>OX451740.1:810216170-810576724 GCA_948472305.1 Vicia faba
ATGGGATAGGTGCAATAATGTGGTAGATTCTTGACTTATTAATTGTCTTTGTGATTCAACAAGAAATTTCATACTTCAAGATCAAGTTATCCAATTGTTAATTCGTTTGAATGATCAATTAATTGTATTTAAGACACAAGTTCTGTTAATGGAGTCTTTACCTTCCATTAACAATATATATATATATATATATATATATATATATATATATATATATATATATATATATATATATATATATATATATATATATATATATATATATATATATATATATATATATATATATATATATATATATATATATATATATTTCTTAGTTGCTAAAAAAAAAATTAAATATTTATCCATGTCAATATTTTTGACGAGTCAATCTTATTTATCTAATGCTTATAATGCAAAAAGGTGGCAGAGGTTCAAATTTTGGAGGTCTTGGTAAGACCTTTTTAGATATTACACACACTGCAATAAACGTGGACACACCATTGAATTTTAGTACCAAAAGCATGGCCATCCACATGTGAATAAGCCTACTTCATATTCTAATGCATCTAACAAAACTCTTCGTGACATGACTCAAATGGAGTTTTTAACATGCACAATTCCACAAATCATGTATCTACTTTATCTTTGGAAAAATATTATCAACTTGTGTGTTTATTGTAGATCTATGTGCTTACAGGTAAATTCAATTGCACACAATCTTTGTAGCAGATGATTATTGGTGGTTTTGATACTGACAACACCTAATATCAAGTGGCTTTCAGTGGAGTCATTGAAGATCTTTGGTCAAACAACCTCTAATTATGATGTCCATAAAAAAAAAGTCATATCAAACATCATCAGATATAAGAAGTCAAGTCCCCACATAAAGGGATGAATTCATAATGAATCTAGAAAGAGATCTTCAAGCTTTAAGATTTTAAAAGAGAGGAAGCGCAAAAGCTTGTCTTGGTGACCCGTGTATTGTAAATGTATAAGAATAACTCATGAGATACTAAGATAAATCTCTCTCTCTCTCTCTCTCTCTCTCTCTCTCTCTCTCTCTCTCTCTCTCTCTCTCACTCACACACACACACACACACACACACACACACACACACACACACACACACACATAAACAGACGCACTTGAAAATAATTTAAACCTTTTTTGTTGTTGCAACACCTTCAACTATCTTAAAAACCTATCAATATTTGTGGTTGATTGATTAAAAAGTATTTCTAATCAATTGGGCAAGTTTTTACACCATCTAATCAATTAGAGCAAGGAAAATAACTTCATAATATATTAGAAACACTCATAATCAATTAAGACACCGGTTGGTAGAGGTTTTCCTTTTTGGGAATTAGAGTTGATGCATTTTGGAGCTTATAATGGATTAGCCATATGGCATAATTGATTAAGACATTTAATTTGACCTTGTATCGTTTCTTTTTTTAGTAAAATAATTTCCTATATAAAAGAGATTTATCCTCTTTTAAAATCACATAAGAGTTCAGATTTATACTATTCTTTTGTTACTTCTATATTCTTTTTCTTTTATATTCACAGACTAAAAGTCACCTTAGTGCCTTATGAGTAAAAAATACTTCTGAGAGATGTTCATGTTGAATTATTTTCTCATCAAGAGTGTTATACTCTTGTGTTGATATCTTTGGTTCTTAAAAATTTTCGTGTAAAATCTCTATTTAGTTATTGAGATTAGCTGATAAAATCTCTATTGGGTTAATAAGCTCATCCGTCAAAATCTTCGTTTGGTTTAGGGGACCATCTTGTATAAAATCTCTCGTCTTTGTAATAAGGTTTGTGGACATATCCATAAAATCTTAAAATATTTTATAGTGGAACTCTCAAGAACAAATTACTGGAGAGAGGACGTAGGTCAAGTGGTTGGACCAAACATGTATAAATACTGGTGTAATTTCTCTATCCTTATCTCTTTTATACATGCACTTCATAATTCATATCCTCTTGTGTTTGAAGTCACTTATTCAACAAGGGACATCAGAGCCTAACTTCTGGTCAAGACTAAACGTCCCAGGAAGAAGATAACGACTTCAAATAATTCACTTAACAAATCCCCATCCTTTAATGAAGAAGAACATTCTTTGTGAAAAGAGAAGATGAAAATCTTCGTAAAAAGGATGAATTTTGAAATTTGGATGATTATGAAACATAGCCCATTTATTCCCACTCATAAATTCAATGATGTTGTGGCAACCAAAAAAGAAAAAGATTTGCACAAAGAGGGATACTGATAAATAAAAGCGGGATACCATTTAAGTAACCCATAAAGATACTACAAAGGTAAAAGGGAAATGATGAGCACATTGACTCATGAATATGAACTCTTTCGAGTTAAGCTTGAAAAAAATATTTATGATATGCAAAAATACTTTATTCACATAGTTAATCATATGAGAACGCTTGGAAAAGTTTTAAAAATGAGAACTTGGTTTCAAAATTCCTTAGATGCATAAACCAGAATCGGTAACCTAAAATCACCGTGATATCTAAATCTAGGGATTTGTCATCGATATACTTGGCTACTCTCTTAGGTAAATTGCAGGAACATAAGATGAAACTGAAGAAACTTGTAGAAGATAAAGGTGACAAGAAGAATAATACCTTGACACTCAAGATTGATAAAAATACTCCGACTCCAGTGATGAGGAGAAATGGCATTAAGCGTTCAAAAATCAGAAGGTTCAGGAAATGAGAAAAACAATAAGATGAGCAAAATAATGAAGGATAACCATCCTTTACTCGATATGCTTCCTATTTAGAAATAATAGGCATATAAAACTAAACTTCCCTCTGAATCAGAAGAAGAATCAAAATAAGAAAAAAGTAGAAGAAAACTCAAAAGGAAGAAAAGAAAGCTTACATTGCCTGGTGTGAATCTATGTGCTTGCATGTATTGTCAGCTGATGGAGTTTATTAATATGAAAGTTTCAATCAACTGATTAACTATTTGATTTTGATGATGATAATACGTAATCTCAAATGATATCTAGTGAAGTTCTTATCTGTTCATGATAACTCAAGCGGCTGAAGTTGCTTAAGATGTCTTATCCATACTATTCTCTTGAGTCTAACTATCCTTTAAATACGATCTTGAATGACCAAGCCATCTATTTAAAGTCAACACTGTGGTCAAACAACATTGAAGTGAAGACTTGTGTTTCAAGGTTTACTGGTGGTTTATTTTCCAACTCTCTAATGATGGTACTCAACATGAAGATGCCTCAAGTCTCATTAAGAAAACTTAAGGTTTTTGTGTGATGCTAAACTCAACATGAAGATGTCTGAAGCCTTATTAAGAAGACTTGAAGTTTTAAAGTTGTGAAAGAGAAAAAATGTGAAAGATTGTTTATCCGTCTGAGTGACTAGTGCCTTATAAAGAATCAAGAGTATATTTGGAAATACCAAGGAAAAATCACACACACTAAAAACCTTTGAGAAACCTATCATATTTTATTTAAACCACCTGAAAAATGTTTGGCTTGATTGCAATTTTAGTCTCCGTGTTTTTATTTTTTTAGAGTTTTGATCTCTCTATTTCATAACCTAGGATTTTAGTCCCTAAATTTCTTTTTTCTTTTTTGGATTTTTATCCCCCCTTCTAATTTAAAGTCAAATTTGAATGACATGACAAACCACTTAATGATGTGTCACTAACACGTATGCAATAATTAATTTTAATTTATTTTTATTAATTTTAGAAAATTTAAATATTTATTGTTTAAAATTAGAAAAACAAAAGATATTTAGATTCAGGGGCATCAAACCCATTAAAATAGGGATGTGGTCGCCGCTTTCTTACCACTTGGACATCAAAGAATAGTGGTTCAAATATTGTAGTAGTAATATATACTTCATCCGTCCTATAATGAGTGATCAATTTAAAATAAAATAGTGTTTCAAAATGAATGATCCATTTCAATTTTCAATACACCTTTTTCAATTCTACCCTCTAATTAATTAAACTTTCATCATTTCCAATACATGATTAGGGATGCTGTAGTAAAAATATTATTCTCTCTCTTATTTTTCTATATTTTTCTTAATATATGTGAAATAGTGGACTAAATCACTCGTCTTAGGACATTAAAACTTAAACCATACTATAACAATATAACTTTGTTTCCTCTGATCCATGAATTTATATTTTCTCAAGTTTATATTTTTGGATGGCTGAAATAGGAAAACTACAAAAATTTGACAGATATATGTGTAACAAGAAAAGCATGAAGCCATGCCTTTTCAACTAGACCTAGCCATGACAGTTTCAAAACAATTATTTTTTTCCTTTTTTGGAAAAATTCAGTATAATACAATTTATTTGCTATCTTCCTTTATTGTAAATAATATGTAATGTATTTTGGGTGAAGAGCTTATTTTATTTACCTAAATTTGGTAAATATCTCACGTATTTTCTTTCACTTTCCATGAAAATTTGATTTTGTTTTCATTTTTAAATAAAAATTAAAGTGTAGAAACATCAAATGAAACTAATGACATTACGTCACAAGTTTTATGCTCCCAAGTGAAGGTTTTGTAGAAGGTGAAGTAATGTATAACAATATTATTCTGTTCACAGTAATCCAGGTTTTAGCCACTTTTTTATGTTTCCAAGTGAAACTTTTGCATCATACTCAAGGGTATACAATAATGTTTTTGTTATTGTTTTAGTACCGTTTAAGTTTTTTAAAGTTATATATTACTATTGCAAAAGTCTACAAGTTATATTTCATGGCCATGTGGTAAGAAAGATGCATTACATTATTTGATATCAATGGTTCGATTCTCATGTCAATTAAAAGCTTATGATTGGTAATGACTTAATATCAAAATCTTCAATGTGTGACTTGAAAAATCAATTATTAGGGGTCAATAATTAATTAGCCTAATCGATTATGGAATCTATTTTATCCATGGATTGTCTCCAGATTTAAACCCCAATCGGACCTATAAATATAAAGAAAGCTTTTGTTTTTTAAATTTAAATTAAGCCAAAATGTTGTTAAGGCCTAACCAACTAATTAGGGGAATGTTTGATTGATCAAAAGACTTATGTCTACTAAATAATCAATTAGACATAATCTATTGTTTTGTTTTGGTTGAGTCTAAAATTGATGGAGACAATCTCTTAATGATTGGTAATGACTTAATATCAAAACCTTTAATTTGTGGTTCGAAAAATTGATTATTATGGGTCAATAATTAATTAGCCTAATCAATTATAGAATTTATTTTGTCCATGGATTGTCTCCAAATTTAAACCCCCACCTGACCTATAAATATAAAGGTTCTCTATCATTTTATTACATCCAAAAAACGAGTTTTGATATCACTTTCTCATACCCCTCATTTTCTATAAATATCTCAGTTTCTCATATATATTTTGCCTTAGTGCTTTGAGAGTACTTTTCTGTCTAAGGAGAATCATTATTCTAGGTGAGGGCTTAATTATGATTTACCAAGAGTGTATAATCTCTTGAGTAAAATATTCTTCGATAGAAAGTACTTTGATTATGAGGTAAACTAGTAAAAGCTCTTGTTTGTATTTAGGGGATTATCCTAGAAAGTCTTCATTTGGTTCGTGAGTTTCTCGAAGAAGAAAAATATCTTTTGGTTCATGAAAATCAACCATTAAAATCCCTAGAACGATTATTGAGCTCATCCCGGTTAAAAGCTTTATCAGTTCGAGCGTTGCCTGTGTAAAATCTCACATCAGTTCCCGAGTTCAACCTGATATAAAAGCTCAGCTGGTTTGAGATTAACATGTATACGATCTCATCTCAGATTTGAGGTTAGCTCCGGTAAAATCTCAGTTCGGTTCAGATGATAGCCAATTTAAAACTTCATCTTAGTTCAAGGTCATCCAGAGAAAAATCTCTACGTCGCTTGGAGGATAGTTACTATAAATCCTATTCATTGTTTAGCTGGAAATTACCTGTTAAATTTTATTTTCTTGTATGAGGAGGTTCATGGGAACATGCTTCTAAAAGTTCACAAGAATAATAATGGATAACCTTAATAATATTTTTTGGAGACAAAAGTAGGTCAATTTAGGCTGAACCTGTATAAATCTCTAGTGTTTTTCTTTCTCGTTGTCTCTTTACTTTATTATCTTTTTGTTAATTTTTCATCTATCTTTTTATTCCGCTGCATATTTACTCGCTTGATTTTTAAAATATTTTCAAACTCTTATTTTTCAAATGATTTTGTATTCAACCAAAGTTTCTCAAACCTCTATAATTTTCTCTCTCTTGTGCATGAAGTCATATGTAAACCAATTAGTATCAGAGCCTAAATCCTATTTTACTGACTAATCATCTTAGGAGGAAGATAACTCTAACATTTCTTATAATAAGAAAACTTTCCTAAATACACCTCCACCGTTTAACGGTGATAGATTTGACTTGTGGAAAACTAGAATTAAAATTCTCATTCAAAGTATTAATCTTGAATTGTGAGAAACAATAATCAATGGTCATTTATCCCTACTCACCATATTAATAGTGAAGTAGTAAAGAAACCTGTTTTTTTTTTATGGAACAAAGAAAACAAGAGAAAGTTTGAATTCAATTTTAAAGCTAAAATCTTTTTGGTTATCCCCTTAAGTGAAAATCAATTTCTTTATATCTTTAATTGTAATTCTGCCAAGGAAATATATGTCAAGTTTGAAATGATATATGAAATCTATCTAAGTATTAAACAAGAGGAAATTAAAACATCGAGACAAAATACAACATGCATGTGAATGTTACTTTCATAAATAGTGTTCAACCATAAGAGTCTTATAAGACATTATAACTTTTGTAACTAATGAATATCTAAGAGTTAAGAATTAGAATTAGAAATTTGAACCCCAAAATAAAGATAAAAGATCAAAATAGTATTTTGCTAAAAATGTTTTAACTTTATATATTATTATAGATGATATATATAAATAATTTTAACAAATATTTTTATCAAGTGAATACGTGTTTTGGATAAATTAAATTTAATCGTATTTTAAATATATATATATATATATATATATATATATATATATATATATATATATATATATATATATATATATATATATATATATATATATATATATATATATATATATATATATATATATATATTATTATTTTGGATAAATACACTATGAATGATTCCAGAAGCTTAGTTCTCAAGGCCTTCAAAAAGATAAAGTTGACTGTAGATGAAAGATTGAACCTTTACTTCATTCACTAATTTAAATCTTGAAGTTTCATAATGAACAACATTTAGGGTGTGATTGGTTTAAAAGAAATAAAGAAGAGAGAGAGAGTAAAGGGAGAGAAGTATGAAAGAGAGAGATGATTTCTCTTAATTGGTTTAGAAGAGAGAATGGGAAGAGAGAAAAAAAATGTGTGAGACCCACCACTTTTTCAATCTCTTCAAAATGAGATGAAAGAGAAGAGAAATGTTAATTTAATATTAACTTGTCGTTTATACTCCTATTTTCTTTTAATTCAAAGTTATTATTAAGGACAATTTTGTATTTTCAATAATCACCAATATTTCTCTCTTTTCTATTTTTCTTATACTTCACTTATATTAAATATATCAAATCTTATTTATTTCTCATATATTTCTCTCTTCTAACTTTCTCTTCACAATCAATCTCACGTTTAAAGACCATTTTAGAGTTTAATATCGTAATATTATAAATAATTTGAAATTTTTTAATATATATATATATATATATATATATATATATATATATATATATATATATATATATATATATATAATCATGACTTCAAATCGAATCATAACAACACAACATTTATAGCATTATTTTATACAAAATAGAAAGTCCATGTTAATTAGTGCTCAAATCATCACGTAGATTGTTTACAAAACTATGCAGGGTATAAAATTCAGAAATACATTTCCTAAATACATTAACCAACATTATGAATACGATATGAACGATTTCGAAAAAATCTATCTAATTTTTTTGGTAAAAGAAACTGCTAAAATGAATAGATAAAATAAAATAATAATAATATTGAGATGATAGAAAGAGACAAATATATTTTAAAATAAGAGAAAGAAAACTTATAAATATTATTATATTAAAGATAAAATAAATATTTGTACAAAATCACATTTAAATAAACAAACACTATATGTAAGTTAATAGTAGTGGATTTAGTGAAAGTTATCACGTAAAATTCGAGTATAAATTGTACAAGAAATAGACTGCACCAAATATTTTTTTTAAATATGTATTGTTATAAATAAAAAAAACTATTTTTGTTTAAAATTATTTTTAAACTTAAGTAAATGATCGAGCTAATTTAATTTTTAAAAAATAGTTATAAAAATTTCTTAGGCATGCTCAAAATGCGGATGATTATCTTATTTCTTTTTTTGGAGTGTTTCTATAACTTATTAAAAAAGTGAGACATACACAGTCTTTCGTAAAATTAAGAGTAATTTATTCTCAATAAATTATATTAATAAAATTTTATCACATAAAATTAAATTTTAAAATCACATATTAACCTAAGACCTTAAAATATTGGAACCTACTTTTGCCAAGAATTTATCCTCTAAAAATCATATCCAATTAAGGACTAGTGCGTATAATTTTAAGTGGTTTTGGTCGAAGAAAACGTAGAAACATTTAAGACAATGACAAAAAATGTGGTGGCACTATAATACATGTGAAAGGAAGCTTGATAAATAATGTACATCATCAATACATAAATTTATTTTTAGTTGTATCAGAGTGCCATCAAGAACAAATTGAAACTATGAGTTTCTTGAACAAACACAAAAAATTCTATTAAGTTTTCACAAAAGAGAGAAAAGAGAGAAGAAGAAGAAAATTAAAATTGATTGTAACTATTTTTCTCTATTAGAGTTTACATATTACAAGTGAATATCGACGATCAATTTCTCTCAACAACCTGAGAGAACTAGTCTATTTATAGACTATCAAGCTAGCTTAGACTACAAGCTAAACAATTTGACTTAAACATAAGCCCAATTCGACATGCTAATAAACCTAGCATTATCGACTACTTCATACAAGAACACAATTCGACTATAACATACACGACTTCGACATTAACATGTGAACAAATTTCGAACTAAAAAACTATCCATGTCTAGATATCAGAATTCGATCCAAAATCTCACATTTTTCTAAAATGTAAAACAACAGATAAATGAAATGGTGCTGAGCGGTGCTCAAAATGGTGATTAGCGGTAGTTAAAGTAGTGGTTGACGATAATATTAGTTAGTGAATAATGGAAATCGGAATGATAGTCATAATATCCATTAGTGGTGGGATTGACGATGATAGATGAATAAAGTAATAATTGAAGGTTGTCATAATGGTGGTTGGCGGTGATTGCTAGTCGACAATTATTAGAATTGTGGTTAGAATAGTGCCAGACATGTTCTTAGTGTTAAAACAAAAATAAAAATATTTTTATTATTTGTTAAGAATTTTAGTAAAAAACTATTCCGAGTTCTATGTTACGTACCTTTTATTTTATTTTATAGAATTCACCTTTACAATATAAAAGAAAAGTAGGATAATGTCATTTTCCAATAATACACTTTCATATACACAAACAAAACACTATATGTTTAATCCTAAAGATTCAATCAAGACGTGTTGTGTATTAAATATGAGTATTTTTTTGTCCATAATTTGAATTTTAGTTTGTCACATTGAGAGACTTTAACCTCTTTTGCTAGACTCAATCCCATCGTATCTAGTACACACAGACAACCTCACCCACACCCATCTCTTTCCTATATCAATAATTATTGTACTCTGATTCTTACTCAATTGGCACATACAATTGTTGTGCTTTGATCATTTCAATTGTTGTTTACTAACAAATTGCACGATCTCCTAAAATTGTATGCCAATGGTTTAGAATAATTCACTAATATGTAGAAACTAAAGATTTACTTAGTAAAATGTCTCGGAAGCAGATAAAATTAGGTTCTCAAATATTTAAGGATAAGTGTGTTATAGTTTTTTACTATTTTAAATGTTGATATGTCAGATTATGATGGAGTGATTGAGATGTTCGTAACGATCATGTCGCAAAGTGTTGAATGATTAACATGTGTGTAATCGATTTGAATCATGTTGAATTATTGAGTTATCGGAAAAGTAGTGGTCGAAGTGTTTCTAAATGCGACTTGGAAATCAATGAGTTAGATGCGAAATTCGCATTGAGGGTGGTGATATCGAGTAAATTTTCGAGGCCGAAAATATTATAAGAGGGAGAGAGTTGTAACGCCCGTTAATTTAATTAATTATTTAATTAAATTAATTACGAATTAATGGTTAAAATTGTTGAAGTTGCGAAATGTAGAAAAATGTTGATTTAAGTTACTAAGTTGTTATTTGGTTGATTAATATTAGCAATAATATTATTATAGATAGTAGAATAATATAAAGTTTATTAGTTGGGCTCATTATTTCGTTGTATGGAGTAATAAGTGGGGTGTGAGAGTGATGTCCAATAAGAATATTAATAATTATAAGGTTAAACTAATTATGAGGATTAGAATAATTAGAATGAATAAGGAAAAAATCTTGGAGTATTTTGTGGGAACGTGGAAGTTGCAAAATTGCAGAAAAGAGGAAAAGAGGCAAATGTTGGAAACTTTGACAAAGCGAGGTTCAACCGGTGGAATAGAGCGGTCTGCAATCCAGGGTAAGGGTGGGGTTCTTGCTCTATAATTGGGTATATGATAAATGATATGTGGGGTTAGTTATATGAAATTATCGTGAGTGATTATGTGTGAAAAGTTGCTCTTTTGTTGCTACCACAATGTTGTGTTTCCTGATAAAGTTGCAAAAATCCAATTGATGACTCTGTTGTTGGAGAATTATTATATGTTGATGTTGGTGTAATTGTGGTATTATTATAATTATATATTGCGTTGGTTGGTTTGAGATACTGTTAATCGAAGGAAAAATTGGAAAATTTTTGGGTTAGTATCAGTATCAGAATAAAATCTATGAAGAGACGGCGTGGAAAACAGTCTGTGCCGGACGACACAAAACTGATGGATGTGCCGAGGGGCATACAAGCGTGCCGATTGGCATGCTGTGAGTAATTTCTGTGCCGGGGGGACAAGCATGTGTGCCGAGCGGCACCATGCCTTGTGTATTGCTTATGTTGGTTCCTGATCCATACAATTTTAGTATGTTTCAACCAAAAATAATATCATGTAGAATGGTTATAATGGAAGTACATGTAAATTGAGAAAAACCAATTAATTGCATACTTTAGTAACAATAACAATAAGTAGATATAAGAAGAAGACAAGTTAGCAGAAGAATATCACAGTAACTAATTAATTAGCAGAGTAGTAAATTAGTAGAGTTGTTTTAGTAGCAGTAACTAATAGAGTATTAATACATAGCTGAATTGGTTTATAATAGAGATAGTTAGTATAACAATCGCAGAGTTGATATTTAATAGAGCAAAAGTTGGATACTTTAGCAGCAGTAACAAAGTTAATTTAATGGAGTTGATATATGTATAAAGTAGAAATAATGGAACATTTAGCCGGTAATTAATTAGCAGGATTTAGTCGATTTGCCCGAATAACTATATGGAATAATTGTTGTATATTTTAGTCGATACATTGTGTTGAATACTTTGTTGAAAAATATGAATTGCAGGTTGTATTAAATTATTAGGCTTATAGCCAATGTTGTTTTCTTATTGATGTTGTTTTCGGATTACTATTGTTGATATGTTAATTGTTGTTGTTGAAATATCAAGTTGTAGGCATATGGCCAGTGTTGAATTATTATTAAGTTGCAGGCGTATGGCCAATGTTGATTTACGTTGAGTTATCGTGTTGTTGTGATTGCCACTGTGAATTCTTGTTGGTAATGCGAAGTTGCGGGGAATTTTAAATGACGATGAATTATCTCTATTTACTGGTAATAATGGTGATGTGGGCTTATGCCTTGCGATGAATGATGATTATTGTGAGTATGTGATGGTGCATTCATTGAGTCACATACATTTGCATACTCTATGATGGCCTAGATTGGCAAACTGCGAAGAAGGCTTATGCCTTGTTGATGCCTCTATTAATTGGCAATTTTTAAGATGAGAGTTCTGCTCCATTTTTAAGTTGAGAGTTCTGCTCCAATGGTACCACATGCATGTGCATTGTAATTGAGTCGCATTTGATGTTGCATCTTGAGTTATGGTGAAGATAGATTTTTTGTTGCTTTATGTTGTTGACTTGTTGTGACAGGTATCATCTAAAAGCTGTGAATTAGTTTTTATGTCGTGTTGATGTTTTGTTGAGATTAAAGTTGTTTAAAAGCTGTGAAGTGGTGATTGTTATAAGAACTAATTCTAATGTATTATTTATCATACATCCGATTATAATGTTTGATACCTCACCCATTCTGTTTGATTGTTGCCCTCTGTTGGTAACGTGCAGGTAATCAAGAAGGATAGTTGTTACATTCGTTAGTTTGAGTCGGTGTCGTTGCTCTGATACGTAGCACTCGGGGGGATGAATACTTGATGTTTAGTTGTTGATATTTATTCTGTAGCGGTAGAAATGTTCAAGACTAAGCCATTGGATTGACTAGCCTTTATACAAATCAAAATAAAAATCACCACTGCGCTTTATTGTTTCCAAAGGAATGGGAAAAGAGCGAATAACCCAAAAAGAGGGGGAAAGATTCAAGGTAAGGGGGTTGGTTATGCAAAGGGAAGATATTAGCACCCTAAACATCTACGGTACTCCGCAGGAGCCTCTTTGTAAAATCTGTATATTTTGGCTATAAAATATGTTATATATATAATGGATGGTGGAGGTGAGAAAAGAAATATATTTTTTTAAAAGATTTTTGCACCCGCCGCGGTTGCGAACCTTTAGTGCCTACGTACCACCTTTCGTGCAATAGGGGATCAGGGTACACGTAGTTCCTCTTTTAAAAATTTGAAACACAAGTGTGTCGGTTGATTTTAAGAGATAAGACATCATCGTCATTGTCCGTGTGGAAAACATACTTACTACCCACAATCATGAGAAAGGAGAATTTGCATCATCTCAAAGTGGAGGATATGACTTGGATTTTAAAATCAACAATGCCTCACTCAACACCCAAGTGGAAAATATCTCACTTCACTACATATTATAGAAGTATAGTTGTTTGCATCACTACAAGGATTGACAAGAGTCTAACTTTTTGAGAAACGTTTTAAAGGTAAAAGCCAAAGTGGAAAAATGGTTTTAAATGAGATTGGTTGACTTTTAGTCTTCTCACAAAAAGTGCCAAAGTATTATTAAATTGATTGAAGTTTATTTATGAAAAGATTTTTGAAAATGCATGGACCTAAGTCCAAGGTTATTATGAAACTGTTTAAGTTTCAAAACAAGAAGGGTTTTCAAAAGGAGGGGGGATATTTTTGAAATTAAAGAAGATGGGAAGAGAAGAAGAGGCTATCCTAAAGCATAAGGTAAAAGCTAATGATAAGGATTATCTAACCAAACAAGAAGCCAAAACTTGACATTATGAGTCAAGGTAGAATTCCCATTCTTTGGAGTGAAACCAAGCAAGCAAAGATACTAGACCTCTTCAAATGTATTAAGTCTTCACAAAAATTGGGCAGAGTAACGGCTGTATGCGGGTGAGTTCCAGATTACAAATAAAGGATGTAATCACCAAAAACCTGCACACAAAAACAAACAAGCAACCCAATGTCTTGAGGTAAACCTCAAGAGCTCCAGATAAAATAATCAGATAAGATCACAAGGTCTCCAAGATAGGCCAAGGTTTCTAATCCTAAATCCAAGAAAAAGTCCACTGCTCTATCATGCCAAAGATAGTAACCAAATAGTCCAAGTACCATTAAGAGTTTTTTAGGGTTTATGTTGATTATTAAGTATCTTAAGAAAAGAAAAAGAAAAAAAACTCAAGTGAGCAAAATAAAAAGGGCAAGAAAATAAATGCTCAAATGAGCAAAGATGAAAATGGCATGAAATGAAAAATGCTAAAAGATAAATAATACATAAAGCATAAAAGAATAAAAAGCATGAAATAAAACAAGTTAATAATTAGTGGTTAGTTGGATGACCATCTTGAAACTTGCATTTGGAACTCATTAGAGAATTGGTAGAACCAAAGCCTCCACACAACAAGTTGCATTTGCTTTTTGTCAAGTATATCATCCATTTGGAATTCTCATAAATACCATTTAATGATCAACGATGTTTAAGTGATCCGCGTTGACCAAAGGTGTTGTAGATCCATTAGAGGATTGGTAGAACCAAAGCCTCCACACAATTAATCTCAAGGTTATTGGATCAAAGAGATCAAATTAACATACTTGGGCTTGCAATCATAAGTTTGGGCCACGAATGATCATTTATTCGAATTGAGACAAAATTTAGCGCTATGTTAAGCAATCGTAAGTGGACTTATATAGAAGTCACACCTATTTTGAGGCCGGTCAATAGTAATCTATGCACCATTTGTTTTGAGACATGATATAGAGATCATGCTCCAACAACATTTAGTGCAAGAAGAAGGGAATGAGATAAAGAGGAATTAGGGTAAAAAAAGAAAACCACATTTGAGTTAATATTTAATCAAACTATTATTAAAATCATTCATCCATTTTTGTGGAGTTAGACTCAACACCATGGATCCAATGATGTTAATAAAGCCATGAACAAAAAATCAACTCAAGACATCCAAAAAATATTCACAAAATGATATAATATTTAATATATATTAAAGGATGAAAAATGTTAAAATAAACTAAAAAAAATAATGGGGAAAATATCAATAATATTAAAATTAATCAAGAAATGAAAAATAAAACCATAGAAAAATCAGAAATGGGTCCAAATATTTTTATAAAATTTTTGGGAATTTTTAAAAGTCAGAAACTATTTTTAAAAATTAAAATAAATGGGTAAAATGAACAAAAATGGTAAAAAATAGTAAAGTCAGAAACAAAAATAAAATAAAGTCACCAATATTTGTTACAATGTCATTAGATCATTTCATGATTTTTTCAGAATTAAAAAATGTGTAAAAGTATTTTTAAACATTTTAAACAAATCAAATAAGTGTAAAATTCATAAAAAATACCAAAACACAAAAATAAATTGTGAAAAAAATATAAATCAGAAATAGAATAATCAAAAATATTTTTCATAATTTTTTTAGATTTTTGGACTAAAAATGAATTTTCTATGATTTTTTGAAATTTAAAACATTTAAAATATAAAAATCAGAAAAAGAAAATAAAAGAAAAAGATCTGGACCATTGGATGAGAGTCAAAACGCGTTAGTAATCAAATCCAAAGAATCTGGCGCGCTGTGTATATCATGGTCTTTATTGAATAATGTACATAATCATTAAATAGATCAGGATTTGAAAATAACAAATGTCACACTTTTATTGGTTAGAAGACGACACGCTGGTCATCTTCAACCTCCAGCCCTCACGAATTGCAGGTCTCTCCAACTGTAAAATTAGAAGCTCAGACCTATGCCATTCGCTTGTCTCTTCAAGACGAAGACAACCAAACCTTCGCGACAAATTTATATAAACTATAACTCAAGCAATTTGGAAAGAAAGTTTTGAAAGGGGATTTGAAAATTCATGGTCAAAACGTGCTTCCAGATGAAAGTAAATGTTGCGACTAGAATCAGGGCAATGAGAGCAACACAATGATACCAAAGTTTTGAAGAATTGATGAAGGAATATACCTATTGAAGTTGAGTTGCAGAGCTCTGAAACTGGACTTCTATGGAACAATGTAGGGCACGATTCTTGAATGTAATTGTATGGTTAGGTTCAGGGAAGATCAAGGAAGGTGAATTGATGGAGAAAATGGATTGAAAAAGGCTTGAGAATAGGATTCGAAGTAGCTGAATTCTTAGTTGTGAAGCAAGTTTGACAGGGTGATTCTGGCTATCTAAGGTTGGGAATTTGAATGGGGGATGACCCTCTATTTATAGGGAATCAAATGGAATGTTCAAGCGTGTGGAATGATGCAAATTGGAGGGAAATCGTGTGAACCTGATACACGAGCAAAGTGTGATCTGATTTGCATCAAAACACATCAAATCCTTGCGTTTCAAGGCTCTAATCCACTTTGGCAACTTGGTTAAACATGTTTAGATCACAAACGGGTGCTAATTTGATGTTTAAATGCCAAAACATGGATTTCAAATTCTGACTCATGGTGAAACTTCAGTTCCAAGTTACCAAGTTCAATCCAATGGCATTTCCACCTCAAGGGGTCTTAAGGCAAGATTCTTGATGCTTTGGAAAGATGATGTTACAAACTTTGTAATGGAAAAAAATGGAATCAAATGGATGCTTGAGCTGAAAGTTACATGGAGTCAAAGTTGAAGAAAAAGAGTTGACTTTCTATACTTAGAAATATTTCAAATTCTTCTTTAAAAATGACCTATAATCTCTTGCATCCAAACATGGCCTTACAATTGGAATTTGCTCTTGATCAAAAAAGATGGAATGAAGTAGACCTCTTGAATGACACTTTTCAATTTGAACCAATCAAAATCTCCAAAAATTGAGCAAGTTATGACTTGTTGAAGTTGTCCAAAAATAATGAAATAACCTATAATCTTTTGCATTCTTAAGGCAACTTCCATCCATTTTCTTACTTTGCACATAAAAGAAGGCATGAAGTACACATCCTTAGGGTCATCATGAAAAAATAATGGGCTCAAGGTGATAAAAATTTACCAAGTTATGACCATTTGAAGTCACATATGGAAAATTGGGGATTCATCTGGATGACTTGTAATCTTTCCTCTTCACCAAGTTTCTTCCACATGAAAAATTCTTGAAACTTTTTAAGTGATTTGTTGGTAACTATTTGAAGAGAAGAATGTTTTTGAAATCAATCAAAAATACCAAAAAATGAGCAAGATATGCCCCTTTGAAGTCCAAAACCCTAGCCTCTAGATCAAGAGAAAACTTGGTGGAACTTTGCCAAGTTTGAACAAGATTTTTGTGCCAATGCTCTTCCTTTGTGAATAGAGATTGTTGAGGATGATGATGAGGACTCATGGCCACCAAAACTACTTTCATACCAATTTCAAAACAACTTCATGGGTGAGGTTTAAATCTCTCAAGCTTTGACTAGGGCATGGTGTTGTACCCAAAAATTTGCCCTCCCTTTTTCTCAACATTTTCTCATCACAAGACCCTTGGAGCTCAAGATCCAGTTAGGGTTTCCTCTGCTCAAGACTTCTCCTTGCACTGTTGACCCAAATTAGGGTTTGTGTTTGAACAAAGATATTTTGACCTAAAATGCCTAAGATGACTTTCATGCTTCATGTTGGACTCCCAAGTTTATCCATACCAAGTTTCAAGTCTTGATTCCAAATTTTGCCCAGTCAATTGGACAGTTGACCTAGAAATCAATTGTATTGGGGAAAAAGTCAACTGTGGCCAATTGACAGTCAAATCTCATGAAAATTGACCCACATCAACATTATGAACTCATATGGACCATTTTATCAAGTTTGGATCACAATTCCACAAGAAATTTGATCAGATCACCAAAAGGGCAAAATGGTCATTTTTAGGGTTTTGACTGCACAAAGGCAATTTTTGACTGTTTGACCTGGACAATGGAAAACCAAGCTCACATATGGACTCAAGGACCCCATGTAATTGTCTTGACATACTCAACAAGTTCAAAAGATCCCAAATGCACAAGATTGACAGTTGAATTTCCCAGTCAATTGATCAATTTTGACTGTATACTGAAAAGTCAAACTTTGACTTTTTTTGGTCAAAATCAAATGTCAAGATTCATTTTTCATAAAAACATGCCAAATCATGGAACTTGTTCATCAAGAAATCAAGAATTGCAAATTAGGGTTTGAAATGAAGATTTTTCATAACTTAGAAATTTTCTAAGTTATGAAAAACCCTAATTTTTTCCTAACTTTGTCCCACTTTCTCACCAAGATTCATTTGGATTCAAGCAAAAGTCAAAACATGAAAGTTGTATTCCATTGCAAAATCTACAACTTTGATTCACAAAGTTTTCCCAAAAGAAGCTTGTATCTCAAGTTACAATTTTTGGAACAAGGGTACCAAACCATTCTTAACTTAGAGAAATTTTGAACCATTTTAGGCAAGGTTTTTACCTAACTTCAAGACCATTTTTCACATGCTTCCACTTGGAATTTCAATTTGCATTTCAAAGATGGATTGTAGTACACATTCCAAGCTTTCCAAAATGTCCAAGAACTCATCAAACAACCTCATGGTTAGGGAGAATCGAATTTGGCAAGTTGGGAAAAATTCACTTTTGTTATGACCAATTTACATGTTCATACACTTGTGCCATTTTGAAATCAGCATGCATAAGCTAGTTACAGGCCTCTAATCCCATTTGCACTCAATAATTAAATGCCAATCCATTGTGTGTTAGCATTATTTTGTGCATTTGGACATTACATGTTAGATTAAGCCTTAATTAGATAAAGCATTTTTGCCATTTTTGAAAAGTAGAACTTTATGTCAATTAGCAATCCAAGCAAGTACAGTGCAAATCCTTTTGGCACAAGTTTATGAACAAAACACACTGATCAAGGGGAAGGTTAGCAGCACATTAGGGGGGCCTCTATCAGTCTAAAACTCAAGTGGACACTTTGTTGCTTAAAGTTGAAGAAACATAGCATAACAAGACAACTCTCATTCCTGTAAACCAGAGCTTAAGCAAACTTGTCAAACACATTCCAAACAATCACCCTGACCTGAATCACGAGCTAAACACCTTCCAAACCTCATCAAACCTCAAAACACCATAGAACTGCCCAAAACAGGGCACCTGCTGCAGATTGAGTTCCATAACACCATCCATTCATGCATTCTTGCTAAAACCACTTCAAACATATCCCACATCATCCCTTGAAACTATTCCAAACCTCAAACACGACCTGTAACACTCCCAAGCAACATCACCATTTTCATTTTTTTGTTTTGCAGTTGAAGTTCCCTAACACGGTTCTCTTGGTTTCCAAACAAAGTAAAGCTTGGAATAACATCCCTGGACATCAAGGAAGCTGTACCAATCATCACCTTGCATTGAAAACACCTCCATCATCAGATACGATTCCAACTGAACAGGTAAGTTCATGGACTTCTATCTCCCTATCCAGGCATCGTTAGCTTTAGGTTTGTGAATGAAAAATGTTCTACTCATGCCCCTGAAGTTGTACATATCTTTACTTTCCATTTATTTTGCATGTGCTATGAAAATTTAAGGTCTGAACATTGATGGAAACTTAGGTCAAGAATTAGGGATGGAGAAATTCTCTCTCATCTTAGAGAGTTAAGTCAAGTTCTTTATATGTCTGGATTCGTCTCTTAATGCTCTACATTTTTCATGTTGTGAGTTTTGCTTGAAAGTCCAGGAATCTGGAGATAGAAAACGCGCGTTTTGTTCATGTTCAAACAGTCTGGAGGTTGAAGAAGGTCTTTTGGGCTGGGCTCTGTTTCATTTTTCTATTTGCACCCTTTTGTTACTTTTACACCCCCTTGGCCCATTATGCTTATTTTCATGATTTTTTGATCTTTTCTTTTTTGTTCTGACTTATTTATTTTTCCTCATAACATTAAAAAATAAAAAAAATATTTTTCACACCATTTTTATATTTATTAGGCATTTATTTGTTTAAATTGATATTTGTACATAAATAAATATATAGATATACTTTTATTCAAAATACTAAAAAAAATAATGCAAACACATTTATTTTCTGATTTTTATTTTATTTTATCTTCTGAAAATATTTTATATAAAATATACTTTTTTTTATAAATATTAAATATTATTATTTTGTGCATATTCAATATATTTAATAAATAATACAAATACATACATATATATTAGTATATTTAGGTTAAAAAAATACAAAATATATACATTTTTATTTTTATTAATATTTAGCATTAAAAATACCTTTTTGGCAAATATACTTTTTTTTTTAATTTCTTTTGTACATAATTAATAAATATTGTATATATTAAATAATAAATACCTTTTATTTGCAAAATTAGGGTTTTGCCCTAAATACCTAAAAACTCCAAAAATTAATACCTTTTATTTTGTTTATTTGACATATAAAAAATACTTTTTTTTTCATACATATACAAAACATTTTTTTTGCATCTTGCATATTTATTCCATTTCTATTTAATTATTGTATATTAAATAATTTGTATAATTCAATTTTTGATGTAATAGTTAGGTTTAAATTCCTTGTCAAAATACCCCCCATTTGAACATTTGTACCCCCCTTCCCATATATTGTGTTGTAATAACTTAGGAACTTTATTTTTCGCACTTTAAAGTTTTCTAAATATGCCATGATAGAATTAGGGTTTGTATGCAAATAAATTAACAAAAATAGTTTGACCTAATTTCAAGATAAACAAGCATGAAAATGGACAACACTAATCACACTTGCACCCCCAGGGTATTCCACTTGTTGCCTTCAATAATGGACCATATTGCATGTTAGGTCTCTTTGGGCAAAACAAAACAATTCAAATGATCATAGTCCCTCGACGACGCTTTCGAAAGTTGCCTAAAAAATGATCAAGTCCCTCCAAGGAAAAATTGCCCAAAGATACTTGGCACCATTGCAATCATGGTCTAAACGATGACCCGTGCCCGTCCCTTTCACATCCTAACACAAGATTGTCCACCAAATGCAATGGTGGAACAAAATTGTTAAAAGGGTTAAAACATAGCAAAAATCTTTGAGAACTTTAGGGTAGATAGCTCTTAAGTACTTGTCAACTTGCAAAACAAAACACTTGCCTATTTTCAAACCACACATCACTACACTTTCAAAACAACTTTCAAAAACCTTGAAACATCTTTTCAAAAAGACAAACAACTTTTGTAAAACATTCGAGTAAAGAATTGTTACAAGGGTAGCCTAGACAAGGCATCTTTTTCAAAACATTTTCAAAACCACGCACAAAGCACCATTTCAAACAATTGAAAATCAAGGCAAGTTGATCTAAGCAAGTAACTAAGAGCCCATGGATAACCATGGATAGAAAGGGTGCTAATACCTTCCCTTTCTATAATCTACTCCCCTAACCCACAAAATATCTCAAAGGTTTTTGCTGTGCTTTTTAAACCTTTCCTTAGGATAAAATAAAAAGTCGGTGGCGACTCTTTCTCAACCGAAACATTTGCGAAAACAAACGCAAAACCCTAGTCAGTTCTCCCACGGTATCACAGAACTAGCGACTCTGCTGGGGACCGATTTTAAAGTGGAGTAACCTTAGGGCTTAGATCACCCTCTTGCATGACTAATTGTTTGATTTGATTGCTTTATATCTTGGCTCTCTTGTTTGGGTTTGCAATCCTACACCCGAATTTTTGGGAAACATTCATAGATAGCAATACGTTGTGGAAACTGTGCGGGGTATACCGACACGGTTGAAGCAATAGCTATATTAGTGCGACATATTTGTGAGTACCGGTAACCCTTGAGTTCAATCAAGGAGAGTACGGGGCCGCTGAGTGATGTCACTAAGCACTAATGACCTAGAACCTTACTTGACCATATTGGCCTTTTATGAGGGGTAGTGAGATGACCGGCTTTGGTACAGTCCGAAGCTGGTAGATACTCGATACTACACTCATTGAGGGTTGTTTTCTTGGAATATTTTGGTCGCTAGTTAAGTGGCTAAACCAAAACCATGAACGATGAAAACAATCCAATGATATTGAGCTCCTTAGAACCCGGTTACTATTTATAGGACAGGTTTTTAAGCCAACTACACTCAAGAGGGTACTTACCTATGAAACCCCATGCAAGCCTGAAACTAGGGTTTGGTGTGATTTGCTTGTACATATGTTTGTGCATACATCATGAACATCATAAAACATCATATGCATTTACTAACCACTTCAAGGGTTTAGATCTTCATCTTTGTTCTTGTTTTGTAGGTCATGGAAATTCCTCGCAGAAAAACCATCCAAGTCAACCTTGTGAGAATCTCTCCTCAACTCAAGGAGCTCACATCAAGGATTCCGGAAAGCTCATCCTTCAGTGAAAGACATGGTAGACTGCTCAGCCTAGTCAACACCAACATTGAAGAGGATATGATGAAAGTGCTATTCCAGTTCTTTGACCCTCTTCATCACTGTTTCACTTTCCCCGACTATCAGTTGGTGCCCATTTTGGAGGAATTTTCTCAACTCCTGAGAATCCCTATCCTTAATCAACTACCCTACAACGGTACGGAGAAGGAACCAAAGCCTGAAGATGTTGCTCGAGCACTACATCTACAGCCATCTGAAATCAAGGGGCATTGGGAAACCAGAAGCGGCGTCAAAGGATTCTTAGCCAAATTCTTGTTTGAGAAGGCACAAGAATGTTGGAATTCATTGGACCTACAAGCCTTTGAAGAAATTGTGGCACTCCTTATCTATGGGTTGGTCTTGTTCCCAAATCCTGACCAGCTGGTAGATGTCAATGCCGTCAAAATCTTCTTATCCAGAAATCCAATACCAACATTGCTTGGGGACATTCTTCACTCATTTTACACACGAACAATGAGAAAGAGGGGTGTTCTCGTGTGCTGTACTCCTCTCCTCGCAAGGTGGTTTATTTCGCACCTTCCACAATCTGTCTTGAAGAATGACCAAGGCTCAAGGTGGTCCCAACGGTTGATGACTCTTACTCACTCTGATGTACATTGGTGTTCTCGGTCCAGAGAAAATGTCATCATCGTCGATCATTGTGGAGAGTTCCCTAATGTTCCATTACTTGGCATTAGAGGGGGCATTACCTACAACCCTTGCCTAGCTTTGAGGCAATTTGGATATGCACGGAGGGATGGCCCTTACGACATGTTGATTCCTGACCTAGTTTTTGACTTCGACAACGATGCACAAGGACATTGCCAAAGATTCATCAGAGCTTGGAGGATGCCCAACAAGGTTGATAGCAAGACACTGGGGCACAAGAACTCCATCCCTCTTGAGCCTTATCTCAAGTGGGTACGGGCCCGAGCCCAGAGTCTAGTGATGCCTTATCCTCATGTTCTCCCTGTGATTAAAGAGCCCGTCAAGGAAGGAGAGGTTCCCTACACCATCCTATATCCTGACATGCCTACATCGTGGGAGGAAATGCAGAAGAGTTGGATTCAGCTCAAGGAGGAACGAAACACTTTTGAAGCCAGCTTCTACGCCAGTGAGAAGAAGGTTCTAGAGCTGACCCGCCGACTCCATGAGGAAGAGACCCTCAACACCTACATCGCGCCAAAGAGGATGCACAACGTCTTTTTACCTTGAGAAGTTTTTGTAATATTTGGCCCATGGGGCATTTATGTACTGACAAATTTCTTCTTATTAATATGATGTGCGTTCTTTTTGTCTGCAACAATTTTGAATGTTCTAAATCCTTGAATGCATTGCATACATAAGCATACCATTCATCATGTGCATAAGCAGGTCTCACGCCAGGTTTCCTTATCTGTCTGCTGTTTATTTCAGTAGGATGGATCTCTAGCAAACAGTCAAGGACCTACAGGCTCAAAATGCACAATTTCAGCAACTCCTGATGACCTTGGCTAAGGGTCAGGAGGATCTAAAGACCCTACTGGGGAATAAGGACCCAGTGAAAAAGAAGAAAAAGAGACTCGGGGTGGCTACTTTAGGGAGAAGATTTGAAGGAGAAGCCAGAAGAGTGCTTGAATTTCCTCCTACTTCTGAGGAGGGAACCAATAAAGGGGGTGCGGCTGCGGTACCTTCCGAGTCCGATATGGAAGAAGAGGAGGCTGAAGAGGATGAAGACTATTCTGATCAACAATACCCTCCGGCTGATGATAAATACAAAGGTTTAGAAGACAGGTTGGCAGCCATGGAGTTGCAGAGAGTGCCGGGTTTGGATTTCGAAGACTTGGGTTTAGTTGCCAGAATCGTGATTCCCCCAAAGTTCAAAGTGCCAGTTTTTGTGAGGTATGACGGGCTGTCCTGTCCAAAAATGCATCTCAGGTCCTACGTAAGGAAGATCCAACCTTACACGGCAGATAAGAACCTTTGGATCCATTTCTTTCAAGACAGCCTTTCTGGGGCTCAACTGGAGTGGTTCTATCAGCTAGAGGGAACCAATGTCCGAAACTGGGAAGACTTGGCCACCGCCTTTTACAAACAATATCAGTATAATTCTGACCTTGCTCCCACGCGTACCCAACTTCAGGGTATGTCACTGGGAACAGGCGAAGGATTCAAAGAATATGCACAAAAATCGGTCAAACATACTTTTCTCGTCAGTCAGACAAAATTAGGGTTTTCATTGGTTTTCATGGCTCTGGGGCAGTTCGTGCAGTTTGTTTAAGGTTTGGTTGATTTTGGCTCAGTTTTGATCAGGCGAACGTTCTTTGGCATTTAATCAGGAATTAGGGTTTTTGTGGGCACGTTCTCAGAAAGATTTAAATTCTACAACACTTTTCAAGTTATGCTGAGATATGGATTGAAACATTTGGATTGAGTTAGCACTGTGTGATTAAATCAGTGAAAGGATACATTCAATTTGAATTTGCAGTGTTTGGTAAAAATCAGTAAAAAGGGGAATGCGTCTGATCAGTTGTTGTGATTAACTGTTGTTTTTCTTTGAATGTTGGAAATGCCAGGTTTAACTGATCAAATGCTAAAGCATTGTTTATTTAAATTATTTATTATTCTAAGATTAAATGATTGGAATTTATTTTCAATTATTTTAATTAAAGAATTATAAATAATAAATAAACAATTGGAGAAAAAAGAATTAATTGGATAATAAAACTTTTTATTTATTTTTAAATTATTCGTACAATTATTGTTTACAATTTGTTTACAACAATAATTTTACAAGTAATTTAAACCTAAATAAGGCTATCCTATTTTTTTTAAATCTTCAAATTCTTCATCTTTGCCGTTCCTCTCCATTTTAATTATTCATCTGCAAAGAAAAGAAGAAAAATCAATGGCAGATAAATAAATGAAAGAGACAGATAAAATTAAAGTTCATCATTAAGGGCAACTGATTGGGATCAGTTAGCCCTCTCTGCAAATCACGGGATTTCTCCCGGTTCACAAAGAGGGACGAATATTTATTTGCTAAACTTTGAAAGAATGCACAAGTCAAATTGTCAAAATGCATAGTTCAAATCTCAAACAGCATGATGCAAAGTCCAAATCAAACTACAAAGTCCAAACTAAAAGTCCAAATTCAAACTTTCTGTCAAAGATGTCAAACTGTACAAGGCTACTCAAAACTTCCAAAAGAAGATATCAAAGATACAAAAGTACAAGAAGCTGTCAAGAGAGATATGCAAATATGCAGAGAAGACATAAAGTGCAGAATTAGACCACATGTGCAAGCAACATAATCCATTTGCATCATTTCCCAAGAGTTGCCCTTTCAGAAAAAGTACAAAGCATAACATTTTTTAATGCTTAAAGGTGTACTGGAGAGAGAAGAAAAAGAGAAGAAGAAATAGGGCTTACAGGTTTAGGCTTGAGAGATAGGGAAAAATATAAAAGAACCTGTCAATAGAACAGTAGGAAGAGGCAGCAAAACAACCATAAAAAAAGATATATCAAACATAAAAACTTGGACCCCTGTCAAGCCACAGCAAAAAACCTGCTTAAGCCTTGAAACTGTAACACCAGTCCAAGCCACAAAACTGAAGCCAACAATCAAGAACCAAAAAAACTTATCAAAGGCCAAGAGCCAGTTTAAAACAATACAAGCCTGTGCCTACCATTCAAGAAGAAACTGAAACAGTATGCCAAGACCATAACCAAAACCAGTTCACCCAACCTGTAAACCTTGCAAGTCTAAAAAAGGCCAAAACATTCAAAGCCTAACAACCAAAACCCTATCAAACAACAAACATGTGTACACCACAAGCCTATAACCTGCAGTTAAACTCAAACTGCAACAAAAAGCCAAAAACCAGTAGAAGCCTGTATTAAAATCTGCTGATATGCGAAATTCCAAACCCATCAGGCCTCAGAAAAGTCTTCATCATAGGCCAATATGCGAAATAGGCAACAGAAGCAAAGCAAAAGCTAGTCAAAACGATTGTTCCAACAATAGTATATCCAGAAGTACCACAAACATCAAAGGCCCTCAGAACTCAGGGAGCTCATCATTGGGCTAGCAAACCAAACACAAGGCATCAAGCTAAGCATACCAGGGCTATCAAGAAGAAGAGGCAACAGAGAGAAGAAGATCAAAGATACAAATAATCATCATACATAAGCAGAAGCATACAAAGTCAGAGAAGAAGAAAAGAAGATATATATTAAGCTTTCAGACAAACATCACAAAGCCTAAAAGAAAAGTACAAAAATACCAAGTTCCAGCCAAGTGAACTAGCTCGCATCACATTTTCCTCCACCCTTGGCCGCTCTGTTGCCTCCGGTCCTTCTCACCTCCTCTCCAAAGGTATAACCCTTCATTTCCTTTCTTTTCCACATCTTGTGCAAGCATTGAACAAATATAAAAGAATCAGAAGTAACTAAAAACATGCAAAAGCATAAAACAAACAAAGATGAAGATCAGTACCTTGTAGACCGTTGCCTACGTGACCTTGGAGAGGAAGGAGTTAACTGAAGCACCGGTGGCCATTGGGCGAAAGGAGCTCAGGCAAAGGCAAAGGCGAACGAGAGAATGAACAAAAGGGGAACGGCGCCGCTTCTGTCTCACCAAACCCTAAAATACAAATGAAGCACAACAATGCAAACCCTTACAAACTTTGAAAAAAAATTCGTTTAGGGCCTTGCCCTCTTCAATGCCTAAGCCCGTTTCTGATCACCCCCCCCCCCCCCCCCCCCCCATGCTTGACACTCTGTTTGGGTCAGTAAATCCTTGGCCCATTCATTTAGCACCCATTTGCTTTTTTTTTCTTATCATTTTAAATCTTTTTATAACTTAACCATTTCTTTTTCATTTTTTCTTTCCTCTCTAATCAAATTAATTTTGTTTGTAAATAAACATTAATACATGAAAATAATACTTTGCATTAAAAGTTGAAAAAATACATAAGATTTGGAATTAGTTAAAATACTTTTTTTATTAAACTTATTTTGATTTATATGTAAATTCTCTTTAAAATAAATACAATTTCTTTTAATTAAAATAATTTGTACATAAATTCTTTTTAAGTTAGTACCTTTTCTTTTCTTAGAAATGTTTGTACATAATCAAGAACAAATACATTTTTTTAATATACATAATTTAATTAAAATTTAAAACATTTAATTAAAACATTCTTTTTTGTACATATTAAGGAAAAATACAAGATTACAAAGACTAATTAAATAAACATTTAATTCTTTTCATTTAAGTTAAAACAATACCTTAATAATACATTAAATTCACATTTTCGCACCTGTAAATAAATTACATACATATATACACGTACACGTACGCAATACACAAATACATTTCACATTATACACTTGATACACATACAATTACTATTCTTGTACATTGATATACATTGTTTACACTTTTATCGCAATTCGATTTGGTTGTAAATTTATTGGACACTACATCCCTAGAGTCTCATCCCCATTTGTAAATTTGTACCCCCACTCCCAGATACTATTTGTAATAGCGTAGACTTTAAATTCTTGCAATTTACCGCTTTCGAATTATACCATGGTTAGACCTAGGGTTTGCATGTACATAAAAACCAAACGCTAGATAACCTAATACAAGACAAATACATGAAATCAATACACAATCACACTTGCACCCCCTAGGGTAATCCCACATGTTGCCTTCCAAAATGGGCCATGCTTGCACGTCGAGTTTCTTTGGAAAAACGAATTCAAAATGACCATAAGTCCCTCGATGACGCTTTCGAAAGTTGCCTAAATGGAATGATCATAGTCCCTTCAAAGCAAATTGCCAAAGACACTTGGCACCATTGCATTCATGGTCCATACGATGACCCGCGCCCGTCCCGTTGAACATCCTAAACGCAAGATTGTCCACCAAATTCAATGGTGGAACAAAATTGTTAAAAAGGGTTGAAAACATAGAGAAAACCTTCGAGTATAATAGGGGTAGACAAAACTCTTAGTTACTTGAGATCAACTTGCAAAAACACTTGCCTTCTTTTCAAAAACCACACTTCATACACGCTTTCAAAACAAACTCTCAAAAACATTTGAAACATCTTTTCAAAAAGATACACACTTTTGTAAAACACTCAAACACGAGTCAAATACATTGGTTGCCTAAGACAAGGCATCTCTTCAAAAACATTTTCAAAACACACACACACACACACACACACCATTTTCAAAGCAATCGAAAATCAAGGCAAGTGATCTAAAAACCAAGTAACTAAGAGCCCATGGATAACCATGGATGAAAAGGGTGCTAATACCTTCCCTTTTCATAATCTACCCCCCGAACCCACGAAATATCTCAAAAGGTTTTTTGCTGTGCTTTTTAACCCTTCCTTTAGGATAAAATAAAAAGTCGGTGGCGACTCTTGCTCAACCGAACAAGTGCAAATACAAACGCAAACCTCTAGTCAGTTCTCCCACCGTATCACAGAACTGGCGACTCTGCTGGGGATGACTTAAAAGTGGGGTTACCTTAGGGTTTAGATCACCTTTACTTTCTTGCTTTGATTGACGTGATTGCTTTATCTTTTGGGTTCTTGTTTGGGTTTGTTGTAAATCCTACACCCGGATTTGGGGCACCTTCTTAGGTAAATAGCAAAAAAACTGTGAGGGAACTGTGCGGGGTATACCGACATGGTTGAAGCAGTAAGCTATGTTAGTGTGACATATTTGTGAGTACCGGTAACCCTTGAGTTCAGTCAAGGAGAGTACGGGGCCGCTGAGTGATATCGTGAAGCACTAACAAACTCTTAGAACCTTAATTGACCATCTTAGCCTTTTTAGGGGTAGTGAGATGACCGACTTTGGTGCAGTCCGAGGTTGGTAGATACTCGATGCTACACTCATTTGAGGGTTGTTTTCTTGGAATATTTTGGTCGCCAGTAAGTGGCTAAACCGAAACAATGAACAACAGAAAACAATCCAATGATATTGAGCTCCTTAGAACCCGGTTTCTATTCTAGGACAGGATGAGCCAACTAACTTTAAGAGGGTACTTACCTAAACCCCATGCAAGCCTAAACCTAAGGACTTGTTTGCTTTGTGTGAATATGTTTACCTGTATATACACTCACTTGCTTTTTGCATACATGTACATAACATCATGACATCATACCATAGCATTTTCAATAACTATTTCAAGGATCTCGAGGGTTCTTTTGATGCAGGGTTACATTGAACCAGACGTCTACCAAGAGGCAAGGGGTTTCTCCTTTAAACAAATGCCATCATGGATCAAGTACAACAACTTGAATCAGTGGCTATGACCCATTCGACATGGTGAGCTTGATTCTAGTGGAAAGACATCCACCGATACAAAGTTCTCCAAACAAAGATCAAGTACAACAACTTGAATCAGTGGCTATGACCCACTCGACATGGTGAGCTTGATTCTAGTGGAAAAACATCCACCGGTGCGAAGTTCTCCAATTCAAGAGCAAAGTTCAACCTCTAACATTTTCTTGTGTTTACCCCAAGAGATCCTTGAAAGCATGCATCCACATGTCATGCATTGCATTTTGACAGTCTTTCCTTTTTCAGGTTTCCTTACTCTCTTGTTGTTTATTTCAGTAAGAGATGGCTCTAGAAAGGTTTGTCAAAGACATCCAAGACCAGACTGCTCAGCTGCAGGAGATGTTCTTGAACTTGTCTCTGAGGCAAGAAGAGATGAAAGCTCTCCTCACAAAGGGCTTGGAGAATTCCAACAATTCCAGGAGTGATCAGCTTGCGGAGCTGCAGTTTGATCTGACAACATTGAGGACCCAAGTGATGGGACAGTTGGTGGGCCAGATGGCTCTCATCCAAGACCTATCTCAAAGACAAGAGGAACTCAGAGTTCTTGTTCGCCAACTGCTTCCAAACAACCAATTGGGGCAAACATCTGAGGTTGAAGAGCAAGTCACCGCTCAGCCTCCATCCACTCAAGAAGACAAGGGGAAGGCTCCTTCACTTGCTTCAGGGTCACAAGCCCATCAACAACCTCGCCAGCGTCAACGGGGTAATCGGCGTAAGCAAGAAACGTCGGGAAGACAATTCACAGAGACTGAAATACCATCATTCTTCATACTGAAGCGCCTGTTGGAAGTCAACTTGCTCACCCTAAGGGATCCTCCTCAGAAGCTCAATACCTCCTCTCCTAACTATCGTCCCGACGCATTTTGTGTTTACCACTCCTACAGCCCGGGACACGACACCAACGACTGTTGGGCCTTGAAGAACAAGATTCAAGATCTGATCGACATTGGAGTGCTGGAATTCATGCCAGACGGCGAGATGAAAATCTTCCGTTAGGAGGTTCTCCACCTGAAGTGACGAAGCTCAAGCTGAAAGACTTTTGCTTCATTTTGAATTTTCAAAGTTGTAATTTCTTTTGTTGTCAAACAATTATCTGTTGATGTTAAACTCTGTTTTCATTAATGCATTGCATATGTTTGTCTTGAATTCATCCATTCGTTTCACTACTCTTATGCTTTCTTTATGATATTTGACTCTTGATAAAAAGCTGCAAGCCTTTAGAGGGAGGATGACGAAACAATACCATGATCTCATACAGTATACTTTTGAACAGACCTTGCTAATGATGTACAAGCATTTCTTTCAGATCCCAAACATTGGAGTTATAAGGAAGATATCCCTAGTCAACCCCTTCGAGCCAAAGAAGTAGGAGTTTTCTGTTCTAAACAATCAAAACCTTTGATATAAACCCGGGGCAGGGTAGTATCTCAGTTAATTCAAGAGAAAACGCGCATTGAAGTCGCAAACTCTCAGTTCGTAACACAACGAACGACGTCAAAAAAGAAGGCATTCCTTTGGAATCAAAAAGACAAGGGTGGTTCCCTATCACATAGGCAGTCAATCTCGCAAAAAGAGAAAAGCCCACCAAGCCGAAACCTGTAAAGGAAGCTTAAGAAAGCTGGGGCATCCCGCTGACTGTAATCTCGAAAATGGGAACATTCAGGCAAAAGTTAGGGATAACAAATCAAAATCAAAATAGTGAGGTCATTACAAAATCCTCAACAGCATGAAAAATGTTGCAAAGAAAAAGGAGATGATGACTGTCTCCTCAAATTCAAGGGGTGAACCATCGCTCAAAGGTCGTTCCAAACTCAAGATAGAGTACGACACACAATTAACTGAGCTTAGGGTTGAAGAACATCACGAAGAGCGGGTGGGTACAAATATACTTTGAGCCTTTATCCTTTGTTTCTTAAAACCGTGAACCAAGCCACGTTACAACCCTTCAAAAGTCCTAATTGAAGCATGGGTTAGTTCGAAAGCATACTGTTACAAAAGGTATCCTGACTCCTGTAAGGCTTTGCTCCAAATCTTGTGTTGATCTGTCTTATAAAAAGTTTTCTGCTAAAAATGCATTTTTCAAAACTTTGAGACAAACATAAACTTTGCATTGCTTGAATATCACTGTCTGCATTTGGCTTTTTGTTTAACAGCGAAGAAATTCATACAGCGAATGTTCGGAGGAACGAAAACTCTCTCAGTGAGAAAAATCACTTCAAAAGGACGACACTTCCTTTACAAATCTCCTATCAACAAGGGGCATGACATAGCACCATCCAATTAACCTGGGGCAGTCCAGTCAAGGTCCAACAGATCTTTCAAAATCCAGTTAATCTGGGGCAGTCCAGTCAAGATTTCAAGAAATCTCTCAATATGCAGAGTAATCTGATTCAAGACTCCTTCATCACCACTTGGGGCATTCGAATGTCAAAAGTGTTCAACAAATCAACTATCACATTTCCAGACTCGATTCCTGTATCTAGCCAGGGCACGTCTGAAGAGTTTGAGGATTCGATTCCTGTATCCAGCCAGGGCATATCTGTTGACGACTATTTCCAGACTCGATTCCTGTATCTAGCCAGGGCACATCTGAAGAGTTTGAGGATTCGATTCCTGTATCCAGCCAGGGCATATCTGTTGACGACTATTTCCAGATTCGGTTCCTGTATCCAGCCAGGGCATATCTGTTGACGACTATTTCCAGACTCGATTCCTGTATCTAGCCAGGGCACGTCTGAAGAGTTTGAGGATTCGATTCCTGTATCCAGCCAGGGAATATCTGTTGACGACTATTTCCAGATTCGATTCCTGTATCCAGCCAGGGCATATCTGTTGACGACTATTTCCAGATTCGATTCCTGTATCCAGCCAGGGCATATTTGTTGACGACTATTTCCAGACTCGATTCCTGTATCTAGCCAGGGCACGTCTGAAGAGTTCCAGATCAACACCTGTAACAAGCCAGGAAAATATCTATGAACGACCGATTGTAGACCAACGCCTGTAACAAGCCAAGAAATTATCTACATCACCACTTGGGGCATTCGAATGTCAAAAGTGTTCAAAAACCCGATGCAGTTTTACACGGACTCATCATCAGGAAATCCTACACAGATCTCCTCAAAACAGGAAGTCCCCAGTAGTTTGGCATACAACCCAAGCTTCTAATTTCCCCAACAGTGGTCCCAAGACTTCTCATTTTTTAACAATTGAAGATTCTTGCCCTCCACAGCAGCAGCCAAAGAATTATTCTCCCCGGCAGCAGTCAAGATTCTTTTATCTTCAGCCATCCAGGATTCATTTATCCTCAGCAAGATAGCTTATCAGCTTACATGCGCGTTCATCACATTCATGTCATAAACAGTGATGTCACATATATTGCATCACGCATCATAATATTGCATACAACTAACCCTTTACCTTTTCAGGTAAGATCAGTCGACAGGCAAAGATCATCTTCCGAGATTCATCCAGAAATAGTTCAGATGTGACCCGGACACGGCGACATTCTGATACTTATTCCAGATTCACTCAGATGCAGTTTTACACGGACACATCATCAGGAAACCCTACACCGGTTCCTCCTTCTTCTCAAGACTTCTGAAAATAGTTTACAGATTCTTCCCAACAACGGATGTTAATCTATCGCTTGTTCAGATGCAACTTTTGAAACAGTTTACGGACGCTTCCCAACAACGGATTCTGCTCTATTGCTTATTCAACTTCAAGACTTCTGAAAACAGTTCACGGGTTCTCCAGTAACTGATGTTAACCTATCACTTGTTCAGACTCTTCTCAACTTTTGAAAACAGTTTACGGACGCTTCCCAACAACGGATGCTGCTCTATTTCTTATTCAACTTCAAGACTTCTGAAAACAGTTTATGGTTTCTTCCCAACAACGGATGTTAACCTATCACTTGTTCAGACTCTTCTCAACTTTTGAAAACAGTTTACGGACGCTTCCCAACAACGGATGCTGCTCTATTGCTTATTCAACTTCAAGACTTCTGAAAACAGTTCACGGGTTCTCCAGTAACGGATGTTAACCTATCACTTGTTCAGACTCTTCTCAACTTTTGAAAACAGTTTACGGACGCTTCCCGACAACGGATGCTGCTCTATTGCTTATTCAATCTCAACTCCTGAAAACAGTTCACGGATTCTCCAGACACGGATGTCAATCTATTGCTTATTCAGACCCCCAGTTCAGAGATGTTCCGAAACATGGAGGCCTTTCTGATACTCGTCCACTCACCAATGAAATACAGTTCAACATTTCCAAATGGCATCTTTAAGCCCATTCTCAGATGGCATCTATAAGCCCATTCTCCTACCACCAGTCATCAAATGGAATCTTTAAGCCCATTCTCAGATGACATCTCTAAGCCCATCCCCCGACAAGATTCTATCGCATCAGATGGCATCTTTAAGCCCATCACCAAATGACATCTATAAGCCCATTCACCTCTACCATCACATCGCCGAGTGCAAATTTTCTGGGCACTTTAGTGTCCAATCTTCTTTTACCTTCAAGTCGCGAAAGGCAAACTTGCCAATCTAACTCTTCAGGTTCAAGAAGATTGAACAGGGGCAACTGTTGTACCCCAAAATTTTCCCTCGCATTTTTCCTCAAAGAAATCACAACTTCAGGCTTTTCCTGATTTTTCAGATTGGCTCAAGAATCGGTCAAACAGACTTTTCTCGTCAGTCAGACAAAATTAGGGTTTTCATTGGTTTTCATGGCTCTGGGGCAGTTCGTGCAGTTTGTTTAAGGTTTGGTTGATTTTGGCTCAGTTTTGATCAGGCGAACGTTCTTTGGCATTTAATCAGGAATTAGGGTTTTTGTGGGCACGTTCTCAGAAAGATTTAAATTCTACAGCACTTTTCAAGTTATGCTGAGATATGGATTGAAACATTTGGATTGAGTTTGCACTGTGTGATTAAATCAGTGAAAGGATACATTCAGTTTGAATTTGCAGTGTTTGGTAAAAATCAGTAAAAAGGGGAATGCGTCTGATCAGTTGTTGTGATTAACTGTTGTTTTGCTTTGAATGTTGGAAATGCCATGTTTAACTGATCAAATGCTAAAGCATTGTTTATTTAAATTATTTATTATTCTAAGATTAAATGATTGGAATTTATTTTCAATTATTTTAATTAAAGAATTATAAATAATAAATAAACAATTGGAGAAAAAAGAATTAATTGGATAATAAAACTTTTTATTTATTTTTAAATTATTCGTACAATTATTGTTTACAATTTGTTTACAACAATGATTTTACAAGTAATTTAAACCTAAATAAGGCTATCCTATTTTTTTTAAATCTTCAAATTCTTCATCTTTGCCGTTCCTCTCCATTTTAATTATTCATCTGCAAAGAAAAGAAGAAAAATCAATGGCAGATAAATAAATGAAAGAGACAGATAAAATTAAAGTTCATCATTAAGGGCAACTGATTGGGATCAGTTAGCCCTCTCTGCAAATCACGGGATTTCTCCCGGTTCACAAAGAGGGACGAATATTTATTTGCTAAACTTTGAAAGAATGCACAAGTCAAATTGTCAAAATGCATAGTTCAAATCTCAAACAGCATGATGCAAAGTCCAAATCAAACTACAAAGTCCAAACTAAAAGTCCAAATTCAAACTTTCTGTCAAAGATGTCAAACTGTACAAGGCTACTCAAAACTACCAAAAGAAGATATCAAAGATACAAAAGTACAAGAAGCTGTCAAGAGAGATATGCAAATATGCAGAGAAGACATAAAGTGCAGAATTAGACCACATGTGTAAGCAACATAATCCATTTGCATCATTTCCCAAGAGTTTCCCTTTCAGAAAAAGTACAAAGCATAACATATTTTAATGCTTAAAGGTGTACTGGAGAGAGAAGAAAAAGAGAAGAAGAAATAGGGCTTACAGGTTTAGGCTTGAGAGATAGGGAAAAATATAAAAGAACCTGTCAATAGAACAGTAGGAAGAGGCAACAAAACAACCATAAAAAAAGATATATCAAACATAAAAACTTGGACCCCTGTCAAGCCACAACAAAAAACCTGCTTAAGCCTTGAAACTGTAACACCAGTCTAAGCCACAAAACTGAAGCCAACAATCAAGAACCAAAAAAACTTATCAAAGGCCAAGAGCCAGTTTAAAACAATACAAGCCTGTGCCTACCATTCAAGAAGAAACTGAAACAGTATGCCAAGACCATAACCAAAACCAGTTCACCCAACCTGTAAACCTTGCAAGTCTAAAAAAGGCCAAAACATTCAAAGCCTAACAACCAAAACCCTATCAAACAACAAACCTGTGTACACCACAAGCCTATAACCTGCAGTTAAACTCAAACTGCAACAAAAAGCCAAAAACCAGTAGAAGCCTGTATTAAAACCTGCTGAAGCCCCAAAACTGAGGCCACTCAAACATAAACAACCAAAACCAGTTCACCACAACCCAAACCTGTGTACACCACAAGCCTATAACCTGCAGTTAAACTCAAACTGTAACATAAATCCAAAAACCAGCATTAAACCTGTCAAGCCATAGTGCTAAGCCTCACAAAAAACCAGTAAAACCTTACCACTCAACTCAAGGCATCAAGATAAAAGAACCAAATTCCAAACCCATCAGGCCTCAGAAAAGTCTTCATCATAGGCCAATATGCGAAATAGGCAACAGAAGCAAAGCAAAAGCTAGTCAAAACGATTGTTCCAACAATAGTATATCTAGAAGTACCACAAACATCAAAGGCCCTCAGAACTCAGGGAGCTCATCATTGGGCTAGCAAACCAAACACAAGGCATCAAGCTAAGCATACCAGGGCTATCAAGAAGAAGAGGCAACAGAGAGAAGAAGATCAAAGATACAAATAATCATCATACATAAGCAGAAGCATACATAGTCAGAGAAGAAGAAAAGAAGATATATATTAAGCTTTCAGACAAACATCACAAAGCCTAAAAGAAAAGTACAGAAATACCAAGTTCCAGCCAAGTGAACTAGCTCGCATCACATTTTCCTCCACCCTTGGCCGCCCTGTTGCCTCCGGTCCTTCTCACCTCCTCTCCAAAGGTATAACCCTTCATTTCTTTTCTTTTCCACATCTTGTGCAAGCATTGAACAAATATAAAAGAATCAGAAGTAACTAAAAACATGCAAAAGCGTAAAACAAACAAAGATGAAGATCAGTACCTTGTAGACCGTTGCCTACGTGACCTTGGAGAGGAAGGAGTTGACTGAAGCATCGGTGGCCATTGGGCGAAAGGAGCTCAGGCAAAGGCAAAGGCGAACGAGAGAACGAACAAAAGGGGAACGGCGCCGCTTCTGTCTCACCAAACCCTAAAATCCAAATGAAGCACAACAATGCAAACCCTTACAAACTTTGAAAAAAAATTTGTTTAGGGCCTTGCCCTCTTCAATGCCTAAGCCCGTTTCTGATCACACCCCCCCCCCCCCCCCCCACGCTTGACACTCTGTTTGGGCCAGTAAACCCTTGGCCCATTCATTTAGCACCCATTTGCTTTTTTTTTCTTATCATTTTAAATCTTTTTATAACTTAACCATTTCTTTTTCATTTTTTCTTTCCTCTCTAATCAAATTAATTTTGTTTGTAAATAAACATTAATACATGAAAATAATACTTTGCATTAAAAGCTGAAAAAATACATAAGATTTGGAATTAGTTAAAATACTTTTTTTATTAAACTTATTTTGATTTATATGTAAATTCTCTTTAAAATAAATACAATTTCTTTTAATTAAAATAATTTGTACATAAATTCTTTTTAAGTTAGTACCTTTTCTTTTCTTAGAAATTTTTGTACATAATCAAGACAAAATACATTTTTTTAATATACATAATTTAATTAAAATTTAAAATATTTAATTAAAACATTCTTTTTTGTACATATTAAGGAAAAATACAAGATTACAAAGACTAATTAAATAAACATTTAATTCTTTTCATTTAAGTTAAAACAATACCTTAATAATACATTAAATTCACATTTTCGCACCTGTAAATAAATTACATACATATATACACGTACACGTACGCAATACACAAATACATTTCACATTATACACTTGATACACATACAATTACTATTCTTGTACATTGATATACATTGTTTACACTTTTATCGCAATTCGATTTGGTTGTAAATTTATTGGACACTACATCCCTAGAGTCTCATCCCCATTTGTAAATTTGTACCCCCACTCCCGGATACTATTTATAATAGCGTAGACTTTAAATTCTTGCAATTTACCGCTTTCGAATTATACCATGGTTAGACCTAGGGTTTGCATGTACATAAAAAACCAAACGCTAGATAACCTAATACAAGACAAATACATGAAATCAATACACAATCACACTTGCACCCCCTAGGGTAATCCCACATGTTGCCTTCCAAAATGGGCCATGCTTGCACGTCGAGTTTCTTTGGCAAAACGAATTCAAAATGACCATAAGTCCCTCGATGACGCTTTCGAAAGTTGCCTAAATGGAATGATCATAGTCCCTTCAAAGCAAATTGCCAAAGACACTTGGCACCATTGCATTCATGGTCCATATGATGACCCGCGCCCGTCCCGTAGAACATCCTAAACGCAAGATTGTCCACCAAATTCAATGGTGGAACAAAATTGTTAAAAAGGGTTGAAAACATAGAGAAAACCTTCGAGTACAATAGGGGTAGACAAAACTCTTAGTTACTTGAGATCAACTTGCAAAAACACTTGCCTTCTTTTCAAAAACCACACTTCATACACGCTTTCAAAACAAACTCTCAAAAACATTTGAAACATCTTTTCGAAAAGATACACACTTTTGTAAAACACTCAAACACGAGTCGAATACATTGGTTGCCTAAGACAAGGCATCTCTTCAAAAACATTTTCAAAACACACACACACACACCATTTTCAAAGCAATCGAAAATCAAGGCAAGTGATCTAAAAACCAAGTAACTAAGAGCCCATGGATAACCATGGATGAAAAGGGTGCTAATACCTCCCCTTTTCATAATCTACCCCCCGAACCCACGAAATATCTCAAAAGGTTTTTTGCTGTGCTTTTTAACCCTTCCTTTAGGATAAAATAAAAAGTCGGTGGCGACTCTTGCTCAACCGAACAAGTGCAAATACAAACGCAAACCTCTAGTCAGTTCTCCCACCGTATCACAATCATGTGCATTTACTAACCACTTCAAGGGTTTAGATCTTCATCTTTGTTCTTGTTTTGTAGGTCATGGAAATTCCTTGCAGAAAAACCATCCAAGTCAACCTTGTGAGAATCTCTCCTCAACTCAAGGAGCTCACATCAAGGATTCTGGAAAGCTCATCCTTCAGTGAAAGACATGGTAGACTGCTCATCCTAGTCAACACCAACATTGAAGAGGATATGATGAAAGTGCTATTCCAGTTCTTTGACCCTCTTCATCACTGTTTCACTTTCCCCGACTATCAGTTGGTGCCCACTTTGGAGGAATTTTCTCAACTCCTGAGAATCCCTATCCTTAATCAACTACCCTACAACGGTACGGAGAAGGAACCAAAGCCTGAAGATGTTGCTCGAGCACTACATCTACAGCCATCTGAAATCAAGGGGCATTGGGAAACCAGAAGCGGCGTCAAAGGATTCTTAGCCAAATTCTTGTTTGAGAAGGCACAAGAATGTTGGAATTCATTGGACCTACAAGCCTTTGAAGAAATTGTGGCACTCCTTATCTATGGGTTGGTCTTGTTCCCAAATCCTGACCAGTTGGTAGATGTCAATGCCGTCAAAATCTTCTTATCCAGAAATCCAATACCAACATTGCTTGGGGACATTCTTCACTCATTTTACACACGAACAATGAGAAAGAGGGGTGTTCTCATGTGCTGTACTCCTCTCCTCGCAAGGTGGTTTATTTCGCACCTTCCACAATCTGTCTTGAAGAATGACCAAGGCTCAAGGTGGTCCCAATGGTTGATGACTCTTACTCACTCTGATGTACATTGGTGTTCTCGGTCTAGAGAAAATGTCATCATCGTCGATCGTTGTGGAGAGTTCCCTAATGTTCCATTACTTGGCATTAGAGGGGGCATTACCTACAACCCTTGCCTAGCTTTGAGGCAATTTGGATATGCACGGAGGGATGGCCCTCACGACATGTTGATTCCTGACCTAGTTTTTGACTTCGACAACAATGCGCAAGGACTTCGCCAAAGATTCATCAGAGCTTAGAGGATGCCCAACAAGGTTGATAGCAAGACACTGGGGCACAAGAACTCCATCCCTCTTGAGCCTTATCTCAAGTGGGTACGATCCCGAGCCCAGAGTCTAGTGATGCCTTATCCTCATGTTCTCCCTGTGATTAAAGAGCCCGTCAAGGAAGGAGAGGTTCCCTACACCATCCTATATCCTGACATGCCTACATCGTGGGAGGAAATGCAGAAGAGTTGGATTTAGCTCAAGGAGGAACGAAACACTTTTGAAGCCAACTTCTACGCCAGTGAGAAGAAGGTTCTAGAGCTGACCCGCCGACTCCATGAGGAAGAGACCCTCAACACCTACATCGCGCCAAAGAGGATGCGCAACGTCTTTTTACCTTGAGAAGTTTTTGTAATATTTGGCCCATGGGGCATTTATGTACTGACAAATTTCTTCTTATTAATATGATGTGCGTTCTTTTTGTCTGCAACAATTTTGAATGTTCTAAATCCTTGAATGCATTTCATACATAAGCATACCATTCATCATGTGCATAAGCAAGTCTCACGCCATGTTTCCTTATCTGTCTGCTGTTTATTTCAGTAGGATGGATCTCGAGCAAACAGTCAAGGACCTACAGGCTCAAAATGCACAGTTTCAGCAACTCCTGATGACCTTGGCTAAGGGTCAGGAGGATCTAAAGACCCTACTGGGGAATAAGGACCCAATGAAAAAGAAGAAAAAGAGACTCGGGGTGGCTACTTTAGGGAGATGATTTGAAGGAGAAGCCAGAAGAGTGCTTGAATTTCTTCCTACTTTTGAGGAGGGAACCAGTAAAGGGGGTGCGGCTGCGGTACCTTCCGAGTCCGATATGGAAGAAGAGGAGGCTGAAGAGGATGAAGACTATTCTGATCAACAATACCCTCCGGCTGATGATAAATACAAAGGTTTAGAAGACAGGTTGGCAACCATGGAGTTGCAGAGAGTGCCGAGTTTGGATTTCGAAGACTTGGGTTTAGTTGCCGGGATCGTGATTCCCCCAAAGTTCAAAGTGCCAGTTTTTGTGAGGTATGACGGGATGTCCTGTCCAAAAATGCATCTCAGGTCCTACGTAAGGAAGATCTAACCTTACACGGAAGATAAGAACCTTTGGATCCATTTCTTTCAAGACAGCCTTTCTGGGGCTCAACTGGAGTGGTTCTATCAGCTAGAGGGAACCAGTGTCCGAAACTGGGAAGACTTGGCCACCGCCTTTTACAAACAATATCAGTATAATTCTGACCTTGCTCCCACGCGTACCCAACTTCAGGGTATGTCACTGGGAACAGGCGAAGGATTCAAAGAATATGCACAAAAATGGAGGGATTTGGCTGGCAGGGTGCAGCCGCCTTTAACCGACCGTGAACTTGTTGACATGTTTCTAGGGACCCTGTCTGGTCCATTCTTCAACCATCTTATTGGTAACTCTTCCGCGGGGTTTACCGATTTGATCTTAACAGGCGAGAGAATAGAAGCTGGCATCAGGTCAGGGAAGATTCAGAAGGGTGCCGCTGCAAGTGTTGAGAAGAAGCATTTCAAAAAGGAAACGTCTGTGGTATACTCTCAGAGAAGAGCAGGGAAGACTGAACGCCGGCCAACTGTGGGGGCTGTAATGATTCAAAACCCTTTAAGTGAGCAGCCTCGCTATAACCAGTCCAGACCAAATCAACAACGGGTGGAACGGCCACAATGACAGTTCACCCGCATTAATATGACGCCAGCGCAAGTGCTTCCCCATCTGTTAAAGTTGAATCTCGCCACTATCAAAGAGGCACCAAAAAATGTGAATACGTCCTCTCCGCATTACCATCCTAATGCTAAATGCGCCTACCATTCTGACAGTGTCGGGCACGACACCAACGATTGTTGGGCACTCAAGCATAAAATCCAAGACCTGATAGAGGCAAAGGAGGTGGAGTTCGACGCTCCAGAGAAGCCGAACGTGATATCTGCTCCAATGCCGAAGCACGACCGAAATGTCAATGCCATTGAAGAAGATTTGTATGTTGCTGATGTCAATGATCTGATGACTCAGTTGTTAACCATCAAGTTGAATCTGTTAAAGGCCGGGATTTTCCCAGGATGTAAAGAAGATTGCTACTGCTGTTACTCTCTGCCGTTTGACTGTCCGTTACTGAAGAAAGGCATCCAAGGCCTAATAGACAGTCGACAAATTCTGTTTGAAAAAGTTTCTGCTATTCCAACCCATACTGAAGATGTCTCAATCATAACCATTCACGGCAATCTTTCCAAGGCCGTCAGAAAGCCTGTTAAATTACACCAGCTACAAAGTCTGTTCCTTTGAAGATAACAATGCCAGGGCCTGTCCCCTACATTTATGAGAAGTCAATACCATGGAACTACGGCGGTGACTTCTACTACCATGGTGTTAAACAAATTGAAATAACTGAAGAAAGTTCGGATGAAGAAGAAGCCAACATTGGAAACATTGCGGGCACAAGCAAAATCACCCGGAGCGGGAGAATATTTTCTCCAGAGATTGCCCCTCCAAGAGCAATCTTTGGACCCTCATCTACTGCCAAAGTTATCCCTGCACCAATAAAACTCTCTGCTAGAACCCCATTGATCGAAGATGTTGTTGTTCCTAGTATTGTCCCTCCTACCGCTGCTGATAAAGGTAAGGGAACCCAAGTTGAGCTCGTCAGGACGAGGGCTCAACCCTTGGTCATCCCGGAAACCTCCAAGAAAGAAATGGAAGAGATATTGAAGATAATCAAAAGGAGTGATTACGATGTGGTAGAACAACTGGGGCAAACCCCCTCGAAGATCTCCATGTTGGCACTACTACTTTGCTCAGAAGCGCACGCCAAAGCTTTGATAAAATTCCTGAAGGCAGCCCATGTGCCCCAGAAAACCTCTGCAGACCAATTCCAAATTGCATGGCCAGCCTTACTGCGGACAATGGATTAGGTTTCTCTGATGCCGACCTAATTCGTAAAGGTAGAAACCACAATGATGCTTTGCACATTTCAGTCGAGTGCCGAGGAACTACTCTCGCACATGTCTTGGTCGACACGGGTTCTTCGCTGAATGTACTGCCTAAGAAAGCTTTGGACCGACTAGATTGTGAAGGTTTAGAGCTGAAGTCGAGTGATATTGTTGTCAGAGCTTTCGATGGTTCGAAGAGGATGGTCCATGGGGAAGTTGATATTCCCATCAAGGTAGGCACTGAGGTGTTTAAATCTACTTTCTATGTGATGGACATCCGTCCGTCATACTCTTGCTTGTTGGGTAGGCCTTGGATACACAATGCCGGGGCAGTCACCTCTTCCTTACATCAAATGTTGAAGTATCCTGTCAAGGGGAAGATCATAACTGTCCATGGCGAAGAGGAGTATATGATCAGCCATCTGAACTCCTTTCGGTATGTGGAGGTAGAGAGTGAGTTCATTGAGACACCATTCCAGCATTTCGAAGAAGTCCTTCCTGAAATAACAGTGGCAAAGTTGGTAGCTGAAGTACCAAAGCAGATGGCCAGGATGGCATCTCTGGAAGACGCAAAGGCCGCAATGAAGGAGGGGAAGAATTCAGCATGGAGGCAGTTGCCTGATATTCCGCATAAAACAGACAAATTTGGATTAGGATGCACCGCGGCGGGCCAGAAAGCTATGCGTCGTTCAAAGATTGAAAGGGCGCCAATCAAGATTTCTCCTTACGGAATCAACGCTTTGGGGGGGTGAAGACGAAGAGGACAACATGGAAGAGTGGATCTACCCGACTGTCAAAGGAGGATTATGCAACTGGGAGGCAAAAGACTTTGTCCCCATCACTTTTATTCATCAGTAATTTATCTGTCAAACATTTCCTATTGGTCTGTAATAATTACTTTTGAACAATCCGCACACTATCTTTTTACCTCATGCCTTGCCCGGGGCATGTAGGTCCATTTTTAAGGGTTTTAATTATTTTCATATCCATATGCCATGTTTAATGATTCATTGGACGTTTTTCATTTGATAAACTGTTGTGTTCATTTTCTTTCCTTTTGCATTTTTTTTGTTTAAGGATGGCTATCCCTTACACACACCCACACTCACAAATGCAGGTACCCATCCACTCTGGATTCCATGGGTGACTATTCTGCTACATCCTTCAATAACTCTGAAGATCTGGTCAATCAAGCCGAGTATGAAGATGACGAAGGTTATGAAGTACCAGGGGAACTAGCCAGACTTCTACAGCAAGAGGAAAAGGCCATCTTACCTCACGAAGAGTTGTTGGAGACTGTCAACTTAGGAACCGAGGAAGACCGGAAGGAGGTGCAAGTGGGTGCCAATCTGGAACCAAGTGTCAAGGAGCGCCTGATACAGTTGTTAAATGAGTATGTTGAAATCTTCGCTTGGTATTATGAAGACATGCCGGGTTTAGACATAGACATCGTGGTTCACCGTCTCCCCACAAGAGAGGATTGTCCACCGATCAAACAAAAAGTCCGCCGAATGAGGCCTGACATGTCTGAAAAGATCAAAGCAGAAGTGATGAAGCAATTCGACGCTGGTTTCCTGGCTGTTACGTCCTATCCTCAATGGGTCGCTAACATCGTGCCAGTACCTAAAAAAGATGGCAAAGTCAGGATGTGTGTGGACTACCGGGATTTGAATAGGGCCAGCCCCAAAGATGATTTTCCACTTCCACACATTGAAATTTTGATCGACAATACAGCTCAGCATAAAGTGTTTTCCTTCATGGATGGATTCTCGGGTTACAATCAAATCAAAATGGCCCCCGAGGATATGGAGAAAACAACTTTTGTCACGCAATGGGGCACTTTCTGTTACAAGGTGATGCCGTTCGAACTGAAGAACGCAGGGGCAACTTATCAACGCGCCATGGTAGCTTTGTTTCATGATATGATACATCATGAGATTGAAGTTTACGTAGACGATATGATAGCTCGGTCACAAACAAAGGAGGAGCACCTTGAACATCTAGAAAAGCTGTTTGCCAGGTTGAAAGAATACAAACTCAGGCTGAATCCAAGTAAGTGCACTTTTGGAGTTAGGTCTGGTAAACTTCTAGGATTCATTGTAAGCAACAAAGGCATTGAAGTCGATCCAGCAAAAGTGAAAGCAATACAAGAGATGCCTGCTCCCCGTACTGAAAAGGAGGTTAGAGGGTTCTTGGGGCGCTTGAACTATATTGCCAGATTCATCTCTCATCTGACTTCTACCTGTGAGCCAATTTTCAAACTCTTAAAGAAAGATCAGGTAGTCGAATGGAACGACGATTGCCAAGCTACTTTTGATAAGATCAAGGAGTATTTGCTAGAACCTCCTATTCTGATGCCACCCGTCGAAGGAAGACCATTGATCATGTATCTGACCGTCTTGGATAACTCAATGGGGTGTGTTTTGGGCCAGCATGACGAGTCTGGTCGAAAAGAGCATGCTATTTATTACCTTAGCAAAAAGTTTACCGACTGTGAGACTCGCTACTCACTGCTCAAGAAAACTTGCTGCGCTTTGGTATGGGCAGCTCGCCGACTAAGGCAGTATATGTTGACTCATACTACCTTGTTGATTTCCAAAATGGATCCTATCAAGTATATCTTCGAGAAGCCCGCTTTATCTGGAAGAATAGCTAGATGGCAAATGATCCTAACTGAGTATGACATCCAGTACACCACCCAAAAAGCTATAAAAGGGAGTGTACTAGCTGACCATCTGGCTCATCAAGCTATCGAAGATTATCAACCCATGAGATTTGACTTCCCGGACGAGGACATCATGAATTTGGACAACATTGAAGGTAACAGACCGTATGACGGACCCGAAAAGGGGTCCCGATGGACCCTGTACTTTGATGGTGCTTCAAATGCACTTGGAAACGGTATCGGTGTGGTACTCATTTCCCCGGAAGGTTGTCACACACCTTTCACGGCCCGACTTTGCTTCAGCTGCACAAACAACATGGCTGAATATGAAGCTTGCATCTTTGGTCTCAAGGCTACTATAGACTTGGGGATCAAATCTTTGATTGTATTTGGGGACTCGGCTTTGGTTATCAGTCAAATCAAAGGAGAGTGGGATACCAAGCATCTTAATCTTATCCCATACAAGGAACATGTCTTGACATTGTTGCCTCATTTCGAGCAAATTACCTTCGAGCATTTCCCGCGAGAAGAGAATCAGCTAGCAGATGCTCTAGCTACAATATCTTCCATGTTTAAACTCAACTGGGATAACGAGGCTCCCCAAATCACCATCAAGCGAATGGATGAACCCGCACATTGTCACGAGATTAATACCGAGGAAATAGTGGAACAACCCTGGTTCCATGAAATCAAAAGGTATCTCCAGACTAGAGATTATCCCGAAGGAGCTTCCGTAAATGACAAGAAGTTCTTAAGGAAATTTGCTGCCAAATTCTTCCTGAGCAACGACATCCTTTACAAACGAAGCCATGATTGTGTATTACTCCGATGCGTAGACAAAGCTGAAGCAGAGTTGATCATGACTGAGATACACAGCGGCACATTTGGCACTCACTTGAGCAGGCATACAATGGCTAAGAAGATCCTAAGGGCAGGCTATTACTGGTCTACCATGGAAGCTGACTGCCATTAACATTCCCGTACTTGCCACAAATGTCAAGTCTATGCTGACAAAGTTCATATCCCTCCGGTTCCTCTCAATGTTCTAACTGCTCCGTGGCCATTTGCAATGTGGGGCATTGACATGATTGGAGAGATCAAGCCCACGGCTTCCAACGGACATCGTTTCATCCTGGTTTCCATTGACTATTTCACCAAATGGGTCGAAGCGGCCTCCTTCGCCTCTGTTACTAAAAATGTGGTTGCCCGCTTCATCAAGCAAAATCTCATATGCCAGTATGGTGTTCCAGACAGGATCATCACGGACAATGGTACAAATCTGAATAACACGATGATCACCGCATTGTGCAAACAGTTCAAGATTTATCATCACAATTCATCTCCCTATCAGCCGAAGATGAACGGTGCTGTTGAAGCTGCAAACAAAAATATTAAGAAGATTATTCAGAAAATGACAGTCACTTACAAAGACTGGCATGAGATGTTACCGTTTGCCTTACATGGATACCGTACGACGGCACGTACTTCAACCGGGGCAACCCCATTTTCTTTGGTTTATGGCATGGAAGCTGTCCTGCCTATGGAAGTTCAGATTCCTTCTCTAAGGATTATGAAGGACGCATGTTTGAATGAAGATGATTGGATTCAGACCCGACTTGATCAACTCAATTTGATCGACGAGAAGCGACTCGCTGCTGTTTGCCATGGTCAGACGTATCAAAAGCGGATGATCAAGGCCTTCAATAAGAAAGTCAGACGTCACGTGTATCAAGTCGGAGATCTCGTAATCAAGCGGATTATCTTGCCGCAAAGTGATCCCAGGGGCAAATGGACTCCTACATACGAAGGACCATTTGTGATCAAAAGCATATTTTCTGGTGGTGCAATGATTCTGACCACCATGGACGGCGACGATTTGCCACACCCTGCGAACGCAGACATAGTCAAAAGATACTACGCATAAAATAACCCGACAAGTCGAAAACCCGAAAGGGCGGCTTGGGCAAAAATGGGAATCCCGGTGAACCGAAAACCCGAAAGGGCGGTTCAGGCGAAAATTAGGGATAAAAACAAAAAAATCTGTACACCCGGCAAGTTGAAAACCCGAAAGGGCGGCTTGGGCAAAAAGGGGTTTCCCGGTGGATCGAAAACCCGAAAGGGCGATTCAGGAAAAAGTTAGGGAATTAAAGCGTATGACTATGTCTCGTCGAATCACTTCAAAGACAATCTCTTCATAAACCAGTCCCAAGCTTCTGATCAATCCAGCCATCGGCAGACGAAGCATTGAATGGACAAATAGTCAGAGTTGTGAAGGCTATAGCAGAATGGAATCCCATGAAATTATTTCACATAGCCATCTTTTCTTTTGTATAAATTTTTCAATATTTACAACGACATCCTCTTACTAGGATGATCGTCTCCTTTGTACAAATATACTCATAGAAAGTTAATACAAATACTTTTTCAGAAATTTGCATCGTTTCCTTTTCTCTTTTCTTTTGCACTTATGTTTATTTGAGAAACGTCCAATGTTTTGTTAAATAGGCATATGCATTTGAACATAATCATTTCCTTTATGAATCAAGGAAGGTGATCACTAACAAATTAAAGGTACAGTCAGACATCTTGATACCCTTTCAAAGGAAATCCGGAGCAGATTTGAAATCCACATTCCTCTGTCAGAACTTAATTCCCTAAACAGAGTCAGGCTTCAGGGTCCTCATCAGTAAAAGCTGTCTCAAAACTAATTTTCCCAGCCAGAGAACCCTCCAGAACTCAATTCCCCTCAGAGTTAAGTTTCAGTATCCCCAGCGGAGCTAAAACTTCAAACTATCAATCCCCAGCGGAACCAGACTAGTGAACCTTCTCCCCACAGAGATGCTTCTCACTAGACTAGAAATTCTCTTACCCTGCAAGTCACCAAGGAAATTCCAAGTCCCCGCAAGTGGTCCTAAGTCCCCTCGACGTTTGAAGGTCTGGTATTCCCCAAGCAAATCTGAAGACTTTCAGTTTTCAGTTCCTCATTGTATATTCGAAGATTCTCCAGTGAAGATCTCCTCAAGATAGGAATTCGCCAGAAGATTGGTATACAACCCAAGCTCCTTATTCCCCCAGCAACAACCAAGAATTTTTTCTTCCCGGCAGCAGTCAAGATGCTTTTATCTTCAGCCATCTCGGATTCATCTATCCTCCGCAAGACAGCTCTCCAGCTTACATGCGCATTCATTTACCTTCATATAACATACATCGCATCATGCATCATGACATGGCATACAGCTAACTCTTTACCTTTTCAGGTAAGATCAATCAACAGACAAAAAAACATTATCTTCCGAGACTCTTTCTAGAAATAGTTCAGATATGACCCAGACATGGCAACATTCTGATGCTTATTCCAGATTCATCCAGATGCAGTTTTATACGAGCTCATCATCAGGAAACCCTACACCGGTTCCTCCTCAACTTCAAGATTTCTGAAAACAGTTCACGGGTTCTCCAAGTAACGGATGATAACCTATCGCTTGTTCAGTTTCTTCTCAAGACTTCTGAAAACAGTTTATGGATTCTTCCCAACAAGGGATGTTAATCTATCGCTTGTTCAGATGCAACTTTTGAAAACAGTTTACGGACGCTTCCCAACAACGGATGCTGCTCTATTGCTTATTCAACTTCAAGATTTCTGAAAACAGTTCACGGGTTCTCCAAGTAACGGATGTTAACCTATTGCTTGTTCAGTTTCTTCTCAAGACTTCTGAAAACAGTTTATGGATTCTTCCCAACAACGGATGTTAATCTATCGCTTGTTCAGATGCAACTTTTGAAAACAGTTTACGGACGCTTCCCAACAACGGATGCTGCTCTATTGCTTATTCAACCTCAAGACTTCTGAAAACAGTTTACAGATTCTTCCCAACAACGGATGTTAATCTATCGCTTGTTCAGACTCTTCTCAACTTTTGTAAACAGTTTACGGATGCCTCCAGATACGGATGTCAATCTATTGCTTATTCAGACCCCAGTTCAGAGATGGTCCTAAACATGGACACCTTTCTGATACTCATTCCAGATGGCATCTTTAAGCCCATCCCCGACAAGTTTCTGTCACTCCTCTCGATGGCATCGTTAAGCCCATCTCCAAATGGCATCTCTAAGCCCATTCCCGCATCCATTGCTTTGACGAGTGCAAATTTAAGGGCACTATAATGTCCAATCTCCCTTTACCCTCGAGTCACGAAAGGCAAACTTGCCAATCTAACTCTTCGGATTCAAGAAGATTGAACAGGGGAAACTGTTGTACCCCAAAATTTGCCCTCCCTTTTTCTCAACATTTTCTCATCACAAGACCCTTGGAGCTCAAGATCCAGTTAGGGTTTCCTCTGCTTAAGACTTCTCCTTGCACTGTTGACCCAAATTAGGGTTTGTGTTTGAACAAAGATATTTTGACCTAAAATGCCTAATATGACTTTCATGCTTCATGTTGGACTCCCAAGTTTATCCATACCAAGTTTCAAGTCTTAATCCAAATTTTGCCCAGTCAATTGGACAGTTGACCTAGAAATCAACTGTATTGGGGAAAAAGTCAACTGTGGCCAATTGACAGTTAAATCTCATGAAAATTGACCCACATCAACATTATAAACTCATATGGACCATTTGATCAAGTTTGGATCACAATTCCACAAGAAATTTGATCAGATCACCAAAAGGGCAAAATGGTCATTTTTAGGGTTTTGACTACACAAAGGCAATTTTTGACTGTTTGACCTAGCCAATGGAAAACCAAGCTCACATATGGACTCAAGGACCCCATGGAATTGTCTTGACATACTCAACAAGTTCAAAAGATCCCAAATGCACAAGATTGACAGTTGAATTTCCCAGTCAATTGATCAATTTTGACTGTATACTGAAAAGTCAAACTTTGACTTTTTTTGGTCAAAATCAAATGTCAAGATTCATTTTTCATCAAAACATGCCAAATCATGGAACTTGTTCATCAAGAAATCAAGAATTGCAAATTAGGGTTTGAAATGAAGATTTTTCATAACTTAGAATTTTTCTAAGTTATGAAAAACCCTAATTTTTTCCTAACTTTGTCCCACTTTCTCACCAAGATTCATTTGGATTAAAGCAAAAGTCAAAACATGAAAGTTGTATTCCATTGCAAAATCTACAACTTTGATTCACAAAGTTTTCCCAAAAGAAGCTTGTATCTCAAGTTACAATTTTTGGAACAAGGGTACCAAACCATTCTTAACTTAGAGAAATTTTGAACCATTTTAGGCAAGGTTTTTACCTAACTTCAAGACCATTTTTCACATGCTTCCACTTGGAATTTAAATTTTCATTTCAAATATGGATTGTAGTACACATTCCAAGCTTTCCAAAATGTCCAAGAACTCATCAAACAACCTCATGGTTAGGGAGAATCGAATTTGGCAAGTTGGGAAAAATTCACTTTTGTTATGACCAATTTACATGTTCATACACTTGTGCCATTTTGAAATCAGCATGCATAAGCTAGTTACAGGCCTCTAATCCCATTTGCACTCAATAATTAAATGCCAATCCATTGTGTGTTAGCATTATTTTGTGCATTTGGACATTACATGTTAGATTAAGCCTTAATTAGATAAAGCATTTTTGCCATTTTTGAAAAGTAGAACTTTATGTCAATTAGCAATCCAAGCAAGTACAGTGCAAATCCTTTTGGCACAAGTTTATGAACAAAACACACTGATCAAGGGGAAGGTTAGCAGCACATTAGGGGGGCCTCTATCAGTCTAAAACTCAAGTGGACACTTTGTTGCTTAAAGTTGAAGAAACATAGCATAACAAGACAACTCTCATTCCTGTAAACCAGAGCTTAAGCAAACTTGTCAAACACATTCCAAACAATCACCCTGACCTGAATCACGAGCTAAACACCTTCCAAACCTCATCAAACCTCAAAACACCATAGAACTGCCCAAAACAGGGCACCTGCTGCAGATTGAGTTCCATAACACCATCCATTCATGCATTCTTGCTAAAACCACTTCAAACATATCCCACATCATCCCTTGAAACTATTCCAAACCTCAAACACGACCTGTAACACTCCCAAGCAACATCACCATTTTCATTTTTTTGTTTTGCAGTTGAAGTTCCCTAACACGGTTCTCTTGGTTTCCAAACAAAGTAAAGCTTGGAATAACATCCCTGGACATCAAGGAAGCTGTACCAATCATCACCTTGCATTGAAAACACCTCCATCATCAGATACGATTCCAACTGAACAGGTAAGTTCATGGACTTCTATCTCCCTATCCAGGCATCGTTAGCTTTAGGTTTGTGAATGAAAAATGTTCTACTCATGCCCCTGAAGTTGTACATATCTTTACTTTCCATTTATTTTGCATGTGCTATGAAAATTTAAGGTCTGAACATTGATGGAAACTTAGGTCAAGAATTAGGGATGGAGAAATTCTCTCTCATCTTAGAGAGTTAAGTCAAGTTCTTTATATGTCTGGATTCGTCTCTTAATGCTCTACATTTTTCATGTTGTGAGTTTTGCTTGAAAGTCCAGGAATCTGGAGATAGAAAACGCGCGTTTTGTTCATGTTCAAACAGTCTGGAGGTTGAAGAAGGTCTTTTGGGCTGGGCTCTGTTTCATTTTTCTATTTGCACCCTTTTGTTACTTTTACACCCCCTTGGCCCATTATGCTTATTTTCATGATTTTTTGATCTTTTCTTTTTTGTTCTGACTTATTTATTTTTCCTCATAACATTAAAAAATAAAAAAAATATTTTTCACACCATTTTTATATTTATTAGGCATTTATTTGTTTAAATTGATATTTGTACATAAATAAATATATAGATATACTTTTATTCAAAATACTAAAAAAATAATGCAAACACATTTATTTTCTGATTTTTATTTTATTTTATCTTCTGAAAATATTTTATATAAAATATACTTTTTTTTTATAAATATTAAATATTATTATTTTGTGCATATTCAATATATTTAATAAATAATACAAATACATACATATATATTAGTATCGAGTATCAACCAACCTCGGACAGCACCAAAGTCAGTTATCTCACTACCCTAAAGAGGCCAAGATAGTTCAATTAAGGTTCATAAGGTCTGTTGATGCTTCACGACACCACGCGGAGGCCCCGTACTCTCCTTGACTGAATTCAAGGGTTACCGGTACACACCAAAGTGCCACATCAACGTAGCAGACTGCTTCAACCATGTCGGTATACCCCGCACAGTTCCCTCACAGCCTTGTTGATACTTTCTAAGAAGGTATCCCCCAGATCTGGGTTAGGATCTATAGAACTCCCAAGCAACCCACAATTTAAAGCAAGCAATTCAGACAATTGAAAACACGGTTATGAACTATCCCTAAGGTACACCTCACTTTTATAATCATCCCCAGCAGAGTCGCCAGTTCTGTGATCGGTGGATCTGGAACTGACTGTTTAACGCTGGTTCGCGAAATGTCGCGGAAGCAAGAGTCACCACCGTCTTTTATTTTCTCCAAATAGAAAGGACAAAAGCACAGAAAAATTCCTTATAGAGATTGCTCTCGGTTCGGGAGGTAGATTATAGAAAGGGAAGGTGTTAGCACCCTTTCTATACATGGTTATCCATGGGCTCTTAGATACTTGCTCACTTGTGTTTTCAAAAATGGTTTGTTTGCTTTTCAACTGTGGGTTTTAAAAAGTTTCTTTGAAAATTCCAGTTCGACTCTTGTATCTGTCCTCAAGAGTGTTTGAAAAATTGCTTTCGAAAGCTTTTTGAAAAGGTGTCGGTGTGAAAAGTAATTTTGATTTGTTTTGAGATTTAGAGCAAGTATCTACGAGAACCTACCTACCCTAAGGAATTCGTCTGTGTAAATGTCCTTTAAAGTAGTGCCATCCCACCATTGAGAGGTAGGTGGCACCACCGTTGGAGGTGTTCGGGTCAATTCGAAGTTCGGGACATGGTGATCACCAGAGCAATGGGAAGACACCTTAGAAGCTACCCTCATGCCAGGTTCCCGGATCATGAGGACTTACTAAGACATCCTCTACTCGACGATCACCTTTCGAGGCAAGGCAACAGTGAGGCGTACCCTAGGGGTGGTGTGTGATTCGTATGTCATGTTCATTTGCATTTATCTTGTTCATGTCAAAGTGATCTATGCGTTTGTTTTTATTTTATCATTCATTCTTGCATGCCATTATTAACAGTTAAAAAAAGTGCGGAAAGATAAAATTCCTAAACTATTACAAAGGCGCGGGTCCACATCGCCAAAATAAAATCCAGGACCCGATTTGACAGAAAGTAAATAAAAGTAAAGCAAAGTGCGAAAGATAAATATTACACGGCTTTGGGAGAGGTACATAAAAATTATACGAAGTAAAATAAAAGGCGCGAATTGGAATTAAAATTGGAAGCGAGGGCGTTGGACCCTTTTTAATGAAATTAAATTAAATGATTAAATTAATTAAATTAAAAGGAAAAAAGAAATTATTTTTTTGAGTGTTTTTGGATTTATGAATTTTTATGAGAAAGATTAAATGAAATTAAAACATTAACCCTAATTCTAATTTTTTTATTTTTATTAAGAAAACATGTTAAAATTAAACCTAAGATTAATCTAATTATTTACATGCAATTTGATTTATAAAAAATAAATAATATTTAGTTATTAATAATGGTGAGAAAAAAGGAAAAAAAGAATGAAAAAGATTTGAAACCCTAATTCTATCAATTTTTAAGTTTTATTGAAAAAATATTAAGATTAACCCTAGATTAAAACTAATTAATTAATAAAGGTTTTATTTACAAAAATAACATTAAATACAAATATTTATTTTTTGTCTCTTTTCTGATTTTTATATTGTTTTTATGTTTTTTTATGAAAATATTAAATTAAAGGAATTAATTAAAAAAAACAATAATTGAAATAAATAAAATAAAGAAAAGAATAAAAATTCAAACCATGGGGGGTCTGTCCCCAATTGAGGTATTTGTTAGCATTTTAGGCCCATCTTTGCAAGGCCTTGTTGACTTTTGTGCCAGCGTGGACCTCCATTGACTAATGCTTAGGGTGTTCTCCCAGCCTGGACCCTTTGATTCATCTCAGTGGCCATGTGGCTTGCTTGAGCGTGAGGAGCGTGGTAGATCATTGAGGGGGCCAAAGTACCTGATCACGTTTCAAAGAAAAATATAAGGAAATATGGGGGGACCTGGGGTCGAACCCAGGTCCTGTTGGTTACCAATCAACTGCCTTGCCAACGGAGCTCCTAGCGCGTTTTGAATATAATAGATAAAACAATTAATATAATTCAAAACAATGGTTAATAGTATTTTTTCGCGCGAAATTCAAATCAACCACTTATGCCTCGCCACCTAAGCGTCTTCTTCCTCGTCTTATTTTTTTCCTGAAACAAAAAACAATTAGCAACGGTTTTGAACCGTTCCTATATACACCATTCTGGAAAATAGCGACTAGCTCCTGGAGTCACATAAATTAGGCGCGAGGGGTGTTTCCCAATCGTCCAAGCACGCTGATTTCAATGGTCCAGGTCTCGAGTCTCAATTGTTCCTTAACCAGGAAACCCCAATTCAAAGCTTTGAAAACCCTAAAAGACAACAATGGCGAAATCTCCAATAGTGCATAAAAACTCAATTAAAATATGCAGTTAGCTTCAGAATCCATCAATTAGTAAGAATCCATAAGAAAAATGCAACGAATATGCTTGAATATTAAAACACGAATATGCACAAAAGTGAAAACTGTTTGACTTATAACTACCGATTCTCAAGGCTTCAGGCTATGATATTGATTCAGTCTCCTTCCTTGAAGTCTCAGCAAGCCAATGGAACAGGTATTTTGGCTTGAATCGCCCTAGAAATTAGTTTTCAGTATTGGACTTTTCTTGAAAAAATTCAAGTTTGCTTAGGGATTTCTGGCGCAGCTGAGCGGTTTTTTGGAATAGGGTTGGCTTTGCACTTATGTATGGAAGGATTAGGGTTGAGAAATTGATCAAAAAATCCATGAATTGAAGGAATCAATATTTGATTTTTATGCCATAATTTTTCAAATCTTTTTCATGCTATTTTGGCTTCAATCATATCCAATCACCATAATTTCTTCTATATCTGATTGTGCACGAAATCTTAAGCCTATTCCATGCACAAAAAGATTTAAAACATTAGGTTTGGTATTTTTCACCTATTTATTTTAATTAAATGAATTATTAATAATTAAAAATCCAAATAAATAAATAAAAATGATAAAAAACTTCCCTTTGGGCAAAATGGTCGTGCACATGCCTTGGATGATGAATTGTGGAAGAAAAAGAGGCCCATTAGCATTTTTAAGACATTTGAAGCAATGTTGACTTTTCAAAATATCCAAAAATTTCCCAACTTCCACAAGGCATAACTTGCTCAATTTGTAAGCTTTGCTCATGTTCTTGGACATTTTGGAAAGGACTTTGAGTCCTATAACCAATGCCTTTGGTCCCATGTCATTTTGATTTACCAATCTCAAGTTATGGCCTTTGACTTAAAGTCCCTTTTTGTTGACTTTTGAAAATGACCTATAATGTTGAAATTGATAACTTTTTGTGAGAGCATTTCTTGGACTTGAAGTGTGAAGAGGAGTTGTAGGAAATGTCATTCTCTTCAAAATGAGCTTTGGATGGAATTTTTCTGATAATCCATGTGGAAGTTATGCCTTGGCCAAGTTACAGTTGACTTTTTCAACTGTCCAAATATGGAAACTTTTGCATCTTGAGATTTTTTGAACCAAACTTTGAGAATCATGATCAAGAATTGATCAAATGATATTTGTGGCTTCAAAATGAGATGTTGACCAAAAATTTGGACTTTTGACTGTCAAATGACCATTTTGCCCCTACAGTTGACTGTAGTGCAATTAGGGTTTCTGACTGTGCAATTTTGTGCTGTAAGTCTTGAAACATGGTATGAGGATGCTTGACCATGTTTGTAGGCATGTGGGACTTGATTGGACCCTTGGAAACTTTATTTTCTTTGTCAGAACCAAAATCCTAATTTTGACTGTTAGGAGGCCCTTGAACTGTGCAACCCTTGGGGAGATTTTGAGGCTTAGACTTGGCAAATTTTGAAGAATATGGGAGGGCAAATTTTGGGGTACAACAGTTGGCATCATTGCAATCATGGTCTAAACGATGACCCGCGCCCGTCCCTTTCACATCCTAACACAAGATTGTCCATCAAATGCAATGGTGGAACAAAATTGTTAAAAGGGTTAAAACATAGCAAAAATCTTTGAGAACTTTAGTGTAGATAGCTCTTAAGTACTTGTCAACTTGCAAAACAAAACACTTGCCTATTTTCAAACCACACATCACTACACTTTCAAAACAACTTTCAAAAACCTTGAAACATCTTTTCAAAAAGACAAACACCTTTTGTAAAACATTCGAGTAAAGAATTGTTACAAGGGTAGCCTAGACAAGGCATCTTTTTCAAAACATTTTCAAAACCACGCATAAAGCACCATTTCAAACAATTGAAAATCAAGGCAAGTTGATCTAAGCAAGTAACTAAGAGCCCATGGATAACCATGGATAGAAAGGGTGCTAATACCTTCCCTTTCTATAATCTACTCCCCGAACCCACGAAATATCTCAAAGGTTTTTGCTGTGCTTTTTAAACCTTTCCTTAGGATAAAATAAAAAGTCGGTGGCGACTCTTGCTCAACCGAAACATTTGCGAAAACAAACGCAAAACCCTAGTCAGTTCTCCCACCGTATCACACATGGAAATAAACTCATGAACCCATGATGCAACTTGCTAGACCTCATTGCCTTTACCTACATTATTAGCAAGTAAGACAAACCAAAATTGCATTTTGTTAATTAGAGAGAAAATCAAAGCAAAATATCCATGATCATAAGAGAAAACAAGTTAAGGTGCTTGGTAACTCCTCATAGAACAAAGCTAAAGATAAGTAGAAGAACCAAAAGCCCTAATGTAATTTTGTGGTGATTGAAACTATATGGTATGATGAAGGGATCTTAGGGGCAAAAATTGGGGTATAACAACTGCCCTTATTTAAGTTTCTTCTATCCGGAGATACGAAGGTTAAAAATCTTCGTGTCGACATGATCGAAGACACTTAAATATAAAACAAACCCTGTTTTTGGCCCTAAGATGCCATGCAAACATTTATGCATATGAATGCATATGAATGGAACAAAAGAGACACAAAGTAGCATTGGGGATGTGACATAAAATGTAGCCACAAAAAAGCAATCCCACCAGGAAAATAAATCACTGGTAAACCACAAGAAAAGAAATCAGAGAGGAGGATAACAAGCATCGACGTTCACTGCCGATGTACTACCAACATTCACTGAAGGTAGAAAGAGAAAACATATCATATCACCGTCGTTCACTGACGATGAACTATCAACGTTCACTGAAGATAGCAAAAAGATGATAAACACCGACGTTCACTGCCGATGTACTACCAACGTTCACTGAAGGTAGAAAGAGAAAACATATCATATTACCGCCGTTCACTGACGATGAACTATCAACGTTCACTGAAGATAGCAAAAAGATAACAAACACCGACGTTCACTGCCGATGTACTACCAACATTCACTGAAGGTAGAAAGAGAAAACATATCATATCACCACCGTTCACTGACGATGAACTATCAACGTTCACTGAAGATAGAAAAAAGATAACAAACACCGACTTTCACTGCCGATGTACTACCAACATTCACTGAAGGTAGAAAGAGAAACATATCATATCACCTCCGTTCACTAACAATGAACTATCAACATTCACCGAAGATAGCAAAAAGATAACAAACACTGACGTTCACTGCCGATGTACTACCAACATTCATTGAAGGTAGAAAGAGAAAACATATCATATCACTGCCGTTCACTAATGATGAACTATCAACGTTCACTGAAGATAGCAAAAAGATAACAAACACCGACGTTCACTGTCGATGTACTACCAACGTTCACTGAATGTAGAAAGAGAAAACATATCATATCACCGCTGTTCACTGACGATGAACTATCAACGTTAACTGAAGATAGCAAAAAGATAACAAACACCGATGTTCATTGCCGATGTACTACCAACGTTCACTGAAGGTAGAAAGAGAAACATATCATATCACCGCCGATCACTGACGATGAACTATCAACATTCACTGAAGATAGCAAAAAGATAAGAAACACCGACGTTCACTGCCGATGTACTACCAACATTCATTGAAGGTAGAAAGAGAAAACATATCATATCACCGCCGTTCACTGACAATGAACTATCAACGTTCACTGAAGATAGCAAAAAGATAATAAACACCGACGTTCACTACCGATGTACTACCAACATTCACTGAAGGTAGAAAGAGAAAACATATCATATCACCGCCGTTCACTAACGATGAACTATCAACATTCACTGAAGATAGCAAAAAGATAACAAACACCGACGTTCACTGCCGATGTACTACCAACATTCACTGAAGGTAGAAAGAGAAAATATATTTTCCCCAAGATTCTGGTGTTTTTCCAAGAACGGGTCCCAACTTCTTCTTTAACCAAGGAAATCTGCCTGAAAGGGTAATACATAATCTGTCTCAAATAAAGAGACTCCCACTCATTGTCAAAGGGGATTTACAAATAGAAATGACTTTCTGGGAATAACAATATGACTTCTCGGGGACATGCCACGATATTCCTACTGAGGAGATAAAGTCTTCCTGTGCAAAATAAATGCACGAACCAAAACTCAAAGTTTTCAGAGATCCATAAATCCAATTAAGAGATAAACTAGAGCAAGACGGCCAGTGTAGATACGTACTTTGAGAAATAAACTAAAGAGGGACAACCAAAATCAACTGAGCCAAGAACGCTGCAGGAAAGGTCAGAACACAATGCTAATGAATGATGGTTTTTAGTTATGCATGATGTATGTATGAACGTATGAGTGCTATCGTGCATATGCTGATAAAAGGACACATAATCAGCACAAACAAAAAAAACCGCCTCATGTACTAACAATAATAGGCTAACTTCAACCAGAAAGATCAATCCAAAAGGGTAAAAGCAACGACGGAAACCAAAACCACTGCCTGCCTTAACTTTATTAAGGAGACACATAATCCGGATGTAGCCAAGTCAAATAAATATCGGGATAGAACATCTTTCTTCCGATTTCATCGGGGAAAATAGCTTTTCAAAAGCAACATGCCTACTGGGGATTGCGGGACCAACCTCAAACAAAGCGGACTGACGCTGACACAACCAAAATTCATTGGGGGATTCAAGCCTACCTCCCTAGAGAAAACTTTCATCACGAATACTCATTACCACCAAGAGATGCCATGGAATAACCTTCCGGAAAAGAACCAAGACTCGACTGGGGATAGTGGGTTCACAAACCCAATACTGCACCTTGCACCCACTGATACCGTCTTTAACCATATGAGAAACACATAAGGATTGCGCATCTACCAACAAAATGACCTGAGAAAACTTTCTTGAAGGGAGTAAATCCTCTTAAAACAAACGGAGTTTGTTCATTCTTGGGATCACCATTTTTGTTGTCATTGTTTCATCACAAATACCAAAGTAAATTGAATTGTAAATATCTCTCTTCTTTTTGAAAAGTCATTTTTTCTTTTTAATCCTTTTTCTTTAATAGTTATTATCAGTAATAAATGATGTCTTTGCAAGCTAAATAAAAATAAGAACACAAAAAGTTGGGCAAAAGCTCATATTTCATTAATAGAATGGTAGTCTGCGAATGGTGAGACTCCATGGATGATTACAAAGTTTTGGAAATGGTAATACATAATGGAAAAGATATATTGAGATACAATGACCACTATCCCTCCTAACGACTTTTGAAATCCTGAGCAGCAGCTTTTTGTTGAAGTATGGTGAGGATCCGAGAAGATTGTTGCTTCAACGATCAAGTCTTGTCTGACGTAGTTACTTGCCAAGAAAGTCCCTAAGTTTTGCCTAAGCTACCCTTGCGGGTTTTCAACTTAGCGGAAAATTTATTCTGTTTATGTCTCTAATTTTTGCCTAGACCTCCCTTTCGGGTTTTCGGCCTACCGAGACGCTCCTTTTTGCCTAAGCTGCCCTTTCGAGTTTTCAACTTAGCGAGCTGTTCTTTTATTTTTCTATGCGAAGTATTTCTTGACCGCGTCATCATTCATGGGACGTGGGAACTCCTCGCCATCCATAGTTTCAAGAATTAATGCACCACCAGAGAAGGCTTTCTTGACAACATGCGGGCCTTTAAAATTGGGAGTCCACTTGCCCCTAGAATCAGTGTTGAAAGACATGATCTTCATGAGCACGAGGTTGCCTTCTCTGAATTCACGAGGTTTGACCTTTTTATCAAATGTTTTCTTCATTCTTTTCTGATATAACTGCCCATGACATAAAGCTGTCATTCTCTTCTCTTCAATCAAATTCAATTGGTCAAACCTGTTCTGAACCCATTCAGCCTCTGTCAATTTGGTTTCCATTATCACACGTAACGAGGGAATCTCTACCTCGACTGGGAGTACAACTTCCATCCCATAAACTAGAGAAAATGGGGTTGCTCCTGTTGAAGTGCGAACATATGTTCGATATCCATGTAGAGCAAAAGGGAGCATTTCATGCCAATCCTTATAAGTGACAACCATTTTCTGGATAATTTTCTTGATATTCTTATTAGCAGCTTCAACAGCCCCGTTCATCTTTGGCCTGTATGGAGATGAATTATTATGGACAATCTTGAATTTTCTTGATATTCTTGCTGAAGATGGCTTCTCTGAAAGATGCCAAGGCAGTAGTCGAAGAAGGTGGGTGTACCATTTGGGGCCAACTCCCGGATATTCCCTACAAATCTGACAAATTTGGTTTGGGTTTTACTTCAGGAGCCCAGAAATCTGTTCATCATGATCGTGCCAGGGAACCACCTTTGCAGATCAGCAACCATGGAGTCAACGCAGTGGAGGATAGTGATGACAACTGTAACCTGGAAGAATGGATTTTTCCAACTATCAGCGGAGGACTCAACCACTGGGAAGCCAAATAATTTATCCCTATTACTTTTATCCAACAATAATTGTCTTTAAATTTTTGTCGGACTTGTAATAATTAAACAATTTAGACTTTTAAAACCCTGTGTCTTACCCGAGGCACAACGGTCCATTTGTAAGGATTTTTACTTCATTTTCATATGTCATCAATGAATCATGGACGTTTTTGCATGCAAATTTTATGCTCTTTGTTCTTCTTTTTTCTACATTTTTATTTTTTCAAAGATAGCTATGCTCTTACGCACACTCACATATCAAAATGCAGATCCACATCCACTCAGGATCCCATGGGTAACGATTCTGCTATGGCCTATTGTGACTTTGAAAATACGATCTACCAAGCCGAAGACGGAGGTGAGGAAGACTGTGAGGTGCCAGGGGAACTAGCCAGGTTACTACAACAGGAAGAAAGGACCATACAGCCCCACGAAGAACCGGTTGACACATTTAACTTAGGTACCAAAGAGGACAAGAACAAAGTCAAGATAGGTACCAATCTGGAACCTAGTGTAAAGAAGCGCTTAACTCAATTGCTACATGACTATGTTGAGGTATTTTCCTGGTCATATGAAGACATGCCAGGACTTTACACTGATATCATGGTCCATCATCTATCGACAAAAGAAGACTGCCCTCAGGTAAAACAGAAAGTCCGTCGTATGCGGCCAAAAATGTCAGAGTAGATCAAGACTGAAGTCATGAAAAAATTCAATGCCGGATTCTTTGTCGTCACCTCCTATCCATAATGGATTGCCAATGTTGTTCCAGTGCCTAAAAAGGACGGTAAAGTACGCATGTGTGTGGATTACAGAGATTTGAATAGGGCAAGCTCTAAGGATGATTTCCCGCTTCCCCATATCGATATTCTGGTTGACAATACCGCACAACATAAAGTATTATCCTTCATGGATGGTTTCTCCGGGTACAATCAAATTAAAATGGCACCTGAGGACATGGAGAAAAAGACCTTCGTCACACAGTGGGGCACGTTCTGTTACAAAGTTATGCCATTCGGGTTGAAAAATGCTGGGGTAACTTATCAGTGCACCATTGTAGCTCTGGTTCATGATATGATCCATCACGAGATAGAGGTCTACGTGGATGACATGATAGCCATATCTTAAACTGAAGAGGAACATCTTAACCATTTGCAGAAACTGTTTAAAAGACTAAAGAAATTCAAGCTAAGGTTGAACCCGAGTAAATACACATTTGGAGTGAGGTCAGGTAAACTCCTAGGCTTCATCGTCAGCGGTAAAGGTATCGAAGTGGACCCTGTAAAGGTAAAAGCAATATAAGAAATTCCTGCTCCTCGCACCGAGAAGGAAGTCAGAGGATTCTTAGGACGACTAAACTACATCTCCAGATTCATTTCTCACCTAACCGCTACTTGTGAACCAATCTCCAAATTACTGAAGAAAGATCAAGTGTTGAATTGGAACGACGACTGCCAGGCTGCCTTTGACAGGATTAAAGAGTACCTTCAAGAGCCTCATATTTTGATGCCGCCAGTTGAGGGAAGACCTTTGATCATGTATCTAACTGTCTTGGAAAATTCAATGGGGTGTGTGCTGGGGCAGCATGACGAGTCTGGCCGAAAAGAGCATGCAATATACTACCTGAGCAAAAAGTTTACCGACTGTGAAACCAGATATTCACTGCTCGAGAAAACTTGCTGCACTCTGGCATGGGCTGCTCGCCGGCTAAGACAATATATGTTGACCCATACTACCTTGTTGATATCCAATATGGATCCAATTAAATACATATACGAGAAGCCCACCCTCTCTGGAAGAATAGCAAGATGACAGATGATCCTGACTGAATACGATATTCAATACACTACCCAAAAAGAAATAAAGGGCAGTGTGCTAGCCGATCACCTTGGTCATCAGGATATGGATGACTACCAGTCCATGAAATTCGAGTTCCCAGATGAAGACATCATGTTGGTAAACAATAGTGAAGAACTCAGACCATATGACGGACCAGAACAAGGATCCCGATGGACCTTGGTTTTTGACGGAGCTTCCAACGCACTTGGCAATGGCATAGGTGCTGTGATCATATCCCCTGAAGGATGTCATACTCCCTTCACTGCAAGACTTTGTTTTAACTGTACCAATAATATGGCGGAATATGAAGCGTGTATTATGGGTCTCAAAGCCGCCATAGATTTGGGAATCAAGTCCTTAAGGGTATTTGGAGATTCAACCTTAGTCATCAGTCAAATTAATGGAGAATGGGACACGAAGCACCCTAATCTCATCCTCTACAAAGAACATGTGTTGACATTAATCCCAAATTTTGAGGAAATTACCTTTGAGCATTTTCCACGAGAGGAAAATCAACTAACGGACACGCTAGCCATTATGTCATCCATGTTTAAAATCAAGTGGAATAACGAGGCTCCCCAGATCACCATTGAGTGGATGGATGAACCAACTTACTATCACGAGATCGATACTGAAGAAGTAATGGACAAGCCTTGGTTCCATGAAGTTAAGACGTATCTCGAGGCCCAAGAGTACCAGAAGGGAGCTTCAGTGAATGATAAGAAGTTCTTGAGAAGGTTCTCTGCTAAGTTCTTCCTCAGTAATGGCATTCTCTACAAACGCAACCACGACTCTACTTTGCTTCGTTGCGTAGACAAGAGTGAGGCAGATAAGATCATGGCTGATCTACATGAAGGCACTTTTGGCACCCATTCTAGTGGGCACACGATGGCTAAAAAGATCCTACGGGCAGGGTACTACTGGTCTACCATGGAAGCATATCGCCATCAGCATTCATGAACCTGTCACAAGTGTTAGATCTATGCTGACAAAGTACATGTGTCTCCAGTTCCTCTAAACGTCCCGACTGCTCCCTAGACATTCGCGATGTGGGGCATCGACATGATTGGAGAAGTCAAACCTACAACTTCTAATGGACACCGCTTCATCTTGGTTGCCATTGACTACTTCACGAAGTGGGTTGAGGCATCTTCTTTCGCTTCTGTTATCAAGAACGTTGTGGCCCGATTCATCAAACAGAATCTCATCTATCGGTACGGTATTCCGGAGAGAATTATTACGGATAATGGTACCAATATCAACAATACTGTGATTACCGCACTATGCGTGCAATTCAAGATCCAACACCATAACTCTTCTCCTTACCGGCCAAAGATGAATGGCGCTGTCGAAGCTGCAAATAAAAACATCAAGAAGATCATACAAAAAATGACAGTGACCTACAAGGACTGGCATGAGATGTTACCATTTGCTCTCCATGGTTACCATACCACGACGCACACATCAACAGGGGCAACTCCTTTCTCTTTGGTATACGGTATGGAAGCCATCCTACCAATTGAAGTCCAAATACCTTCTTTGAGAATCATAAAAGATGCAGGGCTGGATGAAGATGAATGGATTCAAAATCGACTTGACCAGTTGAACTTGATTAATGAGAAGAGGCTTATGGCTATCTGTCATGGTCAGATGTACCAAAAACGTATGATCAAAGCTTTTAACAAGAAGGTCAGACGTCAGGTATATCGGGTTGGTGACTTGGTAATCAAGTGTATCATATTGCCACAAGGTGATCCCAGGGGCAAATGGACTCCTACATACGAAGGACCATTTATGATCAAAAGCATATTCTCTGGTGGAGCAATGATCTTAACCACTATGGATGGCGATGATCTTCTGCATCCTGTAAACGCGGACATTGTCAAAAGATACTATGCATGAATAAAGACCCGCTAGATCGACCGACCTAGGAAATAATTAGGGCATCCCGGTGAACCGAAAAGGTTCGGGCAAAAATTAGGGATAAAATACAAAAAAAAATTATACACCCGGCAAGCTGAAAACCCTAAAGGGCGGCTTAGGCAAAAAAGGGTATCCCGGTGGACTGAAAACCCGAAAGGGCGGTCCAGGCAAAAGTTAGGGAATTAAAGCGTATGATTATGTCCCGCTAAATTACCTTACAGACAACCTTCAGTATCGACTGACAAACTCAAATGGCTCTAATCAATCCAATCAACTTCGGACAAAGCAGCAAGTGGAAGAGACACTCAGAGACATGAAGGCTATAGCAGAATGGGAACCCCATGGGATTATTTCACATAACTATCTTTTCTTTGTATCAATTTTCATTTTCTACAATGACACTCCCTTACTAGGATGTTCGTCTCGTTGTACAAAAAATACTTATTCAAATTAATACAAAGATATTCCTTTGAAAGTGCAAAACTATATGTTTTTCTTTTATTTCCGTGTTTTGTTTGCAAAAACGTCCAATGATTATTTTTGAACATATGCATTTGAACGTGATTACTGTTTACAAATTAGAAAAAAAAAGGGGGAACAGAAAATAGAAAGACAATCACTAATGGCTTTAAGAAATATGATAATATCTATAGACCATTCCATAAAATCCCCCGCATGTACTTTTTCCAGCAAGAGCAGAAACTGGGACATCCCACTATAGGATCGCTAATGTATCTCCAATATGCAGCCTAATGGTATCAAGTTCTCTCACATCCCCGACGTAACAAAACTTCCAGTTACCGCTCCAAAGATTCCCCAGTGAAAGTCGCCCAGTTTCTCAGGATTCCCCAGCAGGATTTCACGAGGTCCACAGGCAATGCACAGAGTTTCCCTTCCACAACAGAGTTTATTTCTATAATAAATGGAAACTCATCCATCAACACTTCAACTTCAAAATATGAAGACTTACACTCCTCATTCCCAGCAGTACTCAGGGATTTATTTTCCCAGACTCCAGTAACACTGCGGCATAACAATTAATGTGTCTATATATTACATCCATACGTCATAGCATTGACAACACAGATGCATACAGTGCAATCTCATTTATTTTGAGAAATAACATTATAACGTGCATTTCATACATCATGGCATTGCATGCAACTAACCGTTCACCTTTTCAGGAAAGATCAATCAATAGAAAATTATCGTCAAATTTTCAACAAGTCAATTATAGATCAATTCCCGAGAAAGGACTGATCGACCATCTACATAACATATATTTCCTTCAGATCCCTGCTGGTTCAGCTTAAATCTCTCAACCGTTTATTCTGATTCTTCCCCGCAGACGCTTTCTCTGGTTCAGACATTTTCTCTGGTTCAGATAAATCTCTCGATGATTTGTTCTGATTCTTCTCCAGATCCCTGCCGGTTCAGTTTAAATCTCTCAATGGTTTGTTCTGATTCTTTCCTGCAGACACTTTCTCTGGTTCATACATTTTCTCTGGTTCAGATAAATCTATCAATGATTTATTCTAATTCTTCTCCAGATCCCTGTCGGGTCAGTTTAAATCTCTCAACAGTTTATTCTGATTCTTTCCTGCAGACGTTTTCTCTGGTTCAGATAAATCTCTCAACAATTTGTTCTGATTCTTCTCCAGATCCCTGCCGGTTCAGTTTATATCTCTCAACGGTTTATTCTGATTCTTTCCCGTAGACGTCTTCTCTAGTTCAGATAAATCTCTCAATGATTTATTCCGATTCTTCTCCAAATCCCTACTGATTTAGATAAATCTCAATGATTTATTCTGATTATTTCCTAGTAGGCACTTTATCTGGGTCAGATAAATCGCTCAAAGATCTACTCTGATTCTCTCCAGTTAAAGAATATTCAAGACCACTTTTGGTTCAGTTTAAACCTCTCAACGGTTTATCCTGATACTTTCTAAATGAACATTTTTGGTTCAGATAAATCGCTCCAATATTTATTCTGATTCTTCCCAGTCAAACAACCTGCAAGACTTATGCTAGTTTCAGATAAATCGCTCCAAAAATTTATTCTGATTCTTTTCCAGTTGAAATCAAGTTCAAACTTAGTCCATTTTCTGTCAACAGTCACCTTTGGATGGCATCTACAAGCCCATCTCCGGCAAATCTCCATCATTTCTCCAAATGGCATCTTTAAGCACATTTCTCCAGTTCGAGTTTGCCTTTTAGATTATTACAGATCAGAGGGCCACGACCCTTAATCCCCAGTAAAGTCGTCAACAAAACCTTTACTATCTTTGAAAGCTACTATAAAGCATGGACCCGACCAGATATTAGTTTGATTCTATCAATTGCTGAAACCTGGACCTAACTAGATAACAGTTTAATTCCTACTCAATCACTAGCAAAACTCCTCTTCCCCAGTAGAGTTTGCCACTATTCCCAGTAAGTTAATGAAACCTGGACCCAACCAGATAACAGTTTGAGTTACTAAAGCCTGGACCCGACCAGATAATAGTTTAACTCTTCAAAATATAGAAGAACATGGACTCAACCAGACCAAGGTTTAACTTCTTTTCCCCAGTAGATTTTGCCTCTACCCCAGCAAGTTGTTGTGAAGCCTGGATCTGACCAGATAACAATTTAATTCCAAGAAATTTTTTGCAAAGCCTGGATTCGACCAAATAGCAGTTGACTACTTCATCCTCAATAAATTGTGAAGCCTGGATCCGACCAGATAACATCTAACATTCAAGAGATATCCCCTAGCGGAAGCATCCTTTCAACAAAGTTTGAAGATATGTATATTCTTCTTCCCCAACCGAAATCCGGGAATCAACTTCGCAAAAATCCTTAGCAACTGTCAGAGATTTATTTTCCTGGACGAAAAACATACATATCACATTCATACATCATAGCATGTACATATAAAATGCATTTAACATGATCTCATTCATCTCGTGAACATCATGCATCCATCTGCACTTTTACTAACTCTTTTTCTCACAAGTAAAACATCAAGTTTTAGTATAAATCAACAAAAGATTTGTGTTGATATTTCTTCCAGTGTTTACCACCATTCCTCCAAATGATATCTATAAGCCCATTTACAATTCATCTTCGAGTGCGAATTTCTGGGCACTTTAGTGTTCAATCATCTTCCACCTTCAAGTCACGAATGGAGGATCCGCCAATCTAACTCTTCAGGTTTAAGAAGATTGAACAGGGGCAGCTGTTGTACCCCAAAATTTTCCATCTCATTTATCAAGTATTTTCTCACAAGATCTTCTTTGGTTCAAGACTGCACAAGGGTTGATCAGTTCAAGACACCTTCTTAAGTACTGATGACTGAAAATTAGGGTTTGAGATTGCACAAGGACAAATGAACTTTTAATGTCTCATATTACTTTCATGGATCATTTTGGACTCTCAAGATTTCTCATGTCAAGTTTCAAGTCTTGGATCACATTCTTGCTCAGTCAATTGATTAGTTGACCTAAAAATCAATTGTAATGGGGAAAAAGTCAACTGTAGTCAATTTACAGTCAAACTTCATAATTTTTTATCCATGTCAACATTATGAACTCATATATGTCATTTGATCAAGTTTGGACCACAATTCCTCAAGAAATTTGATCAGATCATCAAAAGGGCAAAATAGTCAAAATTAGGGTTTTGACTAAGAAAGGGCAATTTCTGATTTTTGACCTAGCAAATGGTTAATTGGTGTGAGATATGATCTCAAGGTTTTAAATTCATCATTTATACCTAATTATTTGACTCAAAACTTCCCTCAAGATCAATTGATTGATAGTTGATTTTTAGTCAACTGATCAAAAGTCAACTATATACTGAAAAGTCAAACTTTGACTTTTTGGTCAAAATCAAGTGTCAAAGATCACAATTCATCAAAACATGTCAAAATATGAAACTTGTAATGTTCTCTACAACCCCTATTTAAATCACTTTTGCAAAATCCAATTGGAACTATGTGAAACTTGGCCCAGAAGTTAGGTTTTAAAGTTGTTCATGAAATCATGTTCATGAAATCATGTTCATGAAACTAAATCACTTTCAGCATATCCAAGAACTCCTTGAGATCATTTTTGATCAAGGAGAATCGAAGGCAAGAAGTTAGGGTTCCAAGTTGTTTTACAAGGCAGAATTTGTGATGCACAATGGACCAAATCACATAGCCATGCTGCATAATCTCACTTTGAAGGCTTCTAACTTGCAATTAACTCCTTAATTAAATGTTTACACAACTGATAAAACCATTGTCCAAGCATTTGAGCCATTATCCAAGTTGCATTTCCATTTTGGGAAGAAAGTTCACACTTCCATTTTGGAAAAGTGGCTTTAATCACAAAGTCCACTCTCCTTGAGCATTGAACTTGTTCTTTCTGCACACACAAACCCTATAAACCAAAAGCAAGCATATCTAAAGTACTAACCACTCTATGCAGCCCTGTACCATGCCTTGGAACAAGATGTTTCAACATTGCTTCAAAAAGAAGAAAGATGCTACAACTTGAGATTTCAAATTCTGGCTTGTTGTAACATACAAGACCTTTTGCATATAAATATACAAGTCATTTTCAAGCTAACACACGCATGCTCAAGCCCTGAAACCCCCTAAAGCTCATAATCACACACAAAAACTCCATTGTTGCACAATCTGACCAAAAACTTGAAACTTACATTTCCCTCGTGCGTTTCCAAGCCTTTTGGTTCCTAAAGCTTATAAACATCAAATACAAACCATTCAAATTCCTTTTTCCCAACTTTAACACCTCTGTTGTACCCCGAAATTTGCCCTCTCATTTATCAAGAATTTTCTCACAAGATCTCCTTGGGCTCAAGACTGCACTAGGGTTTGATCAGCTCAAGACACCTCCTTAGGTACTGATGACCAAAATTAGGGTTTGAGTTTGCACAAGGATTTTTGAACTATCAATGCTTCATATGACTTTAATGGACCATTATGGACCCCCAAGATTACTCATGTCAAGTTTCAAGCTATGGATCACACGTTTGACCAGTCAATTGAACAGTGGACCTAAAAATCAGCTGTATTGGGGAAAAAGTCAACCATGGCCAATTTACAATCAAATCTCATAATTTTTGATCCATATCAACATTTTAAACTCATATGTATCATTTTATCAAGTTTTTACCATAATCCCTCAAGAAATTTGATCAAATCTCCAAAAGGGCAAAATGGTCAAAATTAGGGTTTTGACTGGGAAAGGGCAATTTCTGATTTTTTACCCAGCAAAGGGTCAATTGGTTTAAGGCATGATCTCAAGAGTCCAATTGCATCATTTTTACCTATTGACATGGTTCAAAACATTTCAAATCCATTGGGTTGATAGATGAATTTTGCAGTCAATTGATCAAAAGTCAACTGTATACTGAAAAGTCAAACTTTGACTTTTTGGTTAAATTCAAGTGCCAAAGATCATAATTCATCAAAAAATGTCAAAATATGAAACTTATTCATCAAGAAATCAAAAAGTCAAGATTTCATTTTGAAAAGTCAAAATTTCTAAACTTAGAAATTTTTCTAAGTGTTGGAAATTTCATGTTTTTTCATAACTTTGAGCTAAATTTTCACCATGATGCAAGATGATTCAAGAGAAACTTCCAACATGAAAGTTGAATATCTCCATGAAATCTAAAACTTTGCTTCACACAACTTCTTCCAAAAGTGCTTGGATATCAAGTTATAATTTCAAGAACATAGGATCATAAAACTAAACACTTAGTGAAATTTTGCCCTAATTTGGTCAGGATTTTGACTCAAATTCATGGCACTTTTCATATAGTTATAAGGTGAATCTTCAAAAGAAATTCAAAGATTGGTTGTAGAACACATTTCAAGCTTTCCAAAATATCCAAGAACTCCTTGAGATCATTCTTAAGTAGGGAGAATCGAACAGATGAAGTTGGTGTTTTGTCACTTGAATTAAAAGGCATTTTGTGATGAACAAGAATCCAATTTCAAACCTGGGCTGCATAATATTGCTTTGTATGCCTCCTTACTTGTGTATCTATCCATCATTAATGGATTACACAAACTTTTGAGCTTTAATCCAAGTGGTTTAAGCTTTATCCAATCCACATTTCCATTAATGGCACAAAATGAATACTTCCATTTTAGAAAGCAAGCTTTTGTGTAAAGTCAATTCTTGAGCCTCTAACTTGTTCCCTCTGATCACACTCCATCCACAAAGTCAGAAGCAAGATTGTTTAAAGCATAACCACTCTATCTTAGCAAGTACACAATGCTTGGAAACTTGAAATTCTCAAAAATCACATGTTATGCATAAACTTGTGATATTGAATTCTGATCAACAACAAGTCTCCAAACTTGTTGCTTATAAATAGAGGCACTATTTGTGAGCTAGAGGACGGGCTTGAGCACCCTGAAATACACCAAAACTCTCTCAAATCAGAAATTGCCCAAAAACTCCATTGTTGCACAGTTTCTGACCCTGAACCTCCAACTCACATTTCCCTCGTGCGTTTCTTGGCCTTTTAGTTTCTAAAGCTTCCTTGCATTAAGGGTAACTCATCCCTGTACCTGTTTCACTTCTGTAACACCATTTTCCCTTTATTCCATAACCAAAAACAGAGCATCACAGTTGGACTTCTCCATACCATTCCAACCACCCTCAGCTCAAGCCAGCCATTGCATTAGCTTCCTAGAGGTCCAAGGAAGCTAACCTGATCATCAGCACTGCCTGAAACAAGCTCAAATCCATTTCATAATTTCCAGTTTTGAGGTATTTTTCTTGAACTTCTATCTCATTACTTAGGCATTGTTAGGCTTGCATTTGTGAAGATAAAATGTAGACATCATTGCCCTGAAGCTGTACATGTCCATATATTTCATTTATTTTGATTGAGCTAGGAGAATTTTGAGTTTGAACTTTATGAAATATTTAGGTCAGAATTTGGTACTTTTAAAAATTATCATTCATCTTTGATTTATAGTTTATGATATTTATATGGTTGGATTCGTGTGACAAAATGGAGAAATTTTCATGTTTACATTTTTGCAAATGGTTGAGAAATGAGCAAGTTACAGATCCTTTGGCTGGAGGTTGAAGATGAAGTACAGTCAGGGTGTGTTTTGTGTTATGTATTTATCATTTCATACAAGTTAACGGATGTACAACCACCCCAGTGGTAAAGCGCACGCCTGTTCACCCCATGGTCCTAGGTTTAAGCCCCAGCGTGACCATTTTTTTATTTTTACATTTTATGACTCTTTTTTTTGTTCTTTTTTGGCAGCATTTGGGCTCTTCATTGGGCTTAGTTTATTTTTGCTCATGAATACTCTTTTGTTTACTAATGAATCCTGTTGTACCCCAAAATTTGCCCTCTCTCTTTTTCACAAGAAATCACAGCTTCAGACTTTTCCTAATTTTTCATATTGGTTTAAGAATCGGTCAAATAGACTTTTCTCATCAGTCAGACAAAATTAGGGTTTTTCATTGATTTTGAATCAGTCAAACAAATTATCAGGGTCTTGGTTAATTTGTTTGAGTTTGGGCTCAGGGTTTTGATCAGGCAGGCGCTTCTTTGACATTCAATCAAGAATTAGGGTTTGCACGCGCATTCTCAGAAGAATTTGAATCCACAATGTATTAATTGGCTTTACACTACTTTGATATCTGCTCAGGATTTCAGTTTGGTTCTCAATAAACTTGAATCTCTGGTTTGGAAGCTGAGGCTTTTGGTTGAAAATTTGCAGTGCTTGGTTTAATCAGTAAAAGGAAAGGCATATGGATGTTTGTTTGACTGTACAATGCTTATGGCTAATTGGAACGCCGGGTTTATTATTGATTAATGCGAAGTTGCAAGACTATGGTGTTTATTAATTATTTATTCTCAGTTAGAATAGTTGGGATTCACTTCCAATTATTTTAATTCAGGAAACTTAAATAATTAAGTAAACGGTGGATTAAGAGAGTTTGACTGTGCAATACTTTTGATTATTCGGAATGCCGGACGTTTATTGATTATTTATCATTTCTAAGTTAAAATTATTGGATACTTTCCAGTTATTATAATTCAAGAAATATAAATAATTAAATAAATAATTGAAGAAGAATTGAAAAGAGAATTAACTGACAAAAAAGGATTTTTATTCATCTTTAATTGTTTGTTACAAATTATTATTGGAACATTGCAAATTTATTTACATTTTGTTTACAATAATAATATTACAAATGGTTAAAATAAAATAAAACTGTATCCTAAAGTTTCCTAAGTCTTCATCTTCTGCTGATGCTCCCCATTGCTCGATTAATTTTTATCTGCAAAAACAAAGAAAAGGAAGAAATCAAATGCAGATAAATTTAATTAAAAAGGCAGACAGATATTTAAAACTCATCATTAAAGATTTTGGCCGGAATCAGTTTATTCGTCCTCTCTGCAAATCGCAAGAAGATGTTTCTTCTTGGTTCACAAAGAGGAAAGCAATGTTTTACAAGCATATGAAGTATTTTTGCAAAATGCACAAAGCTGCATAAACCCAAAATTGCAAAGTGTCAACAAATTCAAATTGAACAAACAACATAAGTGCCAACAACTAAGTTACAAAGGCAAACTAAGCTGTCCAAGGCAAACTGAATGTCAAAACAAGCTGTCAAATGGCCAACTAAAGTTACAATGTCAATAAAACAAACTGTCAAAAGCGGTCAACAAGCACAAAAGCAAGGCAGAAATTTGGAAGTATGCAGAGGAAAGACAAAAGTAAGCTTATGAAAGAATACATCATTTTCCAGGCTAAAGTCTCTTCAGAAAAAATGAATATTCTAAGCAAATATGTGCTTATTATGGAGAGAGAAAAAGAGAAAAGTAGCAGGCTTACAATTTGCCAGGCAGGCCTAAAGATAAATATAACAAAACCAGGATACTGTCAGAGGGAGGGCAGAATACATACAGTAGAAGATATCACAAAAAAAATGAAAACCTCAAGCCTTGCAACCTGCTCAAGCATTGGTATCCCAACCCTAATCCAAAATGAAACAAAACTAATGTAACCCTAACAAACAAATGTGTCAAAACCTTGGGCCGGTTCGGCCCCATAAACGCCTAAGCCCATCAGAATTCCAGCGTGCATACCCCCCTTTTGCTTAAAACTGTTCGCTTGGGCCTGCCTCTTTTACTAACACTAAAGCCCATTCCTTTTTTTGTTTTGTACATAAACTAACATCTTTTTTTTTACTTATCATTTTATTTTTCTTTTTATAATTTAAACTAATATATTTCATTTTTGTTTGTAAATAAAATAATACGTTAAACTCTTTTTTATATAAATTTTTCTTAAATTACTTTTTTTATTAGTATAATTAAAAATACATAATAATATTTTATTTTGAGTTAAATAAAATCCTTGTATATAAGATATCAATAAATACCTAAAAATAGATTTTTTTTTATTAAACATTTGTTTATATATAAATACATAAATTTTTCTTAAACTTAAAACATTTCTTTTTTCTTTAATTAAAACTTTTGTATATAAAACATTAATACATAAAATAGAATTTCTTAGGCATTTTCTTTTATTAAATCTTTTGTTTGTACATAGTCAACAAAAACCCAAAAAAAAGAAGATAATAATACTTAATAAATACTTACTTAATTTTGCATTAAGTTAACATCTTACATCACTTGTAAATAATCACATGCACTTACACCAATACATTTGCATTGCTTTTATTCTTATACATTGCTATATTTTACATTGAGAATGAGATTCGATTTGGTTGTAAATATATTTGGGCACTACTATTCCGACAAGTCTCATCCCCCATTTGTAAATATTTGTACCCCCATCCCCGGATACTCATTTGTAATAGTTTAGGACTTTAAATTCCCGCAATTTATCGCTTTTAAATTATGCCATGATAGACTTAGGGTTTGTATGTAAATAAAAACAACCGCTAGATAACCTAATACAAGATAAATGCATGACAATCCATACACCATTCACACTTGCACCCCTAGGATAATCCCGCTTGTTGCCTTCCAAAAATGGGCCATGCTTGCACGTTGAGTTTCTTTGGCAAAACAAAACAAATCAAATGATCATAGCCCCTCGATGACGCTTTCGAAGTTGCCTAAACAAAAATGATCAAGTCCCTTTAAAGCAAAATTGACAAGGACACTTGGCACCATTGAATTCATGGTCCATACGATGACCCGCGCATGTCCCGTTAACATCCTAACACAAGATTGTCCACCAAATACAATGGTGGAACAATACTGTTAAAAGGGTTAAAACATAGGAAAAATCTTTGAGTAAATTTAGGAGTAGACAACTCTTAGTTACTTGATCAAACTTGCAAAACACACTTGCCTACTTTCAAAACCCACTCCACAACACAACTTTCAAAAACAAACTTTCAAAAACATTTGAAACATCTTTTCGAAAAGACAAACACCTTTGTAAAACATTCGAGTAAATAATTGTTACAACGGTTGCCTAGACAAGGCATCTTTTTCAAAACATTTTCAAAACCACACACACAAAAGCACCATTTCAAGCAATTGAAAATCAAGGCAAAGTGATCTAAAACAAGTAACTAAGAGCCCATGGATAACCATGGATGAAAAGGGTGCTAATACCTTCCCTTTTCATAATCTACCCCCCGAACCCACGAAACATCTCAAAAGGTTTTTCCTGTGCTTTTTAACCTTTCCTTTAGGATAAAATAAAAAGTCGGTGGCGACTCTTGCTAAACCGAACAAGTGCGAATACAAACGCAAAACCTCAAGTCAGTTCTCCCACCGTATCACAGAACTGGCGACTCTGCTGGGGATTATTTAAAAGTGGGGTTACCTTAGGGTTTTAGATCACCCTTTTGCATGATTAATTGTTTGCTTTGATTGCTTTACCTTTGTGGTTCTCATGTTTGGGCTTGAAATCCTACACCCGGATTTGGGAAACATTCATAGATAGCAGTACGTTGTGGAAACTGTGCGGGGTATACCGACACGGTTGAAGCAATAACTATATTAGTGCGACATATTTTTGAGTACCGGTAACCCTTGAGTTCAATCAAGGAGAGTACAGGGCCGCTGAGTGATGTCACTAAGCACTAATGACCTAGAACCTTACTTGACCATCTCGGCCTTTTATTAGGGGTAGTGAGATGACCGACTTTGGTGCAGTCCGAAGTTAGTAGATACTCGATACTACACTCATTGAGGGTTGTTTTCTTGGAATATTTTGGTCGCTAGTTAAGTGGCTAAACCAAAACAATGAACATGGAAAACAATCCAATGATATTGAGCTCCTTAGAACCCGGTTACTATTTATAGGACAGGTTTTTAAGCCAACTACACTCAAGAGGGTACTTACTTATGAAACCTCATGCAAGCCTGAAATTAGGGTTTTTGTGTGAATTGCTTGTACATGTGTTTGTGCATACATCATAAACATCATAAAACATCATATGCATCCACTAACCGTTTCAAGGGTTTGGATCTTCATCTTTGTTCTTGTTTTGTAGGTCATGGAAATTCCTCGCAGGAAAACTATCAAAGTCAACCTTGTGAGAATCCCTCCTCAACTCAAGGAGCTCACATCCAGAATTCCCGAAAACTCTCCCTTCAGTGAAAGACATGGTAGACTGCTCAGCCTAGTCAACACCAGCATTGAAGAAGACATGATGAAAGTGTTGTTCCAGTTCTTTGCCCCCTTCACCACTGTTTCACATTCCCCGACTACCAATTGGTGCCTACTTTGGAGGAATTTTCTCAACTCCTGAGAATTCCTATTCTTAATCAACTACCTTTCAACGGTACGGAAAAAGAACCCAAGCCTGAAGATGTTGCTCAAGCACTACACTTGCAACCATCTGATATCAAGGGGCATTGGGAAACTAGAAGTGGTGTCAACGGCTTCTTGGCAAAATTCTTGTTTGAGAAGGCACAAGAGTGTTGGAATTCATTGGATCTACAAGCCTTTGAAGAAATTGTGGCGCTTCTCATTTATGGGTTGGTCTTGTTCCCAAATCCTGACCAACTTATAGATGTCAATGCTGTCAAGATTTTCCTATCCAGAAACCCCATACCTACATTGCTTGGTGACATCCTCCACTCATTTTACACACGAACAATGAGAAAGAGAGGTGTTCTCATGTGCTGTACTCCTCTCCTTGCAAGGTGGTTTATTTCTCACCTTCCACAATATGTTTTGAAGAATGAACAAGGCTTAAGGTGGTCACAACGGTTGATGAGCCTCACGCACTCTGATGTACATTGGTGTTCTCGGTCCAGAGAAAATGTCATCATCGTCGATCATTGTGGTGAGTTCCCTAATGTTCCATTACTTGGCATTAGAGGAGGCATTACCTACAACCCTTGTCTAGATTTGAGACAATTTGGATATGCACGGAGGGATGGCCCTCATAACATGCTGATTCCTGACCTAGTTTTTGACTTCGACAACAATGCGCAAGGACTTCGCCAAAGATTCATCAGAGCTTGGAGGATGCCTAACAAGGTAGATAGCAAGACACTGGGGCACAAGAACTCCATCCCTCTTGAGCCTTATCTCAAGTGGGTACGAACCCGACCCAGAGTCTTATGATGCCTTACCATCATATTCTCCCTTTAATCAAAGAGCCTGTTAAGGAAGGAGAGGTTCCATACACCATCCTACATCCTGACATGCCAACATCGTGGGAGGAGATGCAGAAGAGTTGGATCCAACTCAAGGAAGAAAGGGATACTTTTGAAGCCAGCTTCTACGCCAGTGAGAAGAAGGTTTTAGAGCTTACCCGCCGACTTCACGAGGAGGAGACCCTCAACACTTACATCGCACCAAAGAGGATGCGCAACGTATTTTTACCTTAAGAAGCTTTTTGTAATATTTGGCCCATGGGGCATTTATGCACTGACAAAATTTCTTCTTATTAATATGACGTGTGTTCTTTTTGTTTGCAACAATTTTGAATTTCTAAAATCCTTGAATGCATTGCATGAATAAACATATCATTCATCATATGCATAAGCAGGTCTCCACACCAGGTTTCCTTATCTTTCTTCTATTTATTTCAGTAAGATGGATCTCGAACAGACGGTCAAAGATCTGCAGTCACAAAACTCACAGTTTCAACAGCTCATAATGACCTTAGCAAAGGGTCAGGAGGATCTAAAATCACTGTTGGGGAATAAAGAGCCAGAAAAAGGGAAAAAGAAGAAGAAAAGAATCGGGGTAGCTACACTGGGAAGAAGGTTTGAGAATGAAGCTAGAAGAGTTCTTGAATTCCCCTCCGCATCTGATGAGGGAACCAATAAGGGAAAAGGGGATGCACTACCTTCTGAGTCCGAAGCTGAAGAGGAAGAGGTAGAGGAAGATGAAGACTACTCAGAACAGCAATACCCGCCAGCGGACGACAAATACAAAAACCTGGAAGATAGGCTAGCAACTATGGAGCTACAAAGGGTTCCTGGGTTAGATTTTGAAGAATTGGGATTGATTGCTGGGATTGTGATCCCTCCAAAGTTCAGGGTGCCAATCTTTGCAAAATATGACGGGCTGTCTTGCCCGAAGATGCACTTAAGGTCATATGTCAGAAGAATTCAACCTCACACATCCGACAAAAATCTTTGGGTACACTTCTTTCAGGACAGCTTGTCCGGTACATAACTAGACTGGTTTTACCAACTTGAGAGGTCAGAAGTGCACAACTGGGAAGACTTGGAAGCTGCCTTTTATCGCCAGTATCAATACAACACCGACTTGGCACCGACCCGTACTCAGTTACAAAGTATGGGAATGGCCTCAAATGAGGGATTCAAAGAATACGCCCAGAAATGGCGCGACTTGGCCGGAAGAGTACAGCCGCCTCTTTCAGAATGGGAACTAGTTGATATGTTCTTGGGGACCCTATCTGGCCCATTCTTCAACCATTTGATCGGTAGCTCTTCCACAGGGTTTACTGAATTGATTCTGACTGGCGAACGAGTGGAAGCTGGTATTAAGAGCAGAAAGATTCAAAGGGATGCCTCTGCATCCGCAACGGTTAAGAAACCATTCCCGGCGAAGAAGGAAACAGCTGTTGTGTACTCTCAGAGAGGAGTGGGAAGAACTGAGCGCCGACCGACTGTAGGGGCCGTGATGATCCAAAATTCATCAAATGATCAGCCTCGTACCAATCAGTCTAGACCTAACCAGCAATGGGTAGAACGGCCACAATGGCAGTTCACCCGCATCAATATGACGCCTGCACAAGTTCTTCCCCATTTGTTGAAGTTGAACCTCACCAATATTAGAGAAGCGCCAAAGATTGTGAATACCGCTTCACCACACTATCATTCCAATGCTAAATGTGCCTATCATTCTGACAGCGCTGGACATGACACCAACGATTGCTGGGCGCTTAAGAATAAAATTCAAGACTTGATAGATGCAAAAGAGGTTGAGTTCGATGCACCAGAGAAGCCAAATGTTATATCCGCTCTAATGCCGAAGCATGGTCGCAATGTCCATGCTATTGAAGAAGATCTGTATGTTTCTGCTGTTGATGATCTGATGACCCCACTGTTGACAATCAAGTTGAATCTGTTGAAGGCTGGGATTTTCCCAGGATGTAAAGAAGACTGCTACTGTTGTTCCTACCTACCAATTGACTGTCCACTGCTGAAGATAGGCATCCAAGGCCTAATGGACAGTTAACAAATTCTTTTCGAAAAGATTCCTGCTACTCCAACCCCTATCAAAGATGTTTCAATAATCACCATTTCCACCAATCTTTCCAAGGTCCCTAAAAACCCTGTTAAGATTACATCCGCTACAAAGTTTGTTCCTCTGAAAATAACCATGCCTGGGCCTGTCCCCTACAAATATGACAAATCAATACCATGGAATTATGGTGGAGAAATCTACTACCATGGTGTTAAACAAGTTGAGATAACTGAAGAGAGCTCTGACGAAGAAGATACCGACATTGGAAACATTGCCGGTACGAGCAAGATTACCCGAAGTGGGAGAATATTTTCTCCAGAGATTGCCCCTCCAAAGGCAATCTTTGGACCCTCAGCTGCTGCCAAAGTTACTCCTGCACCGATTAGACTTTCTGCAAGAACTCCGTTGATCGAAGAAGCCGTCACCCCTGTGATTGTCCCTCCTACTTCTGCTGATAAGGGGAAAGGGATCCAAGATGAGCTCGTCAGGACGAGGGCTCAGCCATTGGTCATCCCCGAAACCTCTAAGAAAGAAATGGAGGAGATTCTGAAAATAATTAAGAAGAGTGATTATGATGTGGTAGAGCAACTGGGGCAAACCCACTCGAAGATCTCCATGTTAGCATTGCTGCTTTGTTCGGAGGCTCATGCCAAGGCCTTGATAAGGTTTTTGAAGACAACCCATGTGCCCCAGGAAACCTCAGCCGATCAGTTCCAGGATTGTGTAGCCAGCCTTACCGCAGACAACGGCCTAGGTTTCTCTGATGCTGACCTGACTCCGAAAGGAAGAAATCACAATGACGCACTGCATGTGTCAGTCGAATGCCGAGGAACTACTCTAGCCCATGTGTTGGTCGACACTGGTTCTTCTCTGAACGTGCTACCTAAGAAAGCTCTAGATCGATTGGATTGTGAAGGCTTGGAGCTGAAACTAAGTAATATCGTTGTAAGGGCCTTCGACGGGTCTAAAAGAATGGTGCATGGGGAGGTCGACATCCCCATCAAGGTAGGCACTGAAGTATTCCGTTCAACTTTCTATGTGATGGACATCCGTCCGTCATACTCCTGCTTGCTAGGAAGGCCATGGATACATAATGCTGGGGCAGTCACTTCCTCTCTACATCAGATGTTGAAATACCCTGTCAAAGGAAAAATCATAACCGTACACGGTGAAGAGGAATATATGATCAGTCACCTGAACTCCTTTCGGTATGTAGAGGTGGAGGGCGAATTCATTGAAACACCGTTCCAACACTTCGAGGAAATTACCCCCGGAGTTGCAGTAGCAAAGGCAGTAGTTGGGGAGCCCAAGCAGATGGCTAGGATGGCATCTCTGAAAGACGCAAAGGCTGCAATAAAGGAGGGGAAGAGCTCAACATGGGGTCAGTTGCCTGACTTTCCCCACAAGACAGACAAATTTGGGTTGGGATTCACCGCTGCGGGGCAAAAAGCTATGCGCCGCTCAAAAATTGAAAGGACACCCATCAAGATTTCTCCTCATGGAATCAATGCTTTGGAAGACGAAGACGAAGAGGGTAACATTGAAGACTGGATCTTCCCAACCATCGAAGGGGGACTGTACAACTGGGAGGCGAAAGACTTCGCCCCCATTACTTTCATTAATCAGTAATTTATCTTTCGAACATTTCCTGTTGGTCTGTAATAATTACTAAAACAATATGCACACTACTTTTTCACCTCATGCCTTGCCCGGGGCACGTAGGTCCATTTGTAAGGGTTTTGATTCTCTTCATAATCATATGCCATGTTTAATGAATCATTGGACGTTTTTCATTTATAAACTGCTGTGTTCATTTTCTTTCCTTTTGCATTTTTGTTTGTTTAAGGATGGCTATCCCTTACACACACCCACACTCACAAATGCAGGTATCCATCCACTCTGGATTCTATGGGTGACTATTCTGCTATGTCCTTCAATAACTCTGAAGATTTGGTCAATCAGGCTGAGTATGAAGATGACGAAGATTGTGAAGTACCAGGGGAGCTAGCCAGACTTCTACAGCAAGAAGAAAGGGCCATCTTGCCTCATGAAGAGTTGTTGGAAACTGTCAACTTAGGAACAGAGGAAGACCGGAAGGAAGTACAAGTGGGTGCCAATCTGGAACCAAGTGTCAAGGAGCGTTTGATACAGCTGTTGAATGAATATGTTGGAATCTTCGCCTGGTCTTATGAAGACATGTCGGGTTTAGACACAGATATCGTGGTTCACCGTCTCCCTACAAGAGAGGATTGTCCATTGATCAAGCAAAGAGTCCTCAAAATGAGGCCCGACATGTCTGAGAAGATTAAAGCTGAAGTAATGAAGCAGTTCAATGCTGGCTTTCTGGCTGTTACATCCTATCCACAATAGGTTGCTAACATCATGCCAGTTCCTAAAAAAGATGGCAAGGTCAGAATGTGTGTGGACTACCGGGATTTGAATAGGGCCAACCCTAAAGATGATTTTCCGCTACCGCATATCGAAATTTTGATTGACAACACAGCTCAGCACAAGGTGTTTTCCTTCATGGACGGATTCTCGGGCTACAACCAGATCAAAATGGCCCCCGAGGACATGGAGAAAACGACCTTTGTTACACAATGGGGTACTTTCTGCTACAAAGTGATGTCGTTCAGACTGAAGAACGCAGGGGCAACTTATCAACGCGCCATGGTAGCTTTGTTTCATGATATGATACATCATGAGATCGAAGTTTACGTAGACGACATGATAGCTCGATCACAAACAGAGGAGGAACACCTTGAACATCTGCAAAAGCTGTTTGCCAGGTTGAAAGAATACAAACTCAGGCTGAATCCAAGTAAGTGCACTTTTGGAGTTAGGTCTGGTAAACTCCTAGGATTTATTGTCAGCAACAAAGGCATTGAGGTCGATCCAGCAAAAGTGAAAGCTATACAAGAGATGCCCGCCCCCCGTACTGAAAAAGAGGTCAGAGGATTCTTGGGGAGCTTGAACTATATTGCCAGATTCATCTCTCATCTGGCGTCTACCTGCGAGCCAATTTTTAAACTATTGAAGAAAGATCAGGTATTCGAGTGGAACGACGATTGCCAAGCTGCTTTTGATAAGATCAAGGAGTATTTGCCAGAACCTCCTATTCTGATGCCACCTGTCGAAGGAAGACCGTTGATCATGTATCTGACCGTGTTGGAAAGCTCAATGGGGTGCGTGTTGGGCCAACATGACGAGTCTGGTCGAAAAGAGCATGCCATTTATTACCTTAGCAAAAAGTTTACCGAGTGTGAGACTCGCTACTCACTGCTTGAGAAAACTTGCTGCGCTTTGGTATGGGCTGCTCGCCGACTAAGACAGTATATGTTGACTCATACCACTTTGTTGATTTCCAAAATGGATCCTATCAAGTATATCTTCGAGAAGCCTGCTTTATCTGGAAGAATCGCTTGATGGAAAATGATCCTGACTGAGTATGACATCCAGTACACTACCCAAAAAGCTATAAAAGGGAGTGTGTTAGCTGACCATCTAGCTCATCAAGCTATCGAAGATTATCAATCCATGAGATTCGACTTCCCAGACGAAGACATCATGACTGTAGACAACATTGAAGGTAACGGACCGTATGACGTACCTGAAAATGGATCCCGATGGACCCTGTACTTTGATGGTGCTTCAAATGCACTTGGAAACGGTATTGGTGCGGTACTCATTTCCCCGGAAGGTTGCCATACACCTTTCACGGCCCGACTTTACTTCAGCTGTACCAACAACATGGCTGAATATGAGGCTTGCATCTTTGGTCTCAAGGCTGCTATAGACTTAGGGATCAAATCTTTGATCGTATTTGGGAACTCGGCCTTGGTTATCAGTCAAATCAAAGGAGAGTGGGACACCAAACATCCTAATCTTATCCCATACAAAGAACATGTCTTGACATTGTTGCCTCATTTCGAGCAAGTCACCTTCGAGCATTTCCCGCGAGAAGAGAATCAGCTAGCAGATGCTCTGGCTACAATGTCTTCCATGTTTAAACTCAACTGGGATAACGAGACTCCCCAAATCACCATCGAGCAAATGGATGAACCTGCGCATTGTCATGAGATTAATACCGAAGAAGTAGTGGAACAACCCTGGTTTCACGAAATCAAAAGGTATCTCCAGACTAGAGAATATCTCGAAGGAGCTTCCGTAAATGATAAGAAGTTCCTAAGGAAATTTGCTGCCAAGTTCTTCCTGAGCAACGGCATCCTCTATAAACGCAACCATGATTGTGTTTTACTCCGATGTGTGGACAAAGCTGAGGCAGAGTTGATCATGACTGAGATACACAGTGGTACATTTGGCACCCACTTGAGCAGACATACGATGGCTAAGAAGATTCTAAGGGTAGGCTATTACTGGTCTACCATGGAAGCTGATTTCTATCAACACTCCCGTACCTGCCATAAATGTCAAATCTACGCTGATAAGGTGCACATTCCTCCTGTTCCTCTCAACGTTCTGACAGCTCCTTGGCCATTCGCAATGTGGGGCATTGGAATGATTGGAGAGATCAAACCCACGACATCCAATGGACATCGCTTCATCCTGGTCTCCATTGACTATTTCACCAAATGGGTCAAAGCAGCTTCCTTCGCCTCTGTTACAAAGAATGTGGTTGCCCGCTTCATCAAGCAAAACCTTATATGCCGGTATGGTGTCCTCGACAGGATCATCACAGACAATGGAACCAATCTGAATAATACTATGATCACCGCCCTATGCGAACAGTTCAAGATTTATCATCACAATTCATCTCCCTATCGGCCGAAGATGAACGGTGCTGTTGAAGCTGCAAACAAAAATATCAAGAAGATCATTCAGAAAATGACAGTTACCTACAAGGACTGGCATGAGATGTTGTCGTTTGCTCTGCATGGATACCGTACCACGACACGTACTTCAACAGGGGCAACCCCATTTTCTTTGGTATATGGCATGGAAGCTGTCCTACCCATGGAAGTTCAGATTCCTTCTTTAAGGATTATGAAGGACGCTAGTTTGAATGAAGACGATTGGATTCAGACCCGACTTGATCAACTCAATTTGATCGACGAGAAACGACTCGCTGCTGTTTGCCATGGTCAGACGTATCAAAAACAAATGATCAAGGCTTTCAACAAGAAAGTCAGACGTCAAGTATATCAAGTCGAAGATCTCGTAATCAAGTGGATTATCTTGCCGCAAAGTGATCCCAGGGGCAAATGGACTCCTACCTACGAAGGACCATTTGTGATCAAGAGCACATTTTCTGGCGGTGCAATGATTCTGACCACCATGGACGGCGACGAATTGCCACACCCTGCGAACGCAGACATAGTCAAAAGATACTACGCGTAAAACAACCCGACAAGTCGAAAACCCGAAAGGGCGGCTTGGGCAAAAATGGGCATCCTGGTGAACCGAAAACCCGAAAGGGCGGTTCAGGAAAAAATTAGGGATAAAACAAAAAAATCTGTACACCCGACAAGTTGAAAACCCGAAAGGGCGGCTTGGGCAAAAAAGGGTTTCCCAGTGGATCGAAAACCCGAAAGGGCGATTCAGGCAAAAGTTAGGGAATTAAAGCGTATGACTATGTCTCGTCGGATCACTTTAAGGACAATCTCTTCATCAACCAGCTCCAAGTTTCTGGTCAATCCAGTCACCGGCAGACGAAGCATTGAATGGACAGATATTCAGAGTTGTGAAGGCTATAGCAGAATGGAATCCCATGGAGTTGTTTCACATAGCCATCTTTCTTTTGTATAAAATTTTCAATTTTTACGGCGACATCCTCTTACAAGGATGTCTGTCTCCTTTGTACAAAGATACTCATAGAAAGTTAATACAAATACTTTTCCAAATACAGAAATTTGCTTTGTCTTCCTTTTTCTCTTTTGCACTTATGTTTATTTGAGAAACGTCCAATGTTTTGTTAAGAAGGCATATGCATTTAAACATAGTCATTTTCTTACAAATCAGGAAAAGATGATTACTGATAGGTTGAAGGTACGGATAGATATCTCGATGCTCTTTCAGAAGGAATCCCCAGCAGATTAAAACTCCAAATTCCTCGATAAAGTCAAAATCCAGAACTTAATTCCCCAAACAGAGTTAAACTCCAGGATCCTCAGCAGAACATGAGCTTTCTCAAAGCTGATTTCCCCAGCCAGAGAGCCTTCCAGAACTTAGTTCCCCTCAGAGTTAAGTTTCAGCATCCCCAGGGGAGCCCTAAAATCTGAAAATCCAATCCCCAGCGGAGCTAAAACTTCCAACTATCAATCCCAAGTGGAACCAAACTAGTGAACCCTCTCCCCACAGAGATACTTCCCACCAGACTGAAGATTCTCAGTCATACCTCTCCAGCATAAGTCTACCAGGTTCTGAACTCCCCAGCAGAGATCATCAGAATTCTCTTACCCCGCAAGTCACCAAGGAGTTCCAATCCCCAGCAGTGGTCCTAAGATCCCTCAACAATTGAAGATCTTGTTCCCCAAGCAGTCAGCAGTCAACGAGGATTTCTCACCCTCAGTAACCAAAGGATTCTTCTATCCCCAGCTTCGGTTATGGGTTTATTTCCCCAACATTTGTCAAGGATTTATTCTCCAAAACAAATTACATTTCAAATTGATCAGTCGTTCAAAAGTTCCTTCATCATCTGTTGGAAGCTACAGTCGTCAAAGATCAAATTCTCACAAAATTTAAGTTACAAAGCCCGGATTTGACCGGATAGTATCTTGATCCCTACAGCATACTGTAAAGCCCGGAGTACGACCGAGTAACAATGCCAGACAACCGCCAAGCCTGGATTGCGACCAGATAGTGATATCCCCTCAGAGCAAGCTATGAAGCCCGGATTCGACCGGATAATAGTTTAATCCCCAACAAATTTCTGCGAAGCCTGGATTACGACCAGACAACAGTCAAGAATACCACAAAGCCTGGAGTCGACCAGATAGTGGTACATCTTTAACATGAGCCGTGAAGCCCGGATTTGACTGGATAATAGCTTAGCAAAGCTATTGTGAAGCCTGGATTACGACCAGATGACAATACAAATTTTTGCGAAGCCTGGATTACGACCAGACAGCAGTCAAGAATACCACAAAGCCTGGAGTCGACCAGATAGTGGTACATCTTTAACACGAGCCGTGAAGCCCGGATTTGACCGGATAACAGCTTAACAAAGCTATTGTGAAGCCTGGATTACGACCAGATGACAATACAAATTTCTGTGAAGCCTGGATTACGACCAGACAACAGTCAATAATACTATGAAGCCTGGGGTCGACCAGATAGTGGTACATCTTTAACACAAGCCGTGAAGCCCGGATTCAACCGGATGGCAGCTTAGCAAGCTATTGAGAAGCCTGGATTACGACCAGATGACAATATAAGTTTCTATGAAAGCCTGGAGATTGACCAGATAACAGTTAGGCGTTATCGGGATGAAGATTCTCATTCTTGAAGCCTAAAGAGATTGGTATACTCCTAATTTCTGACCCTTAACAGAGTAAAGACTCTCATCCTGGAACCCCCAGTAGATTGGCATACAACCCGACCTCCTGATTCCCCAACAGCAGTCCCAGGACTTCTCATTTTTTAATAAATCAAAAGATTCTCAATCCCCGGCAGCAGTCAAGGAATCACTTTCCTCGACAGCAGTCAAGATTCTTCTATCTCCAGCCATCCAGGATTCATCTATCCTCAGCAAGACGGCTCATCAGCTTACATGCACATTCATCACATTTATATCATAAACATTGATATAACATACATTGCATCATGCATCATGACCTTGCATACAATTAACTCTTTACCTTTTCAGGAAAGATCAGTCAACAGACAAAGATCGTCATCTTCTGAGATTCTTTCTAGAAATAGTTCAGATGTGACCCAGACATGGCGACATTCTGATACTTATTCCAGATTCATCCAGATGCAGTTTTACACGGACTCATCATCAGGAAACCCTACACCGGTTCCTTCTCCACTTCTCAACTTTTGAAAACAGTTTACGGACGCTTCCCAACAACGGATGCTGCTCTATTGCTTATTCAACTTCAAGACTTCTGAAAACAGTTTACGGATTCTCCAGTAACGGATGTTAACCTATCGCTTGTTCAGATGCAACTTCTGAAAACAGTTTACGGACGCTTCCCAACAACGGATGATGCTCTATTGCTTATTCAACTTCAAGACCTATGAAAACAGTTTACGGATTCTCCAAACGTGGATGTCAATCTATTGCTTATTCAGACCCCCAGTTCAGGGATGTTCCAAAACATGGATACCTTTCTGATACTCATCCACTCACCAATGACATACAGTCCAACAAACATTTCCAGATGGCATCTATAAGCCCATCCTCATACCAACAATTTCCAGATGGCATCTCTAAGCCCATCCCCCGACAAGATTCTGTCACATCCCTAGATGGCATCTCTAAGCCCATCACCAAATGACATCTTTAAGCCCATTCCCTCTACCATCACATCACCGAGTGCAAATTTTCTGGGCACTCTAGTGTCCAATCTCCTTTTACCCTCGAATCGCGAAAGGCAAGCTTGCCAATCTAACTCTTCAGGTTCAAGAAGATTGAACAGGGGCAACTGTTGTACCCCAAAATTTGCCCTCTCTCTTTTTCACAAGAAATCACAGCTTCAGACTTTTCCTAATTTTTCAGATTGGTTTAAGAATCGGTCATGTAAGTGTTTAGTTATTGGCATATATTTTTGGTAAAACCAGGTGTGTGAATGTCATGACTGATGTCATAACATTCTGGATTATTAGGTACTTTATGCAGAAAAAGTATGGCATACAGTAGCTACTGTTTATGAGTGTGTATCTGAGCATTTTGCAATGATCACATTTATTACCTTCTACCAAAATCAGTAAACAGGAATTCTGATGTCATAACAAATGTTAAGACATCCTGTACTGATCTAACAGTTATGCAGTTTAGTTAATTCTGAGATTTTTCAGGAAGTTGGTTCATTCCTCCCAGAACAGAATCTCCCGTGGTCTTTAAGTTAACCTAGTTCAACCCTAATCTGGTTGATAAAGTCTTGTGACCAAGTCTTGAGGTTAACCCTAATTAACCCTAGCTTTTCGTGGAAACCCTAACTGAAGAAACAGCTGCATATATATTCAACATGAAAGCTGATTGAAGATCAACTCTTTGACAGAAGATCAATTAGGAGCTGTATAGTTTTAACTGCTGTAATCCAAGCAAGTATCATTGTGATAAGTGACTCAGAATAAGTTTTGATTGTAAGGGTTTTTGTATCACTCAAATCTTTGAAGCAAGAGTGTTTATGTCTCTTGACTAAAGCTTTGAAGCAAAGTCAAGTTAGGTTTATGTATCACTCAAAGCTGTGAAGCACGAGTGTTTGTGTTACTTGATTAAAAAGCTGTGAAGCATAATCAAGTGTATGTTCTGAAGAGTGTCTTCATTATTTCATTAGTCAATTGTTTAAGTATCACTGCTGTGATTGAGGGGGAGTGAGTAGGAACTCAGGTTTAAGTTGAACTTAGATTGAAGTTACATTGGGTAGGTCTTAAGTGAAGGAGATAAACTAGTTGGTTTATTCCTGAATTAATATCTCTTATAGTGGATTTCCTCCCTGGCTTGGTAGCCCCCAGAGTAGGTGTTGTTTCACACTGAACTGGGTAAACAATTGACTGTGTTCTTTACTGTTTTTATTTACTGTCTTATAGAAAGTCAGATACGGTGTCATAACATTCACTGTGACATTGAGTATCTGCTGCCAGAATTTCAATTGGCATCAGAGCAGGCACCCTGCCTGTATTACTGGGTGAGATCTAGGGATATCACTTTCTGGCACTATGGACAAAGAAGGAGTTTTTGGAAACAGACCACCCATTATGGATGGATCAAATTATGACTACTGGAAACCTCGTATGATTGCCTTCTTAAAATAACTGGACAAAAAGGCTTGGAGAGCTGCTAACAAAGGATGGAATCATCCCACCATAACTGAGAAAGATGGGACAATCAGTCTAAAGCCTGAGGAAGAATGGAGCAAAGAAGAAGATGAGTTAGCCCTGGTTAATTCCAAAGCTTTAAATGCCTTGTTCAATGGAATTGATAGAAACATATTCAGACTAGTACATCAATGTGAACTGGCCAAGGAAGTGTGAGACACTCTCAAAACTACCCATGAGGGCACATCCAAAGTAAAAATGTCAAGGATTCAGATGCTGACTACCAAGTTTGAGAACCTAAGGATGAAGGAAGATGAAACCATTAATGAGTTTCACATGAACATCTTGGAGATTGCCAACACCTCAGGAGCATTGGGAGAAAATATGTCTGAAGAAAAACTGGTGAGAAAAATTCTCAGATCCCTGCCTAAAAGATTTTCAATGAAGGTAACTGCTGTAGAGGAAGCCCAGGATATCAGCAAGTTAAAGGTGGATGAACTCATTGGATCTCTTCAGAATTTTGAGATGGGGATCAGTGACAATGTTGACAAGAAAAACAAGAGCATATCACTTGTATCCAACACTGAAGATGAAAACAAGGAGGATGAAGAAGAAAATATTTCAGAAGCTATAGCCATGCTTGGAAGACAATTCAACAAAATCATCAAGAGAATGGATCCAAAGTCAAGGTCAAATGTTAAGAACATCCCCTCTGACATTAACAGATCTTATGACTCCAGCAGAAGACCAAAGTCTGAAGAGAAGGGAAATCAAGGCAGAGGAATTCAATGCCATGGTTGTGAAGGATATGGGCATATTCGAGCTGAATGTCCTACCTTTCTTAAGAAACAAAAGAAAGGAATGTCTGTTACCTGGTCTGACTGTGATTCAGAAAGTAATTCTGAAGAAGAATCTGCCAAACTAGTTACTGCACTAACTGGTGTTTGTACCTCTGAAAGTGACACTAGTGATGAGGAAGTGACATTTGAAGAACTGGCTGATACTTACAAGAAATTATGTATCAGAAGTGCTGAAGTCTGTATGCAAAATGAGAAACAAACAAAACTCATCATAAAGTTGGAGGCTGAAAAAAGGGCAGACATTGAAACTATAAGTCATCTAGAAGGGGAAGTTCAAATGCTGAACTCAAAACTGAACCAGATGACCAAATCTGTCAAGATGCTGACAAATGGAACTGACAAATTGGAAGAAATCCTTCAGGTTGGGCAAAATGTGGGAAACAAGTCTGGTCTAGGATTTGTGGCAGCAAAGAAATCTGGTGCAGACAAGAAGATCAGGCCTGATAAACAAATGTCAAAGCAGAAGTCACAACATAACACTCAACATCGGGAACAGAGAAATATGAAGAAAAAGTACCAAAGATGGAGATGTCATCATTGTGGGAGGTTTGGTCACATAAAGCCATTCTGCTTCAGATTATATGGATACCCCAATCAGAACCCAGGTGTCAAACCTAAATCTAACAAGGTACCACATACTCCACAATGGAAGAAAAAGGCTACTGCCCTGATAGCCCACACTTCCCTTAGAGTCTCTGCAAAGGAAGACTGGTACTTTGATAGTGGGTGTTCTAAGCACATGAATGGAATCAAGAACCTTCTCAATAATGTTAAACCTCACACCACTAGTTATGTGACCTTTGGAGATGGTGCTAGAGGAGAAATCAAAGGAGTTGGTAATTTGGACTGCCCTGGAGTTCCAAATCTGAATGAAGTACTATTGGTAAAAGGCCTGACTGCTAATCTCATTAGTATCAATCAATTATGTGATCTAGGATTCAAGGTCAACTTCTCAAAATCTGAATGTCTTGTAACTAATGAAAAACAAGAAGTTGTAATGAAAGGAGTCAGATCTAAAGACAACTGTTACTTGTGGGAGCCAGAGAACACTAATTACTCCACTGTGTGTTCTATTGCCAAAGAAGAAAAGGAGGTGAAACTGTGGCACCAAAAACTTGGCCATCTTCATCTAAGAGGAATGAAAAGGATTATCTCCATGGAGGCAGTCAGAGGGATTCCAAGACTGCAAATTGATGAAGGGAGAGTTTGTGGTGAATGTCAGGTTGGTAAGCAGACTAGGATGTCACATCCAAAGTCAAGACATCTGACCACCTCTAAGGTTCTGGAACTTCTTCATATGGATCTGATGGGACCAATGCAGGTGGAAAGTCTTGGTGGAAAGAGATATGCCTATGTTGTTATGGATGACTTTTCCAGATTCACCTGGATTAACTTCATTAGGGAAAAATCTGATGTGTTTGAAGTTTTTAAAGAACTGTGCAACAGAATTCAAAGAGAAAAAGAAGGGTGTATTGTCAGAATCAGAAGTGATCATGGCAAGGAATTTGAAAATAGTAAGTTTAATGAGTTCTGTTACTCAGAAGGAATTAGTCATGAATTCTCTTCTCCTATAACTCCTCAACAAAATGGAGTTGTAGAAAGGAAAAATAGGACCATACAGGAATCTGCCAGAGCTATGATACATGCCAAAAGACTTCCTATTCATTTTTGGGCTGAAGCTATGAATACAGTCTGTTATGTCCATAACAGAGTCACTTTGAGAAAGGGAACCTCATCCACCATTTATGAACTCTGGAAAGGAAGAAAGCCAATTGTGAAGTACTTCCATGTATTTGGCAGCAAATGCTATATTCTGGCAGATCGTGAACAAAGGAGAAAGCTGGACCCTAAAAGTGATGAAGGTATATTTCTAGGATACTCCTCCAACAGCAGAGCTTATAGGGTATTCAATTCCAGGACCAAAGTCATGATGGAATCAATAAATGTCATAGTTGATGATTATCATGAAGAAACAGATGTCCCTTGTAATGTTGAGACATTCTTTGAGACTCCAACTCAACAGAATGACCTTCCTAACACCACTACAGCAGACTCTGAATCCAAGGAAGCTAGAAAAATCCCTTCCATCAGAATTCAGAAAGATCATCCTAAAGAACTCATCATAGGGGATCCTAATAGTGGATTCATTACAAGATCTAGAGAAATCATCTCAAACTCTTGCTTTGTGTCTAAAATTGAACCAAGAAATGTTAAGGAGGCTTTAACTGATGAATACTGGATTGGTGCAATGCAAGATGAATTGAACCAATTTAAGCAACATGAAGTTTGGGAGTTAGTTCCTAGACCAGAGGGAACAAACATCATTGGCACATAATGGATATACAAGAACAAATCAGATGCTGAAGGAGTTGTCACTAGGAATAAGGCAAGACTTGTTGCCCAAGGATACACTCAAGTTGAAGGGGTTGATTTTGATGAGACCTTTGCCCCTGTAGCCAGACTGGAATCTATCAGACTTCTATTGGGAATTGCTTGTCTCCTGAAGTTCAAGCTATTTCAGATGGATGTAAAAAGTGCCTTCCTAAATGGGTACTTAAATGAGGAAGTTTATGTGGAACAGCCTAAAGGTTTTGTGGATCCAAACCACCCTGATCATGTCTACAAATTGAGGAAATCCCTATATGGCCTGAAACAAGCTCCTAGAGCATGGTATGACAGGTTAACAAAATTTCTCTCAGACAAAGGATACAGAAAAGGAGGCTTGGATAAAACCCTCTTTGTCAAAAATGAAGGAGGGAAGTTAATGGTAGCTCAAATATATGTTGATGACATAGTGTTTGGGGGAATGTCTGAACAAATGGTTAAACATTTTGCTGACCAGATGCAGGCTGAATTTGAAATGAGTCTCATGGGAGAACTGACTTATTTTCTTGGACTTCAAGTCTCACAGATGGAGGACTCAATCTTTCTATCTCAAAGCAAGTATGCAAAGAACATTGTCAAGAAGTTTGGTATGGAGAATGCCAGTCACAAAAGGACTCCTGCACCTACTCATTTAAATTTATACAAAGATTCAAGTGGGGTTAAAGTGGACCAAAGTCTGTACAGAAGCACGATAGGAAGTTTGTTGTACTTAACAGCCAGCAGACCTGCCATTGCTTTTGCAGTTGGAGTTTGTGCAAGATACCAAGCTGATCCTAAAGTCAGTCATATCAACCAAGTGAAGAGAATTTTGAAGTATGTAAGTGGAACTTACAACTATGGCTTGCTGTACTCTCATGGTTGTGAACCAACTCTGACTGGTTATTGTGATGCTAATTGGGCTGGAAGTGCTGATGATAGAAAAAGCACCTCTGGAGGATGTTTCTTCTTAGGAAATAATCTGGTCTCCTGGTTCAGCAAGAAACAGAACTGTGTGTCTCTCTCTACTGCTGAAGCTGAATACATTGCAGCTGGTAGTAGCTGTTCTCAAATGACCTGGATGAAACAGATGCTCACCGAGTATAATGTCACACAAGATGTTATGACATTGTACTATGACAATATGAGTACAATCAACATTTCCAAGAACCCTATTCAGCATAGTAGGACCAAACACATTGAAATTAGACATCACTTTATCAGAGACCTTGTAGAGGAGAAGACAATTAAACTAGAACATGTTGCCACTGAGCTACAGCTGGCTGGCATTTTTACCAAGGCACTTGATGCAAATCAATTTGAAAACTTGAGGGGCAAGTTGGGTATTTTCCAACATGAGGAATTGTAGAAATTAATTTTGCTTAAAACAAGGGTTGAAGGAGTTATTTTTGTCAAGTCTATTTTGATTGGGTTAATCATATGTTTTCCCAATTCTTTCAAAATTATTAAGAAGTTGAATAGACACTCATTTGCCTCCTTCCACTCTCGACTTTGCAACAAATCCCATTCTCTCAATCAAAGTTTTCTCTCTAGTTGCTACTGGTTTTCTAAGACTATCAAAATGTCTCAAACATCATCCTCATCCAAGACGATCGTTTCATCTTCATCATCTGATCAAGATTCTCGGGTAATCACCTCATGCATGGATTCTGAAGTCCTGGAGATTACTCCTCTTAGATAAATGGCAACTAACCCCTCCAAGGTCAAAAAGCTGAGAACAAGGCATGCAGGAAGGTCTCAAGCTACTTCATCCGGTAATCCCTCTCAACCTTCATCTTCTGTACCAAATAGGGAAGGCTCAGCTTACGTTCATCAAGCAATAGCTAGGCTTGTTACAAGAATTTTGAGTGAGAACCACTCTGTACCTTGGATTTCTGTTCCATTAAATCAAGAATCAGCAAGCCCAAATGTTGAAGTAAATCCAGATGTCTCTGAGAATGTTGAGACTCAAAATGACAACATTCAGAAATCATCTGAAAACCTTGATGATATTCAGAATCCTTCAGAGAAGAATGATGAACCACCTGTTATTGATGTGGATGAGGAATACTCAGACAATGACCTAATTGCAAATATCAACCCTAGCATAGCTAGGAGAATGATGAACAGAAAGGGTAATCAGGATGCTGCAAAATGTCTGACCAAAGAGAAACCTGCTAATAAGAAAACCAGGTCTGAAGGCAAGATTGGTGTGGAAACTGTGAAGACTGGACTGTCCAAGGGGAAGGTGAAAGCCCGAGTACATGCTGGGAGTCTCTCAAAGCCTGTGAGACAACCAATGGCAAAGAAGAGGAAATAACCTGAACCTTCTGATTCTGATGAATCAGAATTTGAAATTGATGCTGAAGACATTCCTCTCAGAAGGAAACTCCCTTCCAGCAAAATGGCTAGAGTTCCTGAAGTCCCCACTGACAACATTTCATTTCACCACCCTGAAAATGCCAACAGATGGAAGTATGTGTGCTTGAAGAGAATAGCCTTGGAAAGAGAACTAAACAATGGTGCCATGGATTGTAAGGAAATCATGGACCTAATCAAAGCTGCTGGACTAATGAAGACTGTGGAAAAGTTTACAAAATGCTATGAAAATCTTGTCAAGGAATTCATAGTGAATTTGTCTGATGAATGTGCTGATGGAAGGTCAGCTGACTTTGAATGTATCTATGTGAGAGGAAGAATGGTTAATTTCTCTCCATCTGAAATTAACAAATTCCTTGGAAGATCAAATGAGGCTTGTCCTGAACTAGAAGTTACTGACAATGAAGTATGCCAAACCATCACAGCAAGACAAGTCAAGTGCTGGCCCTCAAAAGGCAAGCTGAATGCTAGCAAGCTAAGCATAAAATTTGCCATCCTGCACAAGATTGGTGCAGCCAATTGGGTCCCTACAAACCATAAATCAACCATCTCTACAGGATTGGGGAGATTCATTTATGCTGTTGGAACCAGGACTGAATTTGACTATGGCAGGTATATTTTTTATCAAACTTTAAAACATGATGGAAGCTATGCTGTTAAAGGCCCTATTGCCTTTCCCTCCCTCCTATGTGGAATTATCCTTACTCAGTATCCTGACATCCTGGTGGAAAGAGATACTGCTTGCAAAAGAGCTCCTGCTCTTGGGTTACACTACAAGCTATTTCAGGGATCTCATGTTCCTGACATTGTCATGACATCAGCTGAGACATCAACTGTAAAAACTCAGTCCAAGACATCTGATGTTATAGCTGTACTGAAGGAGACCTGCAAAGAGCTGGAGACAAGGAAAAAGACTCTAGAAAACCTAATTGCCAGAATAGAACAGGAGGAGACTGAAGGAAACAGAAGGGAAGAGGGTGCTACTGAAGATCAGCTCAATGCTGAAGAAAGTAGCTCCTCTGAAGATGATAGTGCTTAAAGTTTGGTGGAGTTGACAAGCCTGATGTTGGTTCTTGTTGATGCAAGTGTTTTCAGATTTTATTTGTTGTTTTTATTACTCATTTTGGATAACTGTATAACATATAAGTACATGTATCTTTGGCCCATTTGTGGCTAAAGAGGGGGAGATATTTTGTGTTAATTACTTGGTAGACATTATTTTTTTCTGCAGACATATTCATTCTGCTACTCTCTATTCTCTGATTGCTTAGGGGTTTTAGCCAAAAATATGCCAAAGGGGGAGTTTGTAAGTGTTTAGTTATTGGCATGTATTTTTGGTAAAACCAGGTGTGTGAATGTCATGACTGATGTCATAACATTCTGGATTATTAGGTACTTTATGCAGAAAAAGTATGGCATACAGTAGCTACTGTTTATGAGTGTGTATCTGAGCATTTTGCAATGATCACATTTATTGCCTTCTACCAAAATCAGTAAACAGGAATTCTGATGTCATAACAAATGTTAAGATATCCTGTACTGATCTAACAGTTATGCAGTTTGGTTAATTCTGAGATTTTTCAGGAAGTTGGTTCATTCCTTCCAGAACAGAATCTCCCGTGGTCTTTAAGTTAACCTAGCTCAACCCTAATCTGGTTGATAAAGTCTTGTGACCAAGTATTGAGGTTAACCCTAATTAACCCTAGCTTTTCAAGGAAACCCTAACTGAAGAAACAACTGCATATATATTCAACAGGAAAGCTGATTGAAGATCAACTCTTTGACAGAAGATCAATTAGGAGGTGTATAGTTTTAACTGCTGTTATCCAAGCAAGTATCATTGTGACAAGTGACTTGGAATAGGTTTTGATTGTAAGGGTTTTTGTATCACTCAAAGCTTTGAAGCAAGAGTGTTTGTGTCTCTTGACTAAAGCTTTGAAGCAAAGTCAAGTTAGGTTTATGTATCACTCAAAGCTGTGAAGCACGAGTGTTTGTGTTACTTGATTAAAAAGCTGTGAAGCATAATCAAGTGTATGTTCTGAAGAGTGTCTTCATTATTTCATTAGTCAATTGTTTAAGTATCACTGCTGTGATTGAGGGGGAGTGAGTAGGAACTCAGGTTTAAGTTAAACTTAGATTGAAGTTGCATTGGGTAGGTCTTAAGTGAAGGAGATAAACTGGTTGGTTTATTCCTGAATTAATATCTCTTATAGTGGATTTCCTCCCTGGCTTGGTAGCCCCCAGAGTAGGTGTTGTTTCACACTGAACTGGGTAAACAATTGACTGTGTTCTTTACTGTTTTTATTTACTGTCTTATAGAAAGTCAGATACGGTGTCATAACATTCACTCTGACATTGAGTATCTGTTGCCAGAATTTCAGGTCAAATAGACTTTTCTCATCAGTCAGACAAAATTATGGTTTTTCATTGATTTTGAATCAGTCAAACAGATTATCAGGGTCTTGGTTAATTTGTTTGAGTTTGGGCTCAGGGTTTTGATCAGGCAAGCGCTTTTTTGACATTCAATCAAGAATTAGGGTTTGCACGCGCATTCTCAGAAGAATTTGAATCCACAATGTATTAATTGGCTTTACACTACTTTGATATCTGCTCAGGATTTCAGTTTGGTTCTCAATAAACTTGAATCTCTGGTTTGGAAGCTGAGGCTTCTGGTTGAAAATTTGCAGTGCTTGGTTTAATCAGTAAAAGGAAAGGCATATGGATGTTTGTTTGACTGTACAATGCTTATGGCTAATTGGAACGCCGAGTTTATTATTGATTAATGCGAAGTTGCAAGACTATGGTGTTTATTAATTATTTATTCTCAGTTAGAATAGTTGGGATTCACTTCCAATTATTTTAATTCAGGAAACTTAAATAATTAAGTAAACGGTGGATTAAGAGAGTTTGACTGTGCAATACTTTTGATTATTCGGAATGCCGGACGTTTATTGATTATTTATCATTTCTAAGTTAAAATTATTGGATACTTTCCAGTTATTATAATTCAAGAAATATAAATAATTAAATAAATAATTGAAGAAGAATTGAAAAGAGAATTAACTGACAAAAAAGGATTTTTATTCATCTTTAATTGTTTGTTACAAATTATTATTGGAACATTGCAAATTTATTTACATTTTGTTTACAATAATAATATTACAAATGGTTAAAATAAAATAAAACTGTATCCTAAAGTTTCCTAAGTCTTCATCTTCTGCTGATGCTCCCCATTGCTCGATTAATTTTTATCTGCAAAAACAAAGAAAAGGAAGAAATCAAATGCAGATAAATTTAATTAAAAAGGCAGACAGATATTTAAAACTCATCATTAAAGATTTTTGCCGGAATCAGTTTATTCGTCCTCTCTGCAAATCGCAAGAAGATGTTTCTTCTTGGTTCACAAAGAGGAAAGCAATGTTTTACAAGCATATGAAGTATTTTTGCAAAATGCACAAAGCTGCATAAACCCAAAATTGCAAAGTGTCAACAAATTCAAATTGAACAAACAACATAAGTGCCAACAACCAAGTTACAAAGGCAAACTAAGCTGTCCAAGGCAAACTGAATGTCAAAACAAGCTGTCAAATGGCCAACTAAAGTCACAATGTCAACAAAACAAACTGTCAAAAGCGGTCAACAAGCACAAAAGCAAGGCAGAAATTTGGAAGTATGCAGAGGAAAGACAAAAGCAAGCTTATGAAAGAATACATCATTTTCCAGGCCAAAGTCTCTTCAGAAAAAATGAATATTCTAAGCAAATATGTGCTTACTGTGGAGAGAGAAAAAGAGAAAAGTAGCAGGCTTACAGTTTGCCAGGCAGGCCTAAAGATAAATATAACAAAACCAGGATACTGTCAGAGGGAGGGCAGAATACATACAGCAGAAGATATCACAAAAAAATGAAAACCTCAAGCCTTGCAACCTGCTCAAGCATTGGTATTCAAACCAAGGATTGCTTGAAAAAACAAGCCTGAAGCCTGTACCAAGGGGACCTTCCTGCATAATACCAAAAGGAGAGGCAAAAAGCAAGAGGAAACAAATTAAAAAAAAACTTGTTAAAAAAGCAAAGAGCCTGCCTACAAACGAAGAGAACGAATTCACACAAAAATATAAAAAAACTCCTGCCTTTCAACTTACAAGCCAACATCCTGTAAGTTATAAAACTCAACATTAAAGCTTTTATCAAAACAGAACCACAAATCCTACAAACTAAGTACCTCAAACCTGTTTTCAAACACAGAATATAAGCCTAAACCTTAAGCCTTTCCAACCACCAAAACTGTAACAGCCAAGCCTGCATCAACACAAGCCATACGAGCCTGAAAAATAAACCTCCTGCCTTTCAACTTGCAAGCCAATAGGCCTGTAAGTTACAAGACCCAGCATTCAAAAACCAGAAAGCCAAAGCCAAGCCTGTACCAATACAACATGAATCCCATACAAACCAGCAAGCATGAAGCCTAAGCTCAAGATCAAACCAATCAAGGCAATAACCAACAAGCCCTTAGAATATTTTCCTCATAGGGTTAAGCAATCAAAAGGCAACTAAAGCAAGCAAGCAGAAGATATCAAAGCAACATCAACATTTCAACAATTATTCTCAGAGCAAGCATACAGAAGCAAAAGGGCAACCATTCAGAAGAGGAAAAGAAGCAAAAGCCAGCATGTCAAAGGCAACTCAGAACATCATCAAATAATCATACAGAGCAAGCAGTCAAAAGAGGAAAAGAAGCGTTTTCAGATTTCTTCAGACAATCATCATAAAACCAAGGGTAAGATACTAGGTACCAGATTTCCAGCTTACAGCATCACGCGTCCCCTGCCTTGGCCGCCTAAGACACGCCTCCAAGTCCACCTCTCCTCCTCTCCAAGCGACGAACCCCAAAGGTAGTATCTCTTCCTTTTTCTTTTCACGCACCTCAAACAGAAAACAAATAACAACATAAAGATCAGGGCTAAGAAAAGATAAAACACGAGCAAGACAAAATAGGAAACCCTAAGACGAAAAGAAAGGGAAGCTGCTACCTTTTTTGTCGCTGTTATGCTCGACCATGGAGGGAGAAGGAGCTGACGGCGGCGCCTGGTGGCCATGGGCGGAGACTTTGTTCAGAAAAGCTTGGCATGAGAAAGTGAAGAGGACGGAGAAGATGAGAGCGCCGCTCTAAGCCTAACCCTAATCCAAAATGAAACAAAACTAATGAAGCCCTAACAAACAAATGTGTCAAAACCTTGGGCCGGTTCGCCCCCATAAACGCCTAAGCCCATCAGAATTCCAGCGTGCATACCCCCCCCCCCCCCCTTTGCTTAAAACTGTTCGCTTGGGCCTGCCTCTCTTACTAACACTAAAGCCCATTCCTTTTTTTGTTTTGTACATAAACTAACATCTTTTTTTTTACTTATCATTTTATTTTTCTTTTTATAATTTAAACTAATATATTTCATTTTTGTTTGTAAATAAAATAATACGTTAAACTCTTTTTTATATAAATTTTTCTTAAATTACTTTTTTTATTAGTATAATTAAAAATACATAATAATATTTTATTTTGAGTTAAATAAAATCTTGTATATAAGATATCAATAAATACCTAAAAATAGATTTTTTTTATTAAACATTTGTTTATATATAAATACATAAATTTTTCTTAAACTTAAAACATTTCTTTTTTCTTTAATTAAAACTTTTGTATATAAAACATTAATACATAAAATAGAATTTCTTAGGCATTTTCTTTTATTAAATCTTTTATTTGTACATAGTCAACAAAAACCCAAAAAAGAAGAAGATAATAATACTTAATAAATACTTACTTAATTTTGCATTAAGTTAACATCTTACATCACTTGTAAATAATCACATGCACTTACACCAATACATTTGCATTGCTTTTATTCTTATACATTGCTACATTTTACATTGAGAATGCGATTCGATTTGGTTGTAAATATATTTGGGCACTACTATTCCGACAAGTCTCATCCCCCATTTGTAAATATTTGTACCCCCATCCCCGGATACTCATTTGTAATAGTTTAGGACTTTAAATTCCCGCAATTTATCGCTTTTAAATTATGCCATGATAGACTTAGGGTTTGTATGTAAATAAAAACAACCGCTAGATAACCTAATACAAGATAAATGCATGACAATCCATACACCATTCACACTTGCACCCCTAGGGTAATCCCGCTTGTTGCCTTCTAAAAATGGGCCATGCTTGCACGTTGAGTTTCTTTGGCAAAACAAAACAAATAAAATGATCATAGCCCCTCGATGACGCTTTCGAAGTTGCCTAAACAAAAATGATCAAGTCCCTTTCAAGCAAAATTGACAAGGACACTTGGCACCATTGCATTCATGGTCTATACGATGACCCGCGCCTGTCCCGTTAACATCCTAACACAAGATTGTCCACCAAATACAATGGTGGAACAATACTGTTAAAAGGGTTAAAACATAGGAAAAATCTTTGAGTAAATTTAGGAGTAGACAACTCTTAGTTAATTGATCAAACTTGCAAAACACACTTGCCTACTTTCAAAACCCACTCCACAACACAACTTTCAAAAACAAACTTTCAAAAACATTTGAAACATCTTTTCGAAAAGACAAACACCTTTGTAAAACATTCGAGTAAAGAATTGTTACAACGGTTGCCTAGACAAGGCATCTTTTTCAAAACATTTTCAAAACCACACACACAAAAGCACCATTTCAAGCAATTGAAAATCAAGGCAAAGTGATCTAAAACAAGTAACTAAGAGCCCATGGATAACCATGGATGAAAAGGGTGCTAATACCTTCCCTTTTCATAATCTACCCCCCGAACCCATGAAACATATCAAAAGGTTTTTCCTGTGCTTTTTAACCTTTCCTTTAGGATAAAATAAAAAGTCGGTGGCGACTCTTGCTAATCCGAACAAGTGCGAATACAAACGCAAAACCTCAAGTCAGTTCTCCCACCGTATCACAGAACTGGCGACTCTGCTGGGGATTATTTAAAAGTGGGGTTAACCTTAGGGTTTTAGATCACCCTTTTGCATGATTAATTGTTTGCTTTGATTGCTTTACCTTTGTGGTTCTCTTGTTTGGGCTTGAAATCCTACACCCGGATTTGGGAAACATTCATAGATAGCAATACGTTGTGGAAACTGTGCGGGGTATACCGACACGGTTGAAGCAATAGCTATATTAGTGCGACATATTTGTGAGTACCGGTAACCCTTGAGTTCAATCAAGGAGAGTACGGGGCCGCTGAGTGATGTCACTAAGCACTAATGACCTAGAACCTTACTTGACCATCTCGGCCTTTTATTAGGGGTAGTGAGATGACCGGCTTTGGTGCAGTCCGAAGTTGGTAGATACTCGATACTACACTCATTGAGGGTTGTTTTCTTGGAATATTTTGGTCGCTAGTTAAGTGGCTAAACCAAAACAATGAACATGGAAAACAATCCAATGATATTGAGCTCCTTAGAACCCGGTTACTATTTATAGGACAGGTTTTTAAGCCAACTACACTCAAGAGGGTACTTACCTATGAAACCTCATGCAAGCCTGAAATTAGGGTTTTTGTGTGAATTGCTTGTACATGTGTTTGTGCATACATCATAAACATCATAAAACATCATATGCATCCACTAACCGTTTCAAGGGTTTGGATCTTCATCTTTGTTCTTGTTTTGTAGGTCATGGAAATTCCTCGCAGGAAAACTATCCAAGTCAACCTTGTGAGAATCCCTCCTCAACTCAAGAAGCTCACATCCAGAATTCCCGAAAACTCTCCCTTCAGTGAAAGACATGGTAGACTGCTCAGCCTAGTCAACACCAGCATTGAAGAAGACATGATGAAAGTTGCCTTACAAATGATCTTAGTCCCTAAAAGAGAATGCTAAGATGCCTTGCAACATTACTAATCATGGTTATACGATGACCCACGCCCGTCCCGTTTACATCCAAAGATAGGGTTACTTACCAAATCAATGGTAAGATAACAATGTCAAAGGAAAAGGAAATGTACAAGAAATACTTTTGAGTAGGTAGAATGCTCCTAATTACTTGCTCCATTTCAAAACAAACATCCTTGCTATTTTCAAAATAATCACATACACTTTTAAACATATTACAAAATTGAAAACATTTTCAAAAGATCAAACATCTTTGTATACATTCTTACGAACGAGAATCATTACAAAGATTGCCTAAACAATGGCCTCTTTACAAAATACTTTCAAAAAACCACACAAAGTTAAATTTCAAACAAAAAAGCAAGTGATCTAGCAAGTAACTAAGAGCCCATGGAAAACCATGGATGAAAAGGGTGCTAATACCTTCCCTTTTCATAATCTACCCCCCGAACTCAAGAAACAATCTCAAAGGTCTTTCCTGTGATTTTTCACCTTTCCTTTTGGATAAAAGAAAAGTCGATGAAGACTCTTGCTAACCACAACATTTGCGATCAAACGCAAACCTTCAAGTCAGTTCTCCCACCGTATCACAGAACTGGCGACTCTGCTGGGGAGTTTACTTAAAAAGTGGGGTTATCTTAGGGATAGATCACATTTACTTGCTTACATTGTTTGACTTGTATGGTTCTTTATTTGGGTTTGAATCCTCTACCCGGATTTGGGATACATTATAGGTAAGTAGCAATACATTGTGGAAACTGTGCGGGGTATACCGACATGGTCTAAGCAATAGCTACGTTAGTGCGACATATTTGTGGGTACCGGTAGCCTTTGAGTTAATCAAAGAGAATACGGGGCCGCTGAGTGATGTCATGAAGCACTAATGAACTTTTAGAGCCTTTACTTGACCAACTTGGCCTTTAGGATGTAGTGAGATGACTGGCTTTGGTGCAGTCCGAAGTTGGTAGATACTCGATACTACACTCATTGAGGTTTGGTTTCTTGGGATATTTCGGTCGCCATTAAAGAGGCTTGTGCTGAAACAATGACCAAGGAAACCAACCAGTGATATTGAGCTCCTCAGAACCCAGTTACTATTACTAGGACAGGTTTAAGCCAACTAAACTTCAAGAGGGTACTTACCTATAAAACTCCATGCAAGCCTAAACCTAAGGATTTGTTTGTTTTGTTTGTATATACATACTTGTACATAACATCATGAACACCATGAACATCATATACATCCACTAACCATTTCAAGGATTTTGGGATTCATCTTTGTTCTTGATTTGTAGGATATGGATTCACTTCGCAAGAAAACTATTCAAGTCAATCTTGTAAGGATCCCTCCACAACTCAGGGAGCTAGCTTCAAAGATTCCTGAAAACTCTCCATTCACCGAGAGACATGGTCGCTTACTCAACTTGGTCAACTTCAACACAGATGAGGACATGATGAAGGTGCTCTTTCAGTTCTTTGATCCTTTACACCATTGCTTCACATTTCCCGACTATCAACTTGTGCCTACTTTGGAAGAATTCCCGACTCTTGAGGATTCCCATTCTCAACCAACTACCTTTCAAAGGTACGGAAAGAGACCCAAAGCCAGAAGAGATTGCTCAAGCTCTACACTTGCACTCATCTGATATCACAACTCATTGGGAAACAAGGAGTGATGTCAAAGGTTTCCTAGAAAATTTCTTGTTTGAGAAAGCCCAAAACTGTTGGAATTCCTTGGATTTGCAAGCCTTTGAGGAAATTGTGGCTCTCCTCATTTATGGGATGGTTGTGTTTCCAAATCCTGACCAACTCATAGATGTGAGCGCCATCAAAATCTTCATATCCCGCAACTCGGTGCCTACATTGCTAGGAGACATCCTGCACTCTTTTCACACTCGCACAATGAGGTAAAGAGGTGTCGTGATGTGTTGCACTCCTCTCTTGGCAAGATGGTTTATTTCACATCTTCCCCAATCTGTATTAAGGAAGGATCAAGGTTCAAGGTGGTCACAAAGGTTGATGACGCTCAAACATTCAGACATTCATTGGTGCTCCCGATCCATAGAGAATGTTACTATTGTCGACCGTTGTGGAGAATTTCCTAATGTCCCTTTACTTGGAATTAGGGGAGGTATCACCTACAACCCCTGCTTAGCCTTAAGACAGTTTGGTTACACCCGAAGGGATCGCCCGCACAAGATGCTGATTCAAGGTTTGGTATTTGACTATGACAACGATGATCAAGGTCTTCGCCAGAGATTTATCCGAGCTTGGAGGATGTTAAACAAGGTAGATAGAAATACTTTGGGGCATAAAAATTCCACCCCTCTTAAGCCTTACCTCGAATTGGTACGAACTCGTGCTCACAGTCTTATGATGCCTTACCCCTCCATTCTCCCGATAATCATTGAGCCTGTCATGGAAGGAGATGTTCCATACACTACCCTACATCCTGACATGCCTACCTCTCTTGAAGACCTACAAAGGTATTGGATACAACTCAAGGGAGAGCGAGATACCTTCAAAGCCCAATTCTACACAAGCGAGAAGAAGGTTTTGGAACTCACTAGGCTACTTCATGAGGAGCAGACTCTGAATGCCTACATTTCACCAAAGAGGATGCGCACTACCTTTTTATCTTAGAGTTTCTTGTATTTGTTTTGCCCAAGAAGGCATTGATGTACTCAAAAGCTTTAATTTATTAATATAACGTGTGTTTCCTTTTTTGTCTAAAACGAATTTGAATCTTAAAATCCTTGAAATCATTGCATACACATTTATCATTCATCATAACATAAGAAGGTTTCTTGCAACAAGTCTCCTCATCTCTCTACTGTTTATTTCAGTAAGATGGATCTCGAGCAAACAGTGAAGGACCTCCAAGATCATAATGCACAGTTACAACAGTTGTTCTTAACTCTGGCCAAAGGACAGGAAGAGTTGAAAACTTTGCTAGCTGAGGAAAAGAAAAATAAGACAAAGAAGGTAACCGAAGTCCTAAACATGGGAAGAAGATTTCATGGGTAGACAAGAAGGACCCTAGACTTTGCAACGACATCCGGTGAGAGAGATAATCAAGATGGGAAAGGCAAGGAAACGTTTGTCTCGTCAGAATCAGAAGAGGAAGAGGAAGAAGAAGACTATACTGAAGAACAATACCCTCCAGCTGATGACAAGTATAAACATCTCGAAGAGCGGTTGAGTGCGATGGAAATCCAAAAAGTGTCTGGCTTGGACTTTGAGGAATTAGGGTTAGTGTCGGGGATTGTCATTCTTCCCAAATTCAAAGCACATGTGTTTTCCAAATATGACGGAGTCTCATTCCCCAAAATGCATCTCCGGTCCTACGTGAGGAAAATCGAGCCCCATACCGCTGACAAAGATTTATGGGTACACTTCTTCCAAGACAGTCTGTCTGGAACTCAACTTGATTGGTTTTATCAGCTAGAAAGAGCCAATGTTCATAACTGGGAATATCTTGCTGCAACCTTTTACAAATAATACCAATACAACACTGATCTTGCGCCTACCCGTACTCAACTCCAGAGTATGGCCATGGTTTCCAATGAAGGTTTCAAGGACTATGCACAAAAATGGAGAGACTTGGCTGGAAGAGTTCAACCTCCCCTATCTGAAAGAGAATTAGTAGACATGTTTTTGGGCACCTTGTCTGGTCCCTTCTTCAATCACCTAATTGGGAGTTCATCGGCAGGTTTTACTGAACTGATATTGAACGGAGAAAGGGTAGAAGCCGGGATAAAGAGTGGAAAGATTCAAAAGGATACATCCTCTGCTGCTATAAGAAAGCCATTTATCAGAAAGAAATCAAGATAGGGACGAACATCGTCCAATGGTGGGGGCTGTTATGATTCCTAAACCCGCGCCTGATCAGTAGAGAAACAACCAACCAAGGATGGAAAGGCCAGTCAGACAATTCACCGGAATTAACATGACCTTATCTCAAGTATTGCCACATCTGTTAAGATAAACCCTGATGACCTTGAAAGAAGCTCTAAAGAATCCTAATACAGCATCTCCTCACCATCATCCTAATGCCTGCTGTGCATACCACTATGAGAGTCCCAGCCATGACACTAATAACTGCTGGGCTCTAAAGAACAAAATACAAGACCTCATTGAAGCAAAAGAGATTGAATTCGATGCGCCCGAAAAGCCAAATGTCATTTTTGCCCCTATGCCCAAACATGGACATAATACCAATGCCATTGAAGAAGAAATGTTTGTTACTTCAGTTGATGAACTTATGACCCCACTCTTGTCTATTAAAGTGAACTTTTTGAATGCCGGTGTGTTCCCAGGATGTGATGAAGGCTGTCATTTCTGTTTGTCCTCACCAACCAGCTGTCCTTTGTTGAAAATAGGCGTTCAATGCCTAATAGATAACAAAGAAATTTTGTTTGAAAAGACTTTTGTTCCACCTGTTCCTTTTAAAGATGTTTCTATCATTACCATTTCTGCCAATTCTTCCAGGTTCTCCACCAAAAGACCCGTTAGAATTACATTAGTTCCGAAAGCAACTCCTTTGATAATTACAATGCCAGAACCAGTCCCATATTCGTCAGACAAAACCATACCATGGAATTATGGAGGGGATGTCTACTACCACGATATCAAGCAGGATTGGCCAGCCGTCGAAGATTCAAGTTCCGAGAAAGTCAACTCCGACATCTGTAATATTGCAGGAACTAGCAAGATTACCCGAAGCAGAAGGATATTCTCTCCAGAAATTGCTCCCCCAAAAGCAGTTTCTGGACCCATAATCATTCCTGTTGTTGCTCCCCCGTAGGATATTCCCAGTCCTACAATCGTCTCCACTAATACTCCAACTGACAAAGCTGTTACAATCCATGTTATCATTCCTACTGACACTCCTGCTGCCGAGTTAACCAAGACTCGAGGAAAAGGTGTTCTGGTTAAGTCTTTCAAGACGAAGACACAATCATTGGCTATCCATGAGACCTCCTGGAAAGAGATGGAGGAAATCTTAAAAATCATAAAAAGAAGCGACTACGATGTAGTTGAGCAACTGGGGAAAACTCCATCTAAAATTTCCATGCTAGCTTTACTACTATGTTCCGAGGCGCATGTAACAACCTTGGTAAAATTCCTGAAAACTGCCCATGTAACCCAAGAGACATTTGCCGATCAGTTCCAAGACTGCGTAGCCAGATTGACTGCAGATAATGGTCTAGGTTTTTCAGATGCTGATTTAACACCAAGAGGAAGGAATCATAATGAGGCATTGCATGTCTCAGTTGAATGTAGGGGCACAACCCTGGCTCATGTTTTGGTGGATAATGGCTCATCTCTGAATGTATTGCCTAGAAAAGCTCTTGATAGGCTTGACTGTGAGGGATTGACATTGAAGCCAAGTAACATAGTAGTAAGGGCTTTTGACGGCTCTAAAAGGATGGTACATGGGGAAGTGGATATCCCCATAAAGGTTGGAACCCAAACATTTGATTCAACTTTTTATGTAATGGATATCCGTCCCTCATATTCCTGCTTGCTAGGCCGACCATGGATTCACAATGCTGGCGCTGTAACTTCTATGTTGCACCAAATGTTGAAGTATCCAATTCAAGGTAAGATTATCACCGTTCATGGAGAAGAAGAGTATATGATCAACATCTTAATTCCTTCAGATATGTGGAATTAGATGGCGAATTTATTGAAACTCCATTCCAACACTTTGAAGAAGTCCCACAAGATATGGCAGTATTCAAAGTTGTTCCTAAGATCACAAGGCCTCCACTCAGGATTTCATCTTTGAAGGATGCAAAGGCAGTAATAGAAGAAGGTGGGTGCACTATCTGGGGATAACTCCCAGATATCCCATACAAGTCAGATAAGTTCGGTTTGGGTTTCTCTTCAAGTGCTCAGAAGGCTGTACGCCGCGCTCGTGCTGGAGGACCACCCCTGAAAATCAGCAACCGTGAAGTCAACGCGGTAGAGGATGGTTGCAACCTGGAGGATTGGATCTTCTCAACTGTCAGTGGAGGGCTCAGCAATTGGGAGGCTAGAGATTTTGTCCCGATCACTTTTATCCCACAATAATTTGTCTTTACATTTTGTTGGATCTGTAATATTAAAACAATTCAAACTCTTAAAACCTTGTGTCTCACCCGAGGTACAATGGTCCATTTGTAAGGGTTATTATCTCATTTCCATATGACATCAATGAATCATGGATGTTTTGCATACAAACTTTGTGCTCGTTGTTTTTGCTTTTTACATTTTCATTTCTTTCAAAGATAGCTATACCCTTACACACACTCATACTCACAATGCAGGTCTACATCCATTCGGGATCCCATGGGTAACGGTTCTGCTATGGCTTTCTGTGACTCTGAAAATATAATCTACCAAGCCAAAGACGAAGGTGAGGAAGATTGTGAAGTACCATGGGAACTTGCCAGATTACTACTGCAAGAAGAGAGAACCATTCAGCCTCACGAGGAACTCATGTACACAATCAACCTGAGTATCGAAGAAGACAAAAAAGAAGTCAAGGTGGGTGCCAATCTGGAACCGAGTGTCAAGGAGCATCTGATTTAGTTTCTACACGAGTATGTTGAGGTCTTTGCCTGGTCATATGAAGACATGCCGGGACTTGATGCAAATATTGTGGTACATCGTCTGCCTACAAGAGAGGATTGTCTGCCAGTAAAGCAAAAGTTTCGCCGCATGAGGCCTGATATGTCAGAAAAGATTAAAGCAGAAGTCATGAAACAATTTAACACTGGATTCTTGGTCGTCACCTCCTATCTGCAATGGGTTGCCAATGTTGTTCCCGTACCCCAAGAAAGACGGCAAGGTACGAATGTGCGTGGACTATAGAGATTTGAATAGGGCAAGCCCTAAGGATGATTTCCTACTTCCCCACATTGACATCCTAGTTGACAATACGACACAACACAAAGTGTTTTCCTTCATGGACGAATTCTTAGGTTACAACCAAATCAAAATGGCGCCTGAGGACATGGAGAAAACAATGTTTGTCATGCAGTGGGGTACTTTCTGCTATAAGGTGATGCCATTCGGACTAAAGAATGGTGGGGTAACCTATCAGCGTGCCATGGTAGCTTTATTTCATTACATGATACATCACGAAATAGAGGTCTACGTGGAAGATATGATAGTCAGATCTCAAACAGAAGAAGAGCATCTTGATCACTTACAAAAACTATTTGAGAGACTGAAGAAGTACAAGCTGAGGTTGAATCCAAACAAGTGCACATTTGGAGTAAGGTGTGGTAAACTCCTAGGATTTTTCGTCAGCAACAAAGGTATCGAGGTCGATCTTGCCAAAGTTAAAGCGATACAAGAGATGCCTGCTCCTCGTACTGAGAAGGAAGTCAGAGGATTCTTGGGGCGTTTGTACTACATTACCAGATTCATCTCTCACCTGACAGCTACTTGTGAGCCAATCTTCAAATTGTTGAAGAAAGATCAAGTAGTCAAATGGAATGACGAGTGCCAATTTGCTTTTGAAAAAATCAAAGAATACTTACAAGAGCCTCCTGTGTTGATGCCACCAGTCGAGGGAAGACCATTGATCATGTATCTGACTATTTTAGAAAACTCAATGGGGTGTGTATTGGGGCAGCATGACGAGTCTGGTTGAAAAGAGCATGCTATTTACTACCTGAGCAAAAAGTTTACCGACTGTGAAACCAGATATTCACTGCTTGAGAAAACTTGCTTCGCTCTGGCATGGGCTGCTCACCGGCTAAGACAGTATATGCTGACTCATACTACTTTGTTGATATCTAAAATGGATCCGATAAAATACATCTTCGAGAAACCTACTCTCTCCGGGAGAATAGCGAGATGGAAAATGATCCTAACAGAGTATGACATACAGTTTACCACCCAGAAGGCAATAAAGGTCAATGTATTAGCTGATCACCTTGCTCACAAAGCCGTGGAAGACTACCAATCCATGAAGTTCGAATTTCTGGATGAAGACATCATGACGTTAGACAACTGTAGAGAATTCAGGCCATATGACAGACCTGAACAAGGATCCCGATGGACCCTGTTCTTTGATGGGGCATCCAACGCACTTGGAAATGGTATCGACGCTGTACTCATATCTCCGGAAGGGTGTCATACTTCCTTTACTGCCAGACTTTGCTTCAATTGTACAAACAACATGGCGGAATACGAAGCTTGCATCTTTGGTCTCAAAGCTGCCATAGACTTGGGGATCAAATCCTTGAATGTATTCAGAGATCCAGCTTTGGTTATCAACCATATCAAAGGGGAATGGGACACCAAACACCCTAACCTTATTCCTTATAAAGAACATGTTTTGACATTTCTACTACATTTTGAGAAGATTACCTTCGAGCATTTCCCGCGAGAAGAAAATCAGCTAGCAGACGCACTAGCCACAATGTCTTCTATGTTTAAACTTAAATGGGATAATGAGGCTCCCCAGATTACCATTGAACGGAGGGATGAACTAGCACACTGTCACGAGATTAATACTGAAGAAATAGTGGACCAGCCTTGGTTTCACGAAGTCAAGAGGTATCTCGAGGCTCAAGAATACCCAAAAGGAGTTTCAGTCAATGATAAGAAGTTCTTAAGGAGATTCTCCGCTAAGTTCTTCCTTAGTAACGACATCCTGTACAAACGCAATCATGACTCTGTGTTACTTAGGTGCGTAGATAAGGTTGAAGCTGAAAGGATCATGGCGGAATTGCATGAAGGCACTTTTGGCACCCATTCTAGTGGGCATACGATGGCAAAGAAAATTCTACAGGAAGGCTATTATTGGTATACCATGGAAGCAGATTGTTATCAACACTCTTGAACCTGCCATAAGTGTCAGATTTATGCTGATAAGGTGCACGTACCTCCGGTTCCTCTGAATGTCTTAACGGCTCCCTGGCCCTTTGCTATGTGGGGAATTGATATGATTGGGGAAATAAATCCAACATCCTCCAATGGACACCGCTTCATCCTAGTGGCCATTGACTATTTTACAAAGTGGGTTGAAGCAACCTCCTTCGCCTCCGTTACCAAGAATGTTGTTACCCGTTTCATCAAGCAAAATCTCATCTGCCGGTATGGTATCCCAGAGAGGATTATCACCGATAATGGTACGAACCTGAACAATACTATGATCACCGCCTTGTGCGAGCAATTCAAGAGCCAGCATCATAATATTTCCCCTTACCGGCTAAAGATGAAAGGTGTTGTCGAAGCTGCAAATAAGAACATTAAAAAGATCATACAGAAAATGATAGTCACATACAAAGACTGGCATGAGATGTTACCATCTGCTCTCCACGAGTATCGTACTACAGCTCGCACATCGACTGGGGCAACACCCTATTCTTTGGTATACGGCATGGAATTTGTCTTGCCTATTGAGGTTCAGATCCTCTCTTGATGAGAAAAGACTTACTGTTGTATGCCGTGGTCAAATGTATCAAAAACGGATGATCAAGGCTTTCAACAAAAATATCAGACGCCAAGTGTATCAAGTTGGATATCTGGTGATCAAACATATCATACTACCGCAAGGCGATCCCAGGGGAAAATGGACTCCTACATACGAAGGACCATTTGTAATCAAAAACATTTTCTCTGGTGGAGCAATGATCTTGACCACCATGGATGGTGACGACCTGCCGCACCCTGCGAACGTAGACATAGTCAAAAGATATTACGCATAAGAGACCACTAGGTTGACACACCTGGGCAAAACAAGGGCATCCCGGCGAACCAAAAGGTTCGGGCAAAAATTAGAGATAAAACAAAAAAATCTGTACACCTGGCAAGTTGAAAACCTGAAAGGGCGACTTGGGCAAAAAAGGGTTTCCCAGTGGACTGAAAACCCGAAAGGGCGGTCCAGGCAAAAGTTAGGGAATTAAAGCGTATGACTATGTCCCGTCAGGTCACCTTACAGACAACCTTTAGCTTTAACTAGCAAACTCAGAGTTTCTGACCAATTCAATCATCTTCGGACAAGGCAACAAATAGACAAGGTGCTCAGAGATACAAAGGCTATAGCAGAATGGGAACCCCATGGGATGATTACACATAGCTATCTTTTCTTTGTATTGAAATTTTCATTTTTTACGACGGCGTTCTCCTACTAGAATGTTTGTCTCATTGTACAAAAATACTTACTCAAAGTCAATACAAAGATATTCCTTTGAAAGTGCAATTTGAACATAATTACTGTTTACAAATAAACAAAATAAAAGACAATTATTGATGGATTTAAGAGATAGGGAAATTTCTCTAAGTTTATTTTCCATAAAAATCCCCTGCAGTGTACAGTTTAATCCCCAGCGGAACAAAGCTTCCAATTGTCAATCCCCGGAAGAAATCATCTAATTTCTCCAGATTCCCCAAACAGATTTTTCAAGCAGCACATGGCATTTCCCTTACAACAAAGTTTATTTTTCTAAACGGAAATTCATCAACACTTCGACTTTAAGACATGAAGACTTACATATCCTCAACAACATTCGGGGATTTATTTTCCCTAATCCAACAAACAGCACAATAGACTAGCTCACATACGCATACATTGCATCCGTATATCATAAATATCGATAAAACGAATGCATTATATCATACATTTCATACAACATGACCCTGCATTTTAGCTAACATTTTACCCTTTTCAGGATAAGATTAACAACTAACATTAACAATGTTCATAGTTCTCAGATACATTTCAGATATGCTCTAGACACAAATGCCATTCTGATACTCATTCAGATTCAACTCTCATATACAATTCAGGTACGCTCCAGACACGGATGCCATTCTAATACTCATTCAGATTCAACTCTCAGATACAGTTTAGATACGCTCCAGACACGGATGCCACTCTAATACTCATTCAGATTCAACTCTCAGATACAGTTCAGATACGCTCCAGACACGGATGCCATTCTGATACTCACTCAAATTCAACTCTCAGATACAGTTCAGATACGCTCCAAACATGGATGCCATTCTGACACTCATTCAAAACCAGCTTTCAGATACAGTTCAGATACCCTCCAAACACGAATTCCATTCTGATAATCATTCAAAATCCGCTCTCAGATACAGTTCAGATACGCTCCAGATACATACGCCATTCTGATACTCATTCTTTCAGCTTACGAATTACGACACAGACAATCACTTTTAGATGGAATCTTTAAGCCCATCTCCTACAACTTTCTATCACCTCTCCAAATGGCATCTTTAATTCCATTCCCTCAATAATCACATCTCCGAGTGCAAATTTCTGGGCACTCTAGTGTCCAATCATCTTCCACCTTCGAGTCACGAATGGCAAGACATGCTCATCTAACTCTTCAGGTTTAAGAAGATTGAACAGGGGAAGCTGTTGTACCCCTAAATTTTCCCTCTCATTTATCAAGAATTTGCTTACAAGATCTCCTTGGGCTCAAGACTGCACTAGGGTTTGATCAACTCAAGACACCTCCTTCGGTACTGATGACCAAAATTAGGGTTTGAGTTTGCACAAGGATTTTTGAACTATAAATGCTTCATATGACTTTCATGGACCATTATGGACCCCTAAGATTACTCATGTCAAGTTTCAAGCATTGGATCACACTTTTGACCAGTCAATTAAACGGTGGACCTAAAAATCAGCTGTATTGTGGAAAAAGTCAACCATGGCCAATTTACAGTCAAATCTCATAATTTTTGATCCACATCAACATTTTAAACTCATATGTATCATTTGATCAAGTTTGGACCATAATCCCTCAATAAATTTGATCAAATCTCCAAAAGGGCAAAATGGTCAAAATTAGGGTTTTGACTGGGAAAGGGCAATTTCTGATTTTTTACCCAGCAAAGGGTCAATTGGTTTAAGGCATGATCTCAAGAGTCCAATTGCATCATTTTTACCTATTGACATGGTTCAAAACATTTCAAATCCATTGGGTTGATAGATGAATTTTGCATTCAATTGATCAAAAGTCAACTGTATACTGAAAAGTCAAACTTTGACTTTTTGGTCAAATTCAAGTGCCAAAGATCATAATTAATCAAAACATGTCAAAATATGAAACTTATTCATCAAGAAATCAAAAAGTCAAGATTTCATTTTGAAAAGTCATAATTTCTAAACTTAGAAATTTTTCTGTGTTGGAAATTTCATGTTTTTTCATAACTTTGAGCCAAATTTTCACCATGATGCAAGATGATTCAAGAGAAACTTACAACATGAAAGTTGAATATCTCTATGAAATCTACAACTTTTCTTCACACAACTTCTTCCAAAAGTGCTTGGATCTCAAGTTATAATTTCAAGAACATAGGATCATAAAACTAAACACTTAGTGAAATTTTGCCCTAATTTGGTCAGGATTTTGACTCAACTTCATGGCACTTTTTCATATAGTTCCAAGGTGAATATTCAAAAGAAATTAAAATATGGGTTGTAGAGCACATTTCAAGCTTTCCAAAATGTCTAAGAACTTTTTGAGATCATTCTTGAGTAGGGAGATTCGAACAGATGAAGTTGGTGTTTTGTCACTTGAATTACAAGGCATTTTGTGATGAACAAGAATCCAATTTCAAACCTAGGCTGCATAATCTTGCTTTACAGGCCTCCTAACTTGTGTATCTATCCATCATTAATGGATTACATAAACTTTTGAGCTTTAATCCAAGTGGTTTAAACTTTATCCAATCCACATTTCCATTAATGGCACAAAGTGAACACTTCCATTTTAAAAAAGCAAGCTTTTGTGTAAAGTCAATTCTTGAACCTATAACTTGTTCCCTCTGATCACACTCCATCCACAAAGTTAGAAGCAAGCTTGTTTAAAGAATAACTACTCTATCTTAGCAAGTACACAATGCTTGGAAACTTGAAATTCTAAAAAATCACATGTTATGCATAAACTTGTGATTTTGAATTCTGATAAACAACAAGTCTCCAAAATTTTTGCTTATAAATAGAGGCTCTATTTGTGAGCTATAGGACGAGCTTGAGCACCCTGAAATACACCAAAACTCTCTCAAATCAGAAATTGCGTAAAAACTCCATTGTTGCACAGTTTCTGACCCTGAACTTTCAACTCACATTTTCCTCGTGCGTTTCTTGGCCTTTTAGTTTCTAAAGCTTGCTTGCATCAAGGGTAAATCATCCCTCTACCTGTTTCACTTTTGTAACACCATTTTCCCTGTCTTCCATAACCAAAAACAGAGCATCACAGTTGGACTTCTCCAGACCATTCCAGCCACCCTCAGCTCAAGCCAGCCATTACATTAGCTTCCTAGAGGTCCAAGGAAGCTAACCTGATCATCAGCACTGCCTGAAACAAGCTCAAATCCATTTCACGATTTCCAGTTTTAAGGTATTTTTCTTGAACTTCTATCTCATTACTTAGGCATTGTTAGGCTTGCATTTGTGAAGATAAAATGTAGACATCATTTCCCTGAAGCTGTACATGTCCATAGATTTCATTTATTTTGATTGAGCTAGGAGAATTTTGAGTTTGAACTTTCTGAAATATTTAGGTCAGAATTTGGTACTTTTAAAAATTCTCATTCATCTTTGATTTATAGTTTATGATATTTATATGGTTGGATTCGTGTGAAAAAAATGGAGCAATTTTCATGTTTACATTTTTGCAAATGGTTGAGAAATGAGCAAGTTACAGATCCTTTGGCTGGAGGTTGAAGATGAAGTACAACAGGGCGTGTTTTGTGTTATGTATTTATCATTTCATACAAGTTAACGGATGTATAGCCACCCCAGTGGTAAAGCGCACGCCTGTTCACTCGATGGTTCTGGGTTCAAGCCCCAGCGTGACCATTTTGTTATTTTTACATTTTCTGACTCTTTTTTTGGTTCTTTTTTGGCAGCATTTGGGCTCTTCATTGGGCTTAGTTTATTTTTGCTCATGAATACTCTTTTGTTTACTAATGAATCCCCCTGACTTTTTATTTATTTTATTTTCTTTTTCTTTTTATTTATTAATATTAATATTAATATTTATTTTATTGACAAAAAAAAGATATTTTTATTTATACTATATACAATTATTTTATTTTTTAGACTAAAACATCAAAAATATTTTTGTTACAAACATAACTTTTTAATTAAATAGATTTAGGCTTATTTTATTTTCTTAAAATAAACATATAATTTATACTTTTCCTAATTTAATTAATTTTCATACTATTTAGTTTAATGTTAAAATCTTCTTCATAAAACTTAAAAATATTTTCTCTTTAAATTAAATTAGTTTATTTTTTTTATTAAGCAATCTTTTTAGTTCATTAGGTTAAGAAATAAAAAACTTTTTTTAACAAGGACAAAACCAAATAAAATCCATTTTTTTTATTCATTACTTTATACATTATTCTTTTTCATATTTTGTACATTTATTTATTCAATTCAATATGGTTGTAATAGATTAATTAGGGTTTAATTTTACACCCCCTTCCCACAAATCATGTAATAACTTAGTATTTTTATCTTACGCAATTTAAATGCTTCATATTCACATGCTAGTAATTAGGGTTTGTATGGAAAGAATAAAATCAATCAAATAGAAAACCCTAATTCAAGACAAAAACAAGCATGAAAACAATACACTTGCACACAAGAACCCCTAGGGTAAAATCCACTTGGTTGCCTTATAAAATAACCATATTACGCATGTGAGGTATCTTAGCAAAAACAAACTAATACAAGATCATAGTCCCTCGATGACGCTATCTAAGTTGCCTTACAAATGATCTTAGTCCCTAAAAGAGAATTCTAAGATGCCTTGCAACATTGCTAATCATGGTTATACGATGACACACGCCCGTCTCGTTTACATCCAAAGATAGGGTTACTTACCAAATCAATGGTAAGATAACAATGTCAAAGGAAAAGGAAATGTACAAGAAAGACTTTTGAGTAGGTAGAATGCTCCTAATTACTTGCTCCATTTAAAAACAAACATCCTTGCTATTTTCAAAACAACCACATACACTTTCAAACATTTTACAAAATTGAAAACATTTTCAAAAGATCAAACATCTTTGTATACATTCTTACGAACGAGAATCAATACAAAGATTTCCTAAAAATGGCCTCTTTACAAAATACTTTCTAAAAACCACACAAAACACAATTTCAAACAAAAAAGCAAGTGATCTAGCAAGTAACTAAGAGCCCATGGAAAACCATGGATGAAAAGGGTGCTAATACCTTCCCTTTTCATAATATACCCCCCTGAACTCAAGAAACAATATCAAAGGTCTTTCCTGTGATTTTTCACCTTTCCTTTTGGATAAAAGAAAAGTCGGTGGCGACTCTTGCTAACCGCAACATTTGCGATCAAACGCAAACCTTCAAGTTAGTTCTCCCACCGTATCACAACCTCCATCATCAAGTTCCATTTTCAAAAACAGGGGTCTGCAACTTGACTTCTCTAGAACTCCTCAGTCACTTTCAGCTCAAGCCAAACATCACATTAGCTTCCTGGGAACTTGAGGAAGCTAACCCAATCACTAGAACTCATTGAAAGCTGCTCAAACTCAAAACACGATACCCTCTTGCAAGGTGAGTTTTCTTTTTTTTGAACTATTCATATAAGCATTGTTTTGCTTCTATTTTCAAAGATAAAATGTAGATATCATTGTCCTGAAGCTAACCATGTCCATAGTTTTCATTTATGTTGCTTGAGCTTAGAGAATTTTAAGATTGAAGTTTCTGGAAAAGTTAGGGTTCAGATTAGGGCCAACAAAATTCATTCTTGTATCTGATCTTTAATTTTAATGCTTTACATTTTTGAAATCGTGAGGAAATTTACCACAAGTTTCATGTTTACATTTTTACAAATGGATGAGAAATGAACAAGATGCAGGTGGTCTGGCTGGCGTGAGATTGAAGATGAAGTTCAGGCCTAGGAAGGGTTTTAAAATATATATTTATGGTTTGATATAAGTAAATAGATGTATAACCACCCCAATGGTAAGGCAGCGCGCTGGTAATCAAGAGGGCGTGGGTTCGAACCTCAGTGCGCTGCCTTTTGTTTCTTTTTTCACATTTTTCTTCTCTTTCCCCTTTGCAGCGCTGGGCCTCCCCTTCGGGCTTCCTCTATTTTTGCTGAACACCACCCCCATGTTTGCTTATAACACACAACCCATCTTTTTTTTTTCTTCTTATTATTCTTTTTATTTTTTTTTCTGATTATAAAAATAATAATGGGCCAACTTCAAAACTGTTTTTTTTCTAACAAACCTCCCAACTTCAACTTTAACCCTCTGACTTTATTTCTTTTATTTTATTTTATTTTATCTTTTATTATTATTATTATTATTATTATTATTATTATTATTATTATTATTATTATTATTATTATTATTATTATTATTATCATCATCAATAAAAGTCCAAAAAAATATTGTATTCATTTACATCCAATATTACTGATGTTTTATTTTAAAACCAAAAACACAAAAACATTTTTCTTAATAAACTTAATCCATTGTTAAATATATTAGTAAGTATGCTTAGGTTAATTTATTTTCTTTTAATTTAAAATTAATTTAGAACTTAGATTTTTTTTAATTAATTAACTTTTATACAAGTATTAACTTAGTTAACCTTTTTTCACAAAAATCCTAAAAAAAAACTTGCTTGTTTAATGAAATTAATTTCTTTTTTTAATTAATTTAAGTTAAATTTTTCTTAGTTTAATTAAACTATTTTCCTTAATTAATTGAATAAAAAAACCTTTCTTAACAAAAATCCAAACAAATTCATATTGTTTTCCATTTATTCATGCTTGTACATTATTATTTCAATTCTTGTACATTGTTTAATATGGTTGTAATAGTTAATTAGATTTAAAATTCTTGCAATCCTCATTTGTAAAAATGTATACCCCATCCCCCAAATATTGTAATAGCGTAGAATATTTACTTTCCGCAATTTATCACTTTATATAAATGCTAGTAATTAGGGTTTGTATGGAAAGATAAAATCAATGCTTAGAAAACCTTAATTCAAGACAAATCAAGCATGAAAAAAGATACACTTGCACACTTTGCACCTCTAGGGTTAACTCCACTTGTTGCCTTGAGAAATAAATGGTCATAATACGCATGTAAGAAGTCTTAGAAAAAAAATACAAGATCATAGTCCCTCGATGACGCTATAAATGTTGCCTTACGAATGATCTTAGTCCCTTAAAGAAAATGCTAAGATATCTTACAACATTGCTATTCGTGACTATACGATGACCCTTGCCCGTCTCTTTTACATCCAAAGATAAGGTTACTTACCAATCCATGGTAAAATAACAATGTCAAAGGAAAGAGGAAATAAACAAGAATGACTTTTGAGTAGGTAGAATGTTCCTAGTTGCTTGCTCATTTTCAAATCAAAACATCCTTGCTATTTTTAAAACGAACACCAACACTTTCAAAATATCTTTCAAACTTGAAACATTTCCAAAAGATCAATACTTTGTATATGTTCTTACGAACGAGAACTATTACAAAGTTTGCCTAAACGATGGAGCCTTTTCAAAATACTTTCAAAAACCATACAAAGCATATTTTCAAATAAAAGCAAGTGATCTAGCAAGCAACTAAGAGCCCGTGGATAAATACGAATGAAAATGGTGCTAATAACTTCCCTTTTCATAATCTACCCCCCTGAACTCAAGAAACAATCTAAAAGGTCTTTCATGTTCTTTTCAGCCTCTCCTTTTGGATAAAAGAAAAGTCAGTGTCGACTCTTGCTATTCGCACAATTGCAATCAAACGTAAAACAACCAAGTCAGTTCTCCCACCGTGTTACAATTATCTATTGAAAAATTGAGGAATTGATCACCCTTAATCTCTTGTTGATAGTAGACGAGATCGTGTTGGATGGTATAGATTTGTTTTTCTATATTAATGGTGTGTAAAGTGGTTAATGTTATATCATGAGGTAGTCACTCACCTATTTGTGTGAAGAGTGGCTAAGAAAGAGTTGAGACGTATTGAACAAGTCAGAGTAGCGACTTATATGCGAATTAACGTTGCAAAGTGAAAGATTGAGAATGTCAAGTGAATAATGGTTTTATGGTGGGTGTTGAGGAAAGTCTGAAACTATATTGAAACATGTGAACTAGATAGTTGACAAGAATTTTAATGAAGACGGCGACTTAAGATGGATTATCAGAGTTGTGCAGTTGGAACATGATGTGGCTTAATTGCTATGCGTGTACGACTCATTAGAAGTGAAGGATTAAAACATCAGAAGCCTATGGGAATGGTGTGTCTTAATCTACATGCTTGATTTGGTGTATTGTTGATATAGAGATGTTGTGCCAGGGCACTATGTTTGCTAGTATATATTTATGGATTTTATAAGGAGATTGTTGTGGATTGTTGGTTGATGGTGAACTATGGGTATGCTTGTTAATTTATACAGTTAAGTTGATGTAATAATGATTTTGTTATCGTTATTGAGATGTTATTGCTGATTTCCATAAGTAAGGAATGATACTCCATAATATGACAAAGTTGATTATGTTGGTTGTGTTGATGTCACTATAAGAGCGATACAACGATGTGAACGGATTTGTTAATATTATGTTGATAATTAATATACGAGAATGAAATTGTGTGTGTGTTTTGGTGTTGAAAATGGTTGTTAAGATGATATTGCGATGATGTATATCCAAGTATAAGTGTGTTATAGTTGTTGATACTTTAAATGTTGATATGTCAGATTATGGTGGAGTGGTTGAGATGCTAGTAACGATCGTGTCGCAAAGTGTTGAATGATTAGCATGTGTGTAATCAATTTGAATCATGTTGAATTATTGAGTTATCGGGAAAGTAGTGGTCGAAGTGTTTCTAAACGCGACTTGGAAATCAATGAGTTAGATGCCAAATTCGCATTGAGGGTGGTGGTATCGAGTAATTTTCCGATAACAAAAATATTCTAAGTGGGGGAGAGTTGTAATGCCCGTCAATTTAATTAATTATTTAATTAAATTAATTACGGATTAATGGTTGAAATTGTTGTTGAAATTGTTGAAGTTGCGAAATGTCGAGAAATGTTGATTTAAGTTACTAAGTTGTTATTTGGTTGATTAATATTATAAATAATATCATTTTAGATATTAGAATAATATAAGGTTTATTAGTTGGGCTCATTATTTGGTTATATGGAGTAATAGGTGGGGTGTGAGAGTGAGGCCCAATAAGAATATTAATAATTATAAGGTTAAGCTAATTATGAGGATTAGGTTAATTAGAAGGAATAAGGAAAAAGTCTTGGAGTATTTTGTGGGAACGTGGAAGTTGCAAAATTGCAGAAAAGAGGAAAAGAGGCAAAGGTTGAAAACTTTGGCAAAGCGAGGTTCAACCGGTGGAATAAAGCGGTCTCCAATCCAAGTTAAGGGTGGGGTTCTTGCTCTATAATTGGGTATATGATAAATGATATGTGAGGTTGGTTATATGAAATTATCGTGTGTGATTGTGTGTTAAAGGTTGTTGTTTTGTTGCTACCGCAATGTTGTGTTTCCTGATAAAGTTACAGAAATTCAATTGATGACTTTGTTGTTGGAGAATTATTATATGTTGATGTTGGTGTAATTATGGTATTATTATAATTATATGTTGCGTTGGTTGGATTAAAATACTGTTAATCAAAGGAAATTTTGGGAAAATTCTGGGTTAATATTAGTATCAGAATAAAGTCTGTGAAGAGACATCGTGGAAAACAGTCTATGCCGAGGGGCACAAAGGTTGTGTCGGACGACATAAAACTTATGGATGTGTCGAGGGGTACACAAGCGTGCCGATTGCCATGCTGTGAGTGATTGATGTACCGGGGGGACAAGCATGTGTGTCGAGCAGCACCATACCTTGTGTACTACTTATGTTGGTTCCTGATCCATGAAATTTTAGTATGTTTCAACCCAAAATAATAATTATGTAGAATGATTATAATGGAAGTACATGTAGATTGAGGAAAACCAATTAATTGCATACTTTAGTAACAATAACAATAAGTAGATATCAGAAGAAGACAAGTTAGCAGAAGAATATCACAGTAACTAATTAATTAGTAGAGTAGTAAATTAATAGATTTGTTTTAGTAGCAGTAACTAATAGAGTATTAATACATAGCAGAATTGATTTATAATAGATATGGTTAGTATAACAATCGTAGAGTTGATATTTAACAGAGAAAAAGTTGGATACCTTAGCAGCAGTAACAAAGTTAATTTAATGGAGTTGATGTATATATATATATATATATATATATATATATATATATATATATATATATATATATATATATATATATATATATATATATATATATATATATATATATATATATATATATATATATATGACGTTTAGCCGGTAATTAATTAGTAGGATTTAGTCGATTTACCTGAATAACTATACAGAACAATTGTTGTATATTTTAGTCAATACAACATGTTGAATACTTTGCTGAAAAATATGAATTGCAGGTGGTATTAAATTATTAGGCTTATAGCCAATGTTGTTTTCTTATTGATGTTGTTGTCGGATTACTATTGTTAATATGTTAATTGTTATTGTTGAAATATCAAGTTGTAGGCCTATGGCCAATGTTGAATTATTATTAAGTTGCGGGCTTATGGCCAATGTTGATTTACATTGAGTTGTCGTGTTGTTGTGATTGTCATTGTGAATTGTTGTTGGTAATGCGAAGTTGCAGGGAACTTTAAATGATGATGAATTACCTCTATTTACTGGTAATAACAGTGATGTGGGATTATGCCTTGCGATGAATGATGATTGTTGTGAGTATGTGATGGTGCATTCATTGAGTCACATACATTTGCATACATTGTGATGCCCTGGATTGGCAAACTGCGAAGAAGGCTTATGCCTTGTTGATGCCTCTATTAATTGGAATTTTTTAAGATGGGAGTTATGCTCCGTTTCTAAGTTGGGAGTTCTGCTCCATTTTTAAGTTGGGAGTTCTTCTCCAATGGTACCACATACATGTGCATGAGTCGCATTCGATGTTGCATCTTGAGTTGTTTTGAAGATAGATTTGCTGTTGCTTTATGTTATTGAATTGTTGTGACAGGTGTGATACGGTGGGAGAACTGACTTGGGTTTTTGCGTTTGTGTTCGCAAATGTTTCGGTTTAGCAAGAGTCGCCACCGACTTTTTATTTTATCCTAAGGAAGGGTCAAAAAGCACAGAAAAGACCTTTGAGATGTTTTCTTGGGTTCAGGGAGTAGATTATAGGAAGTGAAGGTATTATCACCCTTTCTATCCATGGTTATCCATGGGCTCTTAGTTACTTGTTTAGATCACTTGCTTTGCTTTTCAATTATTTGAAATGGTGCTCTTCAATTGTTTGAAATGGTGCTTTGTGTGAGGTTTTGAAAGATGTTTTGAAAAGATGCCATCATTGTGGCAACCTTTGTAATGATCCTTGTTTGAATGTATACAAAGATGTTCTTGTCTTTTGAAAAGTTTCCAATGTTTGAAAGTAGGGTTTTGAAATTGTGTTGTGAAGTATGTTTGAACATAGCAAGGATGTTTTTGCAAGCTTTTGATTCAAGTAACTAAGAGTTATCTACCCTATTTTACTCAAAGATCTTTCTTATGTTTTTAACCCTTTTGACAGTGTTGCTTCACCATTGTATTTGGTGAACAACCTTGTGTTAGGATGTTAAACGAGACAGGCGCGGGTCATCGTATAGACCATGATAGCAATCGTGTCAAGTATTTTTGGCAATTTTCTTGAGGGACTTGATCATTTTGTTTAGGCAACCCAGATAGCGTCATCGAGGGACTATGATCTTTGTTTTGTTTTTGTTTTGCCAAAGTATTTGACATGCATACCATGGCCCATTTTTGAAGGCAACAAGTGGATTGTAACCCTAGGGGTGCGAGTGTGCATTGTGTTTGTTTTTTCATGCATTTTTGTCTTTGATTAGGTCAAACTATTTGTTAATTTGATTTTGCATACAAACCCTAATTCTCTAATCATGGCATAATTGAAAGCTTAAAGGTGCGAGAATTTAAATTCTACACTATTACAACATGATATAGGGAGGGGGGTACAAATTTGAATAGGGGATTATTTTGCAAGAAATTAAACCCTAAATTATTACAACCAAATTGAATTTGCAAGGCACAATACTGAAATGTACAATATTTAAATAAATACAATAAATAAATATTAAATAAAATGTATTATGCAAAAAAGGTTTTTTAGGTATGTAAGGTATTTTCAATGGAAAGAAATGTAAAGAAATAAATAAAAAGTTAATTTTAATTATTTTTAGGGTAAACCCTAATTCCTTAAAGAAATGATATTATTTAATATTTATATACAAAAATGTGTCAATATGTACAAAAATAAAAGTATATTGAAAAAAGTATTTTTAGTATAAAATATCAATAAAAATAAAAATGTATTATTTTTGTATTTTTTATTCTATGCTTTTAATAAAATAAAGTATATATATATATATATATATATATATATATATATATATATATATATATATATATATATATATATATATATATATATATATATATATATATATATATATATATATATATATATATATATATATATATATATATTAAGTGTGTAAAAAAATAAAAATAAATTATTTACAAAAATGTGTATATTTCAGGAAAATATTTTCAAATGTGAATAAAAATAATAAATGAAAATAAAAGTATTTTTTACATTATTTTTAAGTTTAAACAAAATAATATAAAGTATTTAAACATTTTAATGTTGGAAATAACTAAAATAAATACCAAATAAATGTAAAAATTTATGAAAATATTTTTTAGGCATTTTTTATGTTTGGAAATAAAATAATAAAACCAGAAATGAAATTAAAATATAAAAATAATAAATATACAAAGAAATGGGCCAGGGGGGTGTGAAACTGAAAATGGGGGTGTCAAAAGCAGGAAATAGCCAGGCCCAGCCCAACTACTTCATCTTCTTCCTCTGTTCAAACAAAAACACGCGCCTTCTGTGTACAAACTGCCAACTCCTGGAAATGTGATCCTTTGACAAAACTCAAAACATGAAACTTGTAGAGCATCAAACAACAATTTCAACCATATAAAACATTAAATCTAACTCTCAAAGACCAGAGAGAATTTCTCTGGCCCGAATTTCTAACCTAGTTTTTTCAGAAAGTTCATGGATGAAATTCTCCTAACACGATTAATATAAATGAAAACTAAGCACATGTATGGTTTCAGGGCAATGAGTACAACATCTTTCATTCACAAACCTAAGGCTAAATGTTCCTAAATAGAGAGATAGAAGTTCATGAAATACATGTTTCAGTTGAGTTCGAGCTGGATAATGCAGCAATTTTCAACGAGGCCTGAGGTTCTTTTGAGCTTGCTTGATGTCCCTTGAACCTTTCCCAATGCTTAGTTTGTTTTGAAGTGGCCTGAATCGTGCTACAGAACTCAACCTGCAAAGCTTTCAAACAAAAATGGTGAACACTGTAAATGGAGTTACGGTTGGCAATGGAGGTTTGGGATAGTTTGAGTGAGTTGAATGGAAGGTATTGGAACAAGTTAGAGGCAAAACGCACGAGGCAAAGTGAAGATGGAAGTAATTCTGCAGGGCTTGCCCTGTTTTGCAAGAAAATGTGGTTTTTGAGTATGAGGAGGTTTGAGAGGTCAAGGGATCGTGCTTCTGGTTTGCAAGGATGTGTGTAACTTGTTTGAAAACTTTGCTTGAGTTCAAAATATAAGATGTGTGTGTTATAAGCTTTTTGCCATTTGACTTGTTTTTGAAGCAAAGATGTGAAGTGACCAAGCTAAGGCCTGTACAGGCTAGCTACAAGCATGCTCAAGTTGGTGTACTATGCCTGAGATTAGGGAACTTGTTTGCTGCAAGGAAAGAAGTCCAAGGCTTAAGAAAAATGCAATTTGACATAAAGTGCCTTTATGAAAATGGAAGTGTGACCTTTATGCTCAAAATGGAAATGTTCATTGTGCAATGCTCTCTTGATCAGAACAATGCCAATGTCCAATGTATTTGCATTCAATTTTTGAGTGTAAATTGGTTTAGAGGCCTGTAATCATGTACTAATCTAGTTTGGTCAGATTTGCAACTTGGTATGAACATGTATTGGCCATGGTTACAAAGTGAGTTTTTGCCTACTTCAAGCATTTGATTCTCTCTAACCACAAAGGTGTTTGAGAATTTCTTGGACAATTTAGAAAGCTTGCAACATGTAATATAATCCATATTTGAAATGCAACTTAAAACTCCAAGTGGAACTATGTGAAAAATGGCCAAGAAGATGGGTCAAAATCCTGCCTAAACTAGGGCAAAATTTCTCTAAGTTAAAAGTTTTAGGTACCCTTGTTCCAAAAATCATAACTTGAGATCCAAGCTTATTTTGAGAAAACTTTGTGAATCAAAGTTGTAGACTTTGTGATGGAATACAACTTTCATGTTATAAGTTTTGTTTTAATCCATCTGCATCTTGGTGAAAATGTGGGACAAAGTTAGGAAAAATTAAGAAAATTTCATAACTTAGAAAATTTCTAAGTTATGAAAATTTTCAATTTCAAACCCTAATTTGTAATTTTGGGTTTCTTGATGAACAAGTTTCATAATTTGACATGTCTTGATGAAAAATGACCCTTGGCACTTGATTTTGACAAAAAAGTCAAAGTTTGACTTTTCAGTGTACAGTCAAATTTTGATCAGTTGACTGAAAAATTCATCTGTCAATCATATGCATTTGAGATCTTTTGAACTTGTTGAATGGGTCAAGATAATTTCATTGAGTCCTTGAGTCCATGGTTAAGCTTGATTTTCCATTGGCTAGGTCAAACAGTCAAAAATTGCCTTTGCACAGTCAAAACCCTAAAAATGACCATTTTGCCCTTTTGGTGATCTGATCATATTTCTTGTGGAATTATGATCCAAACTTGATCAAATGGTTCATATGAGTTCATAATGTTGATGTGGGTCAATATTTATGAGGTTTGACTGTCAATTGGCCACAATTGACTTTTTCCCCAATACAGCTGATTTCTAGGTCAATTGTCCAATTGACTGGGCAAAAATTTGATTCAAGGCTTGAAACTTGGTATGGACAAACTTGTGAGTCCAACATGAAGTATGAAAGTCACTTTGGGCATTGCAGGTCAAAACATCCCTGTGCAAACTCAAACCCTAATTTAGGTCAACAGTGCAAGGAGGTGTCTTGAGTAGAGCAAACCCTAGCTTGATCTTGAGTTCCAAGAGCCTTGTGATGAGAAATGTTGATGAAATGAGAGGGAAAATTTTGGGGTACAACAACAGGTATCATCTAAAATCTATGAATTAGTTGTTATGTCGTGTTGATGTTTTGTTGAGATTAAAGTTGTTTGAAATCTGTGAAGTGGTGATTGTTAAATGAACTGATTCTAATGTATTATTTATCATACATCCGATTATATTGTTTGATATCTCACCACTTCTGTTTGAATGTTGCCCTATGTTTGTAACATGTAGGTAATCAAGAAGAATAGTTGTTACCTTCGTTAGTTCGAGTCGGTGTCGTCGCTCTGATACGTAGCACTCAGGAGGATAAACGTTTGATGTTTAGTTGTTGATATTTATTCCAGTTGGTGAATTTTTAAGTTGATTACATGAAATAATTGTTGTCTTGAAGTTGTTTTAGTTGAATAAAAGATGTTAAGTGAATTGAAGTTGAGCATGTATATTCCGCTTCTTATCAATAAGATGTTGTTTGATTTTAAAGAATAAATCAGGCTGTTATTGGTTCATCCAAATTAAGTGTTATGTATCTATTTTATATGCGATTAAATGAAGTTTGATTTTAAGTTGCAAATGTAGCATCCCATTTGTGTTGAACTCTGATTTTATTATTATCCGCTGGATAGAATTGAGGTGTTACATAAGTGGTATTAGAGCCTGGTTGGTCCGTCCGACCAAGTTGTCTAATGTCGTTTGTTCCTTAGTGCGCGACAAGTGTGTGATACACTGTCGGTGCTTGTTATTTTTCTAATCGAGTTGTATGCAGGAGTTGGGTTAAAAATAAGTAAGGGATAATCTTTGCTTCTCAGATGTGTTTCGGTTGTAAGATGTTAGTTCAGTATGCTGATGTTGGCGATGGTGCAAATATTGTTGTAATTTTGTTGTTTCTCGAATCCGAAGATGACATGGATTCAAGATTTTACTTGTTAATCAAGTTGGAGCATTTTGAGGGAGGATGACCAGACCTTGTTGATGTTTACTTATCGAAGGATGAGGAACAATGTAACGGTTGTTGATATACGAGTAGAGTGTAAATCCCTGATGTTTCTGAAGGTGATTGTTAGGTAACAAGGATAATTTTTAGAAGATGGAATATAGAAATTATGATGTTTCAGCATTATGGGTGGACTGTGAAGTTGTCGGTTTGAGTATACCTTGTGTAAGATGTCGATGTTTGAACGGTGATAGAGTGATAGATTGCTGTAGACCGTGTCATGGAATCCTTGTAAGTGATTGTAAAAGTTGTTGAAGTTGTTGGAATTTTTTTAAATTGCGAGTCAGATTTGGAAATGCGAGGAGATGAGTATGATTTCAAGAATGGCACGTGTTGGTACTGGTGCAAAGAAATTCAGTTATGATGTTATCGTAAGATGTGTAATAGTATGTCGCTGCATGACGTCGGTGTTTGTATTTTCGGATAACTTGGAAAATTCATATCTTGTGTTCCGAGTATCAGATTGGTGTTCCGTTTGAACCTATGAGGAGATAGAAATATATTCTATAATATGGAAGTGTTTTCAAATACGTTAAATGTGCAATACGATGGGAAAACTGACTTGGGATGTTTTGCGTTTGATTGCAATAGTTGCAGATAGTAAGAGTCGCCACCGACTTTTCTTTTATCCAACGAAGGAAAGGGTGAAAAGAATAGGAAAGACCTTTGAGATTATTTTCTTGAGTTCAGGGGGTAGATTATGAAAAGGGAATGTGTTAGCATCCTTTTCATCCATAGTTATCTATGGTCTCTTAGTTGCTTGCTAGATCATTACTTTTGTTTGAAAGTGTGCTTTGTGGTGGTTTTTGAAAGTATTTTTGAAAAGCGCCTTCGTTTAGGAAAACTTTGTAATGTTTCTCGTATCTATAAGAATGTATACAAAGTGTTGAACTTTTGAAAATATTTCAATGGAAAATGTTGGTGCATTTGAAAAGGTGTTTGTGTTTTGGAGATGAGAAAGCAACTAGGAACATTCTACCTTAATTAAAAGTCTTTTGTTCATTCCTCTCTTCCTTTGATATTGCTATCTTACCATTAATTGGTAAGAAGCGTTATCTTTAAATGTAAAAGGGACGGGCGTGGGTTATCGTATAGTCTTGATAGAAATGCTGTGAGATATCTTAGCATTTCTTTTGAGGGACTAAGATCATTTGTAAGGCAACATTCGAAGCATCATCGAGGGACTATGATCTTGTATTTTTGATCATTTTTGCTAAGACGTCTCACATGCATAACATGACTATTTTTCATAAGGCAACAAGTGGAGTTAACCCTAGAGGTGCATGTGTGCAAAGTGTATTTGATTGCATGCATTTTTGTCTTTTGATCAGGGTGGTCTATTTGTTGATTTTATCTTGCCATACACCCTAATTACTAACATTTTGTATAAAATCAAAAGTGTAGAAAGATAAAATCCTACACTATTACAACCATATTGAATTGCATGAAAGGCAAAAATAAGGTAAAAGAAAAAATGGATCTTTCAATTTAGGGCAGCAAACCCTTCAATTCTGCACTTTCTGGCTCTCTTCGATCTGGCCTGAAAAGGGGTGAAGGCATGAATTTTGATTGGGGCCTGGAGGCCAGCATGTTGTGTCTTTCGATTGGGGCCTGGAGGCTAGCATGTTTTTCCTTTCATTTGGGGCCTGGAGGCCAGCATGTTGTGCCTTCTAGCTGCCTCTTTCGTTTGGCCTGAAGGTTAGTATAGAAGCCAAAGGTTTCGTTTCTAACTTTTTGTCTCCTGTTTCTTTCGTTTGAGTTTGAATAGCAACATGGCCCAAGGCCATGCCAACATCACCTTAAGGCTAGATTATTTCTTAAAGCATGTTTAAATGTACAAAGAGAAAAAGCCAAGAATATTGTTAACCATGACATACATTAAAAGAGTGGAAACGAAAAGAAAAAAAAATGGTATGTACATGTTTGAACGAAAATAAAACTTATTTACATGCTATGCTGGAAACGAAGGGTCAAAGGTTAAGAATGAATTAACTTACTGGAGGCTGGAGCGTGTGATGGACCTTGAAGTTGTTGCCTTGAATGCCTTTGTATTCGCAGGAAAAGACCAAGGGCGGGCCTTTGACACTGGATTCAAAAGAGAAAAATAAGTGGAATGTCCTTCTTTGCTGGATTCGAAGGATAGTAAGATGTGAGGATTTTTCAGATTTGAAAGGGAAAAGTATTTGGATTCTGGGTTTGGATTTGCAAAAGTGTTTAAGTGTTTCAAAATTTTATGGTGTGTAAGAATTTTGAAGATACGTTCCCCTCCTCTCCTCCTTTTTTTATGTGCAAGTGAACTCTCTATTTATAGAGGAAAAATTTGAAATGTTTGGAAGTAAAAATAATAAAATAAAGGCTCATCTGGAAAGTAAGCATCCACTTGTGTCATGATAACAAGATGAATGATTCAGATGGATTTCTTCCTTCAGAAGGAAAACAGGCGCAAGGTTCAAGAAAAACTTTTCTAAAAAGTAGTATTATACTATTAAGGGCAAGTGGTCTTGGACAACAAATGGGTAAAAGCCTATTTTAACTTGCATAAATAATTAAATATAGAGTGAGTCATAGGTTTAAGGCCTGAAAAGGGAAAACACGTAGCCTAGCCTATGGGTCTAATGTTCAACTTGATCTTTTGAGTCAAATCCTCCATTTTTCCATAACCTTCGACCAGACTCAACAAAGCAACATTCGTTTCCACGTTGTGTGTCCTTCGAATGGACCAATTTTGTGTTCTTCGAATGTCCCTCTTCAGCTAAATATGCCATTTTGAGTCCTCTTGCTTTTGATCACTTAGGCCCAAACCTTCGACCAGACTCCAAAGTAAGCAAAAACAATTATTCCCCAACTATGGCAAGTCCTTCGAATGGGCCACCAAGTTGTGTGTCATAATGCAGCACTATGGCGTATTGAAGGGTTTGCAGATGGATTCGAAGGTGATATGAAGGCACATTCAAAGCAAACATGAAGATGAAATCAAAAGTAATAGGAAGGTAGCCATTCATCCAATCAAAAACTTGTGAGTGCAAGGTGTAGCGGTAGAAATGTGCAAGACTAAGCCATTGGATTGACTAGACTTTATACAAATCAAAATAAAAATCGCCACCGCGCTTTATTGTTTCCAAAGGAATGGGAAAAGAGCGAATAACCCAAAAAGAGGGGGAAAGATTCAAGGTAATGGGGTTGGTTATGCAAAGGGAAGGTATTAGCACCCTAAACATCTACGGTACTCCGCAGGAACCTCTGTGAAAAATCTGTATATTTTGGCTATAAAAATGTGTTGTATATAAAAATGGATGGTGAAGGTGAGAAAAGAAATATTTTTATGATTTTTTCACCCGCCGCGGTAGCGAACCTTTAGTGCCTACGTACCATCTTTCATGCAATAGGGGATCAGGGTACACATAGTTCCTCTTTTAAAAATTTGAAACACAAATGTGTTGGTTGATTTTATGAGATAAGACATCATCGCAATTGTCCGTGTGAAAAAACATACTTACTACCCACAATCATGAGAAAGGAGAATTTGCATCATCTCAAAGTGGAGGATATGGCTTGGATTTTAATATCAACAATGCCTCACTCAACACCCAAGTGGAAAATATCTCACTTCACTACATATTGTAGAGGTATAGTTGTTTGCATCACTACAAGGATTGACAAGAGTCTAATCTTTTGAGAAAAGTTTAAAGATAAAAGCCAAAGCGGCAAAATGGTTTGAAATGAGATTGATTGACTTTTAGTCTTCTCACAAAAAAAGGTCAAGGTATTATTAAATTGATTGAAATTTATTTATGAAAATGTTTCGAAGATGCATGGACCTAAGTCCAAGTTTATTATGAAAATGTTTCAAGTTTCAAAACAAGAAGAGTTTTTTTTTAAAAGGAGGGAGAAGATTTTTGAAATTAAAGAAGATGGGAGGAGAAGAAGAGGCTATCCTAAAGCATAAGGTAAAAGCTAGGGATAAGAACCATCTAACCAACAAGAAGCCAATACTTGACATTATGAGTTAATATAGAATTCCCATTCTTCGGATTGAAACCAAGCAAGCAAAGATACTAGACCTCTTGAGAGAACCAAACTTCAAGTGTTTTAAGTCTTCGCAAAAATTGGGCAGAGTAACGGCTGTATACGGGTGAATTCCATATTACAAACAAAGATTGTAATCTCAATAACCTGCACACAAAACAAACAAACAACACAATGTCTTGAGGTAAACCTCAATAACTCCAGACAAAATATCAAATAAAGTCACAAAGTCTCCAAGATAGGCCAAGGTCTCTAATCCTAAGTCCAAGAAGTCCATCACTCCATAATGCAAAGGATAGTAACCATGTAGTCCAAGTATCATTAATGATTTTTATGGTTCATGTTGATTATTAGGTGTCTTTAAAAAGAAAGAAAAGCTCAAGTGAGCAAAATAAAAATGACATAAAAGTAAATGCTCAAGTGAGCAAAGATGAAAATAGCATGAAATGCAAAATGCTAAAAGTAAATGGTACATAAAGCAAGAAAATAAAAGCGTAAAGTAAAGTTAATTGTTAGTAATTAGTGGTTAGTTGGATGACCATCTTGAAACTTGCATTTGGAACTCATTAGAGGATTGGTAGAACCAAAGCCTCTACACAACAAGTTGCATTTGCTTTTTGTCAAGTATATCATCCATTTTGGAATTCTCACAAGGCAACATGTAATGATCAACGATGTTTAAGTGATCCGCGTTTACCAAAGGTTTTTTAGATCCATTAGAGGATTGGTAGAACCAAAGCCTCCACACAATGAATCTCAAGGTTATTGGATCAAAGAGATCAAATTAACATACTTGGGCTTGCAATCATAAGTTTGTGCCACGAATGATCATTTATTCGAATCGGGACAAAATTTAGCGCTATGTTAAGCAATCGTAAGTGGACTTATGTAGAAGTCACACCTATTTTGAGGCCGGTCAATAGCAATCTATGTACTTCATGTTTGGATAAATTATATAGAGATTACCATCCCTTAACATGTAGCACAATTAAAAAAGAAAGGGATAAGATGAAGAGGGAGGGAAATGATAAGCTAATTTGGATCACCATTTCAAAATTCTTTCATCTTTAAATTCAACCACTCCTCTAGATGGATTAAAGCACTAAACATATCATTAATCCAAAGCACCAAAAATGAATTAAATAATCCACTCTTAGGTAGATTTGAATTGATGAACATTTATCCAACTTCATCTACATCATAAAGTCCATTGAGTTTAAAGACAAATTGGACATTTAAAATTGCAATCCAAACCAACAATCAAAAGGAGTGAGTAGAAAAAAGCATTTTGGATCAAAGCTGCCCCAAAACAAGGCAAAAAATGCATTTTGTTCTGGTGTAAATCGATTTACACTACTATGTAAATCGATTTACACAGTACAGTTTTCAAAAATTCGCGTGAAATTGCTTCTGTGTAATCGATTTACACTTAGTGCAAATCGATTGCACACAGTAACAATAGCAAAAACAGCATTTTAAAAGGGCAATTTCTTGTTCAAACTTTCCATCAAACACCTTATGATCATGGATCCACTTGAGCACGAAAATTCCATCAAATTATGAGAAAATAACACCATTGAAATCACAAAATAATGCTCAAAGAATCAATCCCAAAGATCACCAAGAGATCACATTGTGAAAGATGAATTGTCCAACTTACCAAAGGTAGATCTAGAGAATTATCAAAACAACTTGAAGAATTTGCTTCAATTTAACCACAAGAATCAATTGACCAAGCTTGGATGTAGATAATTGATGGAGAAAAAGTGTTTGGATGAAGGTTTAGCTCAAAGATTAGTAAGCTTCAATGCAAAGCTTACTAACTTTTTAAAAATGGAGCTTTGAGTGAATTTGGTAGATGGAGAGAATTGAGAGATTTTTTAGCAAGGTGGATTTGGCTATCAAAAGCTTGAAATTTGAATGAAATGAGAGCTCTATTTATAGAGTTTTAGGATTGGGATTAGTGGTAATTTGGTAATTGATTCTTGGAGCCAAAATTTGAATTAATGATAACTCTTTCAAAAATTAGAGCCAAAATTTGAATTAATGATAATTCTTTCAAATATTAGAGCCAAAATTTGAATTAATGATAATTCTTCTTAAAAATGAAAAATTGGCACTAAAATTTGAATTAACGATACATATTTTAAAAGTGAAGGAAAATTGGAGCCAAAATTTGACAAGTTTAAAATGCTGATTTTTTTAATTTTCACGCTGTGCAATCGATTGCACTACAGTGCAAATCGATTTGCACAATGTATTTTTTCAAAAATGGCGCAAAATACACTATGTGCAATCGATTGTACTTTAAGAGAAATCGTTTGCATCAGTGAAAAAATGAAAAATTTTAATTCTTTTTCTTTGCAAATAGAGATTTTAGGAAAATAATACCAGAAATCCTTATTTGTCAGATGCTTCGACTTGGTACCTACAAAACAAAAATATACAAAGACAAAGACAAATATTTTTTGTATTTTGATTAGAAGTTAGTCAACAACACATATACAAAATACACAACCAAGGTGCTTGGAGATTCCTCAAGAGAAAACTTAAAGATAGGAAAAAAGAGGAAGAACCAACCCTAATGTGATCTTGTTATGATCGAGTTGATATGATATGATAGAGGAATCTTAGGGGCAAAAATTGGGGTACAACAGCTGCCCTTATTTAAGTGTCTTCTATCCGGAGATACAAAGGTTACAAATCTTCGTGTCGACGCGATTGAAGATACTTAAATATAAAAAAAGCCCTATTTTTGTCTCTAAGATGCCATGCAATGCTTATGATTATGGATGCATATGAACAGAACAAAGGAGACGCAAAGTAACACTGGGAATGCCACAAAAATGAAGAAACAAAGGAGCAACCCCACCAGGAAAATAAATCACTGGTGGACCAAAATAATAGAACCAGAGAGGAGGATAACAAGCATCGACGTTCACTGCCGATGTCTACCAACGTTCACTGAAGGTAGAGAGAAGAAGATATACCGACTCACAGATGACGGTAAACTACCAACTCAATAGTTGAAGGTAGAAGAGAAAATATATCATGCCATCGCCGTAAACTGACGAGGAACTATCACCGTTCACTGATGATAGCAAAAAGATAAGAAACACCGACGTTCACTACCGATGTACTACCAACGTTCACTGAAGGTTGACTTTGAAAATATCATACCATCGCCGTTCACTGACGAGGAACCACCACCATTCACTGATGATAGCAAAAAGATAAGAAACACCGATGTTCACTGCCGATGCACTACCAACATTCACTGAAGGTAGATTTTGAAAATATCATATCATCGCCGTTCACTGACGAGGAACCACCACCGTTCACTGATGATAGCAAAAAGATGAGAAACACCGACGTTCACTGCCGATGCACTACCAACGTTCACTGAAGGTAGATTTTGAAAATATCATACCATCGCCGTTCACTGACGAGGAACCACCACCGTTCATTGATGATAGCAAAAAGATAAGAAACACAGACGTTCACTGCCGATGCACTACCAACATTCACTGAAGGTAGATTTTGAAAAATATCATATGTTCCCCAAACTTCTGGTGTTTCACCTAGAACGGGTCTCAACTTCTTCCTTAACCAAGGAATTCCGCCTGGAAAGGGTAATATGTAAGCTGTCTCAAATAAAGAGACTTCCACTTGCAAAGATTTCACAACGAGTAATTTATGTGAATTTGAAAGTCTTGCCATCCATTGGCGTAAACTGACGAAGGACTGCAAGTTAACCACTCATAGAGGAAATAGCAAAAAAAGTTACGTCGACTTGTACAGGGAAGCACGAGTTGCTCAAACAAAGATACCTGTTGCTTGTTATCATGGAGGATTGCAAAAAGAAACGACTTTCTGGGGATAGAAATGTGGCTTCCCAGGGAAATAGATATAACTTCCTGGGGAAATGAGATATGACTTCCTGGGGAAATGCCACATTATTCCTGCTGAAGAGATAAAGTCTTCTCGTGCAAAATAAATGCACAAATCAAAGCTCAAAGTCCTCAGAAATCCAGAGTAAATAATATTGTCATGCAACCACGAATCCAATTAGAAACAAACTGGAGCAAGACGACCAAAGAAGATACATCCTTTGAGAAATAAACTCAAGAGGGAAAACCGAATCCACCTAAGCAAGGAGCGCTAGTGTCTGTCCTAACTTCACTGAGGAGAAACATAATCCGGATGTAGCTAAATCAAACAGATACCGGGATAGAACATCTTTCTTCCGTTTTCATCGGAGAAACCAATTTTCCAAAAACAACGTGCCTACTGGAGATTGCAAGATCAGCCTCAAATAAAGCAGACTGACGCCGAGACAACCAAACCTCACTAGGGGATTCAAGTCTACCTCCCTGGAGAAAAAACTACAGATTGAAAACTTTTCATCATGAATACTCATTCCAAAAAGAGATGCCCTGGGATAACCTTCCCAGGGAATAACACACAGACTTCCATGGGGAAAACAAATGTTTCACAGTCCGTACTCCTACTGGGGATTTCGATACTGATTGTGAATAAGGCAAATGGAAACCAAATTGTCAAAAAATTTACTGGGGAAATCAAGCCCACTTTGAAGGAAGAAAAACATACGGACTTCACTAAGGGAGACAATACTTCATCATCGAGACCTCTACCGGGGACTTCATGCTGACTTCATTGGGGAGGTCGACACCACATCATCGAGGGGAAACCAAGACACGTTCTTCACTGGGGAAAAATGACTTCTATCAAACAAACAAGGCCTTCACTGGAAAATACTGGATTGAGTCTTCATATCAACCAAACCTATTCCAACAAAAGATTCCCCGGTGTAGTCTTCCTGGGAAATCAAGAAGTCAACACTAATGCCAATACTGCAAAAAGAGCGATATCTTAGCACACCAAGGGAATAAAACCTTTCATCATATGAGGGAAAACTTCGCTGGGGAACCTGGGACATAGGCTTATGACCATGAAAACCCAAAATCAAAAGCGAACCAAGACTTGGCCGGGGATCATGGGATCACAAACCTAATACTGTACCTTACATCAACTGGTATTGTCTTCAATTATCTGAGAAACACACAAATATTGCGCATATACCAACAAGATGACCTGAGAAAAACCTTCACGAAGGAAGTAAATATTCTTAAAACAATCGGAGTTTGTTCATTCCAGGGATCGCCATTTTTGTTGTCATTGTTTGATCACAAATCCCAAAGTAAATTGAATTGTAAAGATGTCTTTCTTTTTGAAAAGTCAATTTTGTTTTTTTTAAACTTTTTGCTTTGAAAGTTATTATCAGTAATAAATGAAGTCTTTGCAAGCTAAATAAAAATAAGAACACAGAGAATTGGGCAAAAGCTCGAATTTTATTAATAGAATGGTAGTCTGCGAATGGCGAGACTCCATGGATGATTACAAAGTTTGGGAAATGGTAATATATAATGGAAAAGATACATTGAGATACAATGACCACCATTCCCCTAACAACTTTTGAAGTCCTGAGCAGCAGCTTTTGTTGAAGTATGGTGAGGATCTGAGAAGATTGTTGCTTCAACGATCAAGTCTTGTCTGACGTAGTTACTTGCCAAGAAAAAATCCCTAACTTTTGCCTAAGCTGCCCTTGCGGGTTTTCAACTTAGCGGGAAATTTATTCTATTTATGTCTCTAATTTTTGCCTAGACCGCCCTTTCGGGTTTTCATCCTACTGAGACGCTCCTTTTTGCCTAAGCCGCCCTTTCGGGTTTTCAACTTAGCGAGCTGTTCTTTTATTTCTTTAGGCGAAGTATTTCTTGACTACGTAAGCATTCATGGGACGTGGGAACTCCTCGCCATCCATAGTTTCAAGAATTAATGCACCACCAGAGAAGGCTTTCTTGACAACATACGGGCCTTCAAAATTGGGAGTCCACTTGCCCCTAGAATCAGTGTTAAAAGACATGATCTTTCTGAGCACGAGGTCGCCTTCTCTGAATTCACGAGGTTTGACCTTTTTATCAAATGCTTTCTTCATTCTTTTCTGATATAACTGCCCATGACATAAAGCTGTCATCCTCTTCTCTTCAATCAAATTCAATTGGTCAAACATGTTCTGGACCCATTCAGCCTCTGTCAACTTGGCTTCCATTATCACACGCAACGAGGGAATCTCCACCTCAACAGGGAGTACAGCTTCCATTCCATATACCAGGGAGAACAGGGTTGCTCCTGTTGAAGTGCGGACAAATGTTCGATATCCATGCAGAGCAAAAGGGAGCATTTCATGCCAATCCTTATAAGTAATAACCATTTTCTGGATAATTCTCTTGATATTCTTATTAGCATCCTCAACAGCCCCATTCATCTTTGGCCTGTATGGAGACGAATTGTGATGGACAATCTTGAATTCTTCGCACAGTTCTGTCATCATTTTGTTGTTCAAATTTGAGCCATTGTCAGTGATGATTCTACTCGGCACACCATACCGGCATATCAGATTGTTTTTGATGAAACACACAACCACTTGTTTGGTAACATTGGCATAAGAATTAGCCTCTACCCATTTGGTAAAGTAGTCAATCGCTACCAAAATGAAACAGTGTCCATTCGAAGCTTTGGGTTCTATCATCCCGATCATGTCAATACCCCACATTGAGAAAGGCCATGGGGAGGAAATTACATTGAGAAGTGTCAGAGGCACATGGATCTTATCTGCATAAATCTGGCATTTATGGCACTTCTTTGCAAATTTGCAACAATCAGATTCCATTGTCAACCAATAGTAACTTGCCCTTAGCATCTTTTTAGCCATCGAATATCCATTTGCATGAGTGCCAAATGAACCTTCATGAATCTCATGCATCAACATGTCTGCTTAGTGTCTATCCACGCATCTGAGCAAGACCATGTTATGATTTCTCTTGTATAGCACATTTTCACTGAGGAAGAAACTGCCTGCCAATCTTCTCAATGTCTTTCTATATTTCCTCGATGCACCAATCGGGTATTCCCGAGTCTGAAAAAAATGCTTGATATCATAATACCAAGGTTTTTCATCTGCTACCTCCTCTATCGCAAACACATGAGCGGGCCTATCCAGCCGTCGAACTGTAATACGAGGTATATCATTCCAAGAATTCACTTGATACATGGAAGCCAGAGTTGCCAGAGCATCTGCCATTTGATTTTCATCTCTAGGGATGTGATGGAATTTAACTTTATTGAAGAAGGGTAGCAATCTTCTAGCATAATCTTTGTAAGGGATCAAGCCAGGGTGACGAGTATCCCATTCTCCTTTAATCTGATTTATCACCAAAGTTGAATCACCATACACATCTAGAATTTTGATTCTGAGATCAATAGCTTCCTCAAGACCCATGATGCAAGCCTCATATTCCGCCATATTATTAGTGCAATCAAATGTTAGCCTTGCAGTAAAAGGAATGTGCGATCCATGAGGAGTGACAATCACAACACCAATTCCTTTACCATAAGCATTCACCGCTCCATCAAATATCATACTCCAATGAGATTCAGGGTCAGGGCCTTCCTCAGGCAATGGTTCATCACAATCTTTCACTTTCAAGAACATCACATCCTCATCAGGGAATTCAAATTATGTAGATTGATGATCTTCCACCGGTTGGTGAGCAAGGTAATCTGCCAACACACTACTTTTAATAACTTTTTGAGTGCGGTACTCAATATCATATTCAGACAACAACATCTGCCAGCGGGCAATTCTCCCTGTAAGAGCAGGCTTCTCAAAAATATACTTGATTGGATCCATTTTAGAGATCAACCAAGTGGTATGATTCAACATATACTGCCGCAAACGCTTTGCCGCCCAGGCCAAAGCACACCATGTCTTTTCTAGCATGGAATACCGTAACTCACAATCAGTGAACTTTTTGCAAGGATAATAAATGGCGAACTCTTTCTTTCCCGTTTCATCCTGTTGTCCCAGAATACAACCCATGGATTTATCTAACACCGTTAGATACATAATCAGCGGTCTTCCTTCTACGGGAGGGAGCAAGATAGGAGGTTCACGCAAATACTCTTTAATACTCTCAAATTCCCTTTGGCAGTCATCCGTCCACACACAACCTTGATCTTTCTTTAATAACTTAAAGATCGGTTCACACTTTGCAGTCATGTGGGAAATGAATCTAGAAATATAATTCAAATGCCCGAGGAAACCCCTGACTTGCTTTTCAGTTCTTGGTGCTGGCATTTCTTGAGTTGCTCTGACTTTATCAGGATCAACTTCAATTCCTTTCTGGCTAACAATAAAACCCAACAATTTCCCCGATCTAACTCCGAAGGTGCATTTATTTGGATTCAAGCGGAGACGAAACTTCCTCAAACACTGAAACAACTTCAACAAATCTTTTATATGCCCTTCTTCAGTTTGGGATTTGGAAATCATATCATCAACATATACTTCAATTTCCTTGTGCATCAGATCATGGAATAGGGTTGTCATAGCCCTCTGGTACGTTGCACCAGCGTTCTTCAACCCGAAGGGCATCACTCTGTAACAGAATGTTCCCCAGGGTGTGATAAACGTTGTTTTTTCCATGTCCTCTAGAGCCATTCTTATTTGATTATACCCGGAAAATCCGTCCATGAACGAGAATACTTTGAATTTTGCTGTGCTATCCACTAACATATCAATGTGAGGCAATGGAAAATCATCTTTTGGACTAGCTTTATTTAGATCTCTGTAATCTACGCACATGCAGACTTTTCCGTCTTTTTTCGGTACTGGGACAATATTGGCAATCCATTGAGGATACACTGACGACACAAGAAAACCAGCATTAATCTGCTTTAGGACCTCCTCTTTGATCTTTACTGCCATATCTGGGTGGGTTCTTCTCAACTTTTGTTTAACTGGCGGACACTCTGGCTTCAATGGCAAATGATGCTCAACAATGTCTGTATCTAGACCAGGCATGTCTTGATAAGACCAAGAAAAAATATCCACATACTCTTTCAAAAGCTCAATCAACCCGCTCTTCACATCAAGATGCAACGATGCTCTAATCTTAATATCTTTCAGATCTTCTTCTGAACCCAAATTAATCACTTCCAAAGGCTCCTTATATGGCTGAACGGTATTATCCTCGTGCTCAAGCAACCGTGAGACCTCTTCTGGAATCTCATCATAATCTTCTTCTTCAGCCCCAAACACAGGACATTCAAAGTTGGGAGAGGGTGCAGGGTCATTGTATTCAACAAGTTTTTTAATTAATCTGCACATATGATTTATGATTTCTTTTAGAAACTGACACATATAACAAGTGATCATGCAGATTAATTTTCAGTTATCATTTATTTTGAAATGGTTTTTTATTTGATTACCATTTCCTAAGAAAAAGCAGAAAATAAAGACATATTTTGGAAGCAAAGACAACTTTTATTAATGATCTTAAAAATCAAAGCAAACAGATAAGCCCATACAATACTTTGACCTTGGGCAGAGTGAAAGCTTTTCAAAGAAAGAAACAGATTAACAAAATAAATAACTTTGAAATATGTATGCAAGAAGGATCATCAATGGTGACCCAGTTCTTAACTCGGACTCCATGCGTCACAAAATTCGGTACTTCCTGCTCTGCTTCATCTTCTTCAACAACATTGATTCCAGAACCAATTGGATGGAGGTAGCCTCCGCTGCAGAAAACATCATGATAACTGTTCACATGAGACTTTGACTTCAAACTTTCGCCTTTGCCATTCTTCGAAGAAAAACCCAAACCAGTTCTGTTCTTGTTCACGGGTGGATCCACCAGTCGTCCCCAAACTGCATTATGACCATTGCGCACAACCTGCTGCGCGTCCTTCAGGGAAACTACAAAATTCTCATTCCTCCTTATGTTGTCAATGGATAGGGCTTGGAACTGGGTTCCAATAGCAGCCTCATCCGCTTCTACAATACTGAAAGAGGATAGATGGGATATCAACAACGCCTGATCCCCATTTATGATCACTACCTTCCCTTCACGCACAAATTTTAGCTTCTGATGCAGAGTTGAAGTGACAACCCCTGCTTCGTGTATCCATGGTCGTCCAAGCAAACAACTATATGCGAGAATAATATCCATAACCTGGAAGGTTATCAAGAACAAATGTGGTCCTATATGGATGGGTAAGTCCACTTCACCGTTGACAGATTTCCTCGACCCATCGAAAGCCTTCACAATGATGCCACTCGGGCGCATAGATATCCCTTGATACTTTAACTTCAAGAGGGTACTTCTCGGTATGAAATTCAGCGCGGATCCGTTATCAATTAGCACATTGGACAGCGAATCATTCTTACAGTTCATGGATATGTGGAGGGCCAGGTTGTGATTCCTCCCTTCATCTGGTAACTCATCATCACAGAAGCTCAAATTGTTACATGACGGAATGTTTCCAATTACGCTGCTGAATTGATCTAATGGCATGTCATTCTCTACAAAAGCTTGGTCTAGTACTCTCATCAGCGATTCTCTATGAGCAGAGGAATTCATCAATAAGGCTAGAATAGATATCTTTGAAGGAGTCTGCAATAGCTGATCTACAATTCTGTAATCGCTCATCTTAATTATCTTCAAGATATCATCCACTTCTTTCTCTAATGTAGCTCCACTAGTCCCTCCTGCAGACTTTTTAGGCTCATCATTCTCAACAATCTTCTTTCCAGCAACAACATCTCTTCGAATGACCGGTGCAAATACACGACCACTACGAGTCACTCTGCTATTATCAACTATATTTCTAATATCTGGCATCGGCTGGATGGGAATCTCCACCCCATCTTCTAAGATCGTAGCGTTGTATTTGTAAGGCACAGCCTTATCTGATTCATAGGGAACAGGACCTGGTAGACTAATTACCAATGGGGCAACAAATGGTTTGCTATGGTACTCCACCTCAAGATGAGTGGGTGCACCAAAACAAGGTACAATGACATTCACCCCTTCCTCAAAAAAAATCAGCCATCAACAATTCATTTCCGGCAAACAAATCTTCGTCTGAAGAGAAATACTCATCTGCGGAGGCATACTCTTCCTCTGACTCTTCCATCAAACAGACTTCAACCATATCAATCTCATGATAATCATCTCTCTGACCTGTGATCTTGATGGTTCCATTGTCTAACAGCAACTGAACACCTTCCCTCACAACAGAACATCCTCGGGGATTTCGACAACAAATTATGCAAGATCCATATTGGTGTTGCACCTGACCAGCAGTATGGCAGAAGGTAGCATGTAACTACACTAGATCCTCATTCAAATGATCCACATCAAAAATTCTGAATTCACCCGGACATCCAGAAACCATATTCACTTCCTCTTCATATTCCACCCAAGGCCTGATTATATGGATTAAACCTTCATCCATCATCTCCTGCAAATCAACATTTATCCTCTCGCAACCCTGTATGTTTGTACTGCAAACAGCACAACCGGTATGGTCATGCGTATAATAACTGAATTCACAGAGGTCTGTATGCATCTTCACCAAATCCCCTATAACCAGATTAATGTCAAAAATTCGAAAGTCGCCTGGACAACCGGCCACCATATTCACAGCATTCACTCCCCCGTGCTTGGGTAGAGGATTGTCTTTCACAATAGGTCCCACGTCTTTGAAAGATAAAATTCCAGACTTCAACAACCTTTGCACTTCAGTCCTCCAAGGATAACAATTTTCAACACTATGCCATGGTGCTCCCTGATGAAAGGCACACATCTGGTCTGCTTTGTAATACCACGACAATGGTGATGGTACAGCGGGAGGTGGTCGTGTCTGGACCAACTTCTTCTGAACCAATGCTGGTAATAGCTCTGCATAGCTCATGGGAATAGGATCATAGTTCTCCTTTCTCTGATTATACCCTTGATTCCCCTGCTGGGATGGTCTCTGATAAGCAACGTAGTTGGAGCGGCATTCATAACAGGAGTAACTGAGGCGACTTGCTGATGACGCTGATAATTCCTTCTAGGAGCGTTTACCTTTCTCTCTTGCATAACAACATTTGTATCCCCCTCTTTCTTCTTTGTGAACCCGTAAGATGGCTTCTTCACACCTCCAGATCCTTCACCCTTTGTCAAACGGCCTTCTCTTACTGCCTCTTCTAGGCGGACACCCATTCCTACCATCTCTGTAAAATCACTTGGGGCACTTGCTACCATTCTTTCGTAGTAGAAAGCTCCTAGCGTCTTTAGAAAAATCTTGGTCATTTCTTTCTCTTCCATGGGCGGAATCACTTGTGCAGCCACTTCGCGCTATCTCTGCGCATACTCTTTGAATGATTCTCTGTCTTTCTGAACCATGGCCGTAAGCTGGTCACGGTCAGGCGCCATGTCCACATTGTACTTGTATTGTTTAATGAATGCTTCTCCCAAATCATTAAAAGTATGGATGCTGACGCTGTCTAAACTCATGTACCATTTCAACGCAGCACCGGTCAGACTATCCTAGAAAAAGTGAATCAGTAGACGCTGATCATCAGTATGGGTAGACATCCTTCTCACATACCTCACCAAATGAGAACGAGGGCAAGTGTTGCCCTTGTACTTCTCAAATTCCGGGACCTTGAACTTAGCAGGCACTTTAACATTCGGGACCAAACACAGCTCATTCACATTCTGCCCGAACAACTCTTTTCCCCTAAGAGCCTTCATCTCTCTTTGCATTCTATCAAACTGCTCTTGGAAATCATCCATTCTGTCATAAAGACCCAAGTCTTCACTCGGCGGAGGGAAAGGACGACACACATCTTCATTAACAAACGGAACCAAATTCACCGAAGGAGGTGCAACAGGAACAATATGCACCACAGGAGGTGCCAGAGTAACAACATTTGGAACCACTGGAGCATCTTGAGGACCCAGATTGAAACTTTCAGGTGCAAAATTCTCTGGCATTCCCCACGGATAACCCTGAGGCATACAGTTTTGAATAACAACTGGAGTAGCGGATACAGGAACAATTAGAACTTCAGTACTTGCCCTTGTTGGTTGAGGTTGAACACTCGGTGGCTGATTCTGAGCAACCACCGGAGCTTCCATCAGAGTAGTCAAGTTGGCCAAGCCAGCCTTCAAACAGAAACTTCTTCGCTCAGCTCACGATTCTCCTGTTATAAGTTGTCCATCTTCTTTTTGAAATTAGCCCGAGTGTTGTAGTGATGAGTCAGCTTGCTGAATGAAGTAAAGAAGCTGGGTAAGGCACCTGGATATGCATAACAAATGCAAAAATATGTGCAATATGATGCATGCTATGCAATGTATATGATTATTATTATTTTATCATTTAATATTTCAAGGGATTTAAGATTTACAGACATATTGCAAACATCAAAATAACAACGCATTTGAAATACAAAAAACTTTTATTATAATAACTTCGAAATGGGTTACATGTTTCAATGATCCCAAGTACAAGATGAAAATACAATCTAAAATCCTGAGAAAAGGAACTGATAGAGATCAATCTGTACGAATGCGCTTCCCTGTGAGCCTGGCAATCTGAGCTCTCAACCTCTGGTTTTCTTCCACATGTCTGATGGCAACCTCCTTCCAATCATCTGAATCAGGAAGTGAACAAACAACACCTGTTTGAGGCTTAGGAGAAAATAAATCTCCTTGCCTCTCCATAGACTCTACTACTCGACTCTCAAGGATCTCGATCAAATCATCTCTCTCCTTCAGGTCTGCTCTGTAGGAACTCTCTAAAGTCTGGAACTTGTTCTTCCAAGCATCCCTTTCCTGTTGCATCCTAACCAAAGCTAGCTGCAGCTCTTCTAGATCATCTAATAAGGGAGGAGTGGTCTTCACAAACAAATCAGGCATGGGTGTCTTCCGAGTATACGACATCTTCAACTGAATGGCTCTCGATCGGATCCACTGAAGATATGGCTCAAAAGAAACAACACCCCTAGGTCCCAAATACTTCTTACTCTTCTTATGAATGTGACGCCAGGACTTTGCAATCTGCTCCCTAGCTTCCCTGTGGTCTTCTCCTTCCTTTAGAAAGAAACTACTCAGATGAATATTGTTTGATTTATCCCTCATCGGATAACCAAGTTGTCGCCGTGCAAGAACAGGGTTATAGTTAATTCCTCCCTTTGTACCAAGAAGAGGCACATTGGGGAAACTACCACAACTGTCAATAATCTCCACATCCTGGTAAGCTCGATGATACCAATCAATATCCGAGTGAGTAAGTGCCATGATCTTAGGAGCCCAACGGGGTTCCTTCTTGACATCCCAAAAAGCGTCAGACTGAGGCATATGAGAGGTAAACCACTGGTACAACAAAGGCGTGCAACAGATAATCATTCCCCCATGATAAGAATTCCGAAGATGAACAGAGTAATAAGCATCACCCAACAGTGTAGGAACCGGGTTTCCAATCATGAAAATCTTGATAGCGTTAATGTCGACAAACTTGTCCACATTAGGAAATAAGAATAATCCATAAGCGAGTAAAGCAAAGATGTCCTCAAAAGCAACCGTACTCTTCATCCTGGCAAAGTAACGAGCTTTCTCCAATAAGAGCTGAGCTGGTAATCCTCTAATCCCTCCTTTGGTAGTCATATGAGCTTCCACCTCAGACTTCCCCAGATGAATCAAAGCAGCAATCTCATGTGGTTTTGGCTCACCCTCCAAACCAGTAAAAGGAACGCGATCGGTAACAGGTAAATCCAATAGATAGGAATACACTTCCAGTGTTGGCATCAACTGATAATCAGGAAAAGTAAAGCAGTGATACACCGGATCATAGAACTGGACCAAAGTTGAGAGAAAACCCTCCTTCATCTTCATCTTCATGAGAGGTGTTGTACCCCAAAATTTGCCCTCCCATATTCTTCAAGAAACTGCCAAGTCAAGCTTCAAATCTCCCCAAGGGTTGCACAGTGCAAGGGCCTCCTAAGCAGGCAAAATTAGGGTTTTGGTTCTGATCAAGAAAATGAAGTTTCAAAGGGCTTAATCAAGTCCCACATGCCTACAAATATGGTCAAGCATCCTCATATCAAGTTTCAAGACTTTCAGCACAAAGTTGCACAGTCAAAAACCCTAATTGCACTACAGTCAACTGTAGGGGCAAAATGGTCATTTGACAGTCAAAAGTTCAAATTTTTGGTCAACATATCATTTTGAAGCCACAAACATCATTTGATCAATGCTTGATCATGATTCTCAAAATTTGGCTCAAGAATCATCAAATTGCAAAAAGTTTCCTTATTTGGACAGCTGAAAAAGTCAACTGAAATTGACAAGGGCATAACTTTCACATGGATTATCAGAAAAATTCCATACAAAGCTCATTTTGAAGAGAAAGACATTTCCTACAACTCATATTCATACTTCAAGTCCAAGAAATGCTCTCACAAAAAGTTATCAATTTCAACATTATAGGTCATTTTCAAAAGTCAACAAAAAGGGACTTTAAGTCAAAGGCCATAACTTGAGATTGGTAAATCAAAATGACATGGGACCAAAGGCATTGTTTAGAGGACTTCAAGACCTTTCTAAAATGTCCAAGAACATGAGCAAAGCTTAAAAATTGAGCAAGTTATGCATTGGAGAAGTTGGGAAATTTTTGTGAAATGGCCAAAATCATTTATCCTTGAAATCTCATTTTTTAACAAAAGGGGCCCACTTTTTCCACTTGAATTAACTTGGCCATGCTTCCCACGTGTCCCACCTTTTATTTCAGATTTTTTTATTAATTTTTTCATTTTTATTGATTTTATTGGATTTAATTAATTTTAAATCTTTTAAAATCAAAAGAAATTCAAAAATTAATTTAAAAGGGAATATTTGGTTTTTTTACTAGCCTTGAAACATCATTATGTGCCTACCAAATTCGTGCAAAGGAGTAAACAAGGCAAGAATTCAAAATGAGGCAAAAATGGAAAGTGTGATAATGGTGGTTTATGTGAAAATCCAAATCATCAAAGCAAGGCTTTATTGGCCATAACTATCATTCATACACATTGCATAAGACAGGTACAAGTGATACAGAACAGGATTGGACAAGAAGCAGCGCAGGAACCTTGATAGCAAACTTGCATTTTTGCCAAGAATTTTGAAATCTGAAAACTCACTTCCAAGGCGATTCAAGTCTCAAAACCAGTTCCGTTGGCTTCTTGGAGGATCATAGGACATAACTGAATCACTCCCCAAGCCCCATACTCAAGGAAACGCAAGGTTACCATTGAAATTGGATTGAAAATTGGGGGTTTTTGAATGGGGAAAAATTAGCCCCCAAGACTACCACCATTCAACTCAGCGCTTCTGGACGATTTCAAATGTACCCTCGCGCCCAATTTATGAGCGTCTGAGCTCTAATCGTTATTTTTTGTAAGGCCCTTTTCTGAAACGGTGTAAAAATCGTTGCCAGTGCTTTTACGTTTTCAGGAAAATAGAACATTGGGGGAGACGATTGCTTGTCATGCTCTGATTGGCTGGTTTGAATCCAGCGCGCATTTTTTTATTTTTATAACATTAACGCGTTATTTTATTTATAAATTTTGTTTGTTATTTAACTTACAAAGAAGCAACTTGGCACAACTGGCAACGCGTTTGAATGGTAAACCACAAGACCTGGGTTCGAACTCCAGGTCTTCACTCTCTTCATATTATTTTGTGTTTAGCAATCACATGCAGGTTCAATATCAAGACACATCATGCACCCTCAGAATCCAATGTCCACGCGTCCACTGGGATCAAATCAAAGGCGCAGATTGGAGGAATACCATAGGCTTAAGTCAACCATCTCATATGCCAACGCAAAAGTCAGAAGGGCCAAGACATAATGGGCCTAAACACATGGACTTTACCTCCAAATTAGGGGCTTCACCCCTTAGGTTTTTTTTACAATTTTCTTTCTTTTCTTTGTTTCTTTTTATTATTTTTATATTCTTTTAATTGTTGCTTTCTTTTAATTAATTAATATTTTCAAAATATAAAAAAAAACATATAAAAATCAGAAAAAAGAGAAAAAATAATAAAATATTTTATTTTAAGTATTTTCATAAACAAATTTGTATGTAATTAATTTAGATTTAATTTTAGGTTATAATTTAATTCTTTTTCACAATAAACCAAAAATAACAAAAATAGGCCTTTAGCACTTTTTATCTTTTTTTAATTAATTAAATATTTTTATTATTTTATCATCAATTATTAATTTTTGTAAATAAATTTTATAATTAATTAGTTTTAATTCTAGGTTTTAACTTTAATGCATTTTCTTTAACAAATTAAAAACAATTAGAATTAGAATTAATTATTTGACTTTTAATTAATTTAATTTTCTTTAATGTCATAAATACAAAAAACATAAAAATAAATTCCTTTTTTATTTATTTAATTTAATTATTTTAACTTAATTATTTTAGTTCCTTCAAAGGGTTCAACGCCCTCGCATTCGATTATGTTTTTGTTCGCGCGTTTTATTTATTTCTGTTGTGAATATAATGTATTTGTTCCAAAGCCATGTAATAGCTATTAGACATTTATTTTCTGCACTTTATTTTAAATCGGGTCTGGATTAATTTGGCGTTGTAGACCCGCGCCCTTGTAATAGCGTAGGACCTTTATCCTTTCCGCACTTTAAATTTCCGCACTTTTAACTGTTAAACAATAACATGAAAGAATGAATGCCCAAAAATAAAATCAAAACGTATATCACCAATGCATGACAAGACAAACAATAAACTGAAAATGACACACAATTCACACACCACCCCTAGGGTACGCCTCACTGTTGCCTTGCCTCGAAAGGTGATCGTCGAGTAGAGGATGTCTTAGTAAGTCCTCATGATCCGGGAACCTGGCATGAGGGTAGCTTCTAAGGTGTCTTCCTATTACTCCGGTGATCACCATGTCCCGAACCTCGAATCGACCCGAACACCTCCAACGGTGGTGCTACCTACCTCTCAATGGTGGGATGGCACTACCTAAAGGACAATTACACAGCTTTATTCCTTAGGGTAGGTAGACGACTCATGGATACTTGCTCCTTTCAAAAACAGATCAAAATACTTTTCACACCTTACACTTTTCAAAAAGCTTTCAAAACAACTTTTCAAACACTCTTGAGGACTGATACAAGAGTCGATCTGAAACTTTTAAACGAAACTTTTTCAAACTCACTCACAGTTGAAAAGCAAACAAACCATTTTGAAAACACAAATGAGCAAGTATCTAAGAGCCCATGGATAACCATGGATAGAAAGGGTCCTAACACCTTCCCTTTCTATAATCTACCTCCCGAACCGAGAGCAGTCTCTATAAGGAATTTTTCTGTGCTTTTGTCCTTTCCATTTGGAGAAAATAAAAGACGGTGGCGACTCTTGCTTCCGCGACATTTCGCGAACCAGCTTTAAACAGTCAGTTCCAGATCCACCGATCACAGAACTGGCGACTCTGCTGGGGAATACTTATAAAGTGAGGTGTACCTTAGGACTAAGATCACTGTGTTTTCAATTGCTTTGACTTGTTTGCTTTAAATTGTGGGACTGTCTTGGGAGTTCTATAGATCCTAACCCGGATCTGGGGATACCTTCTTAGAAAGTAGCAACAAGGCTGTGAGGGAACTGTGCGGGGTATACCGACATGGTTGAAGCAGTCTGCTACGTTGATGTGGCACTTTGGTGTGTACCGGTAACCCTTGAGTCAATCAAGGAGAGTACGGGGCCTCCGCGTGGTGTCGTGAAGCATCAACAGACCTTAGGAACCTTAATTGAACCATCTTGGCCTCTTTAGGGTAGTGAGATGACTACTTTGGTGTACTCCGAAGTCGGTTGATACTCGATACTACACTCAATTGAGGGTTGTTTTCTTGGGATATTTTGATCGCCAGTCAGTGGCTAAATCGAAACGATGAACAATGAAAGCAATCCAATGATATTGAGATCCTTAGAACCCGGTTACTTTGATAGGACAGGTTTGAGCCCACCAACTTCAAGAGGGTAATACCCAGACCCCATGCTGGCCTAAACTCTAAGGGCTTGTCTTGTGTGACTTGTGTGCCTTACATGTTTGCCTTTGTAAATATTTGTGGTGTGTTTAATCATAGCATCATAACATCATACAGCATCATATGCATCCACTAACCATTTCAGGGGTTCGAATCTTCATCTTTGTTCTTGTTTTGTAGGACATGGAAACTATCCGCAGAAAGACAATTCAGATCAACCTTATAAGGGTCCCTCCTCAGCTCAAGGAGCTTACATCCAGGATTCCCGAGAACTCGTCATTCAGTGAAAGGCATGGTAGACTCATTAGCCTGGTCAATACCAATATTGAGGAAGAGATGGTAAAGGTCCTTTTCCAATTCTTTGACCCTCTGCATCACTGTTTTACCTTCCCGGATTATCAGTTGGTGCCTACTCTAGAAGAGTTTTCCCAGCTTCTGAAGATTCCCATTCTCAATCAATTACCCTACAACGGTACGGAAAGGGAACCAAAACTTGAAGAAGTGGCTAAAGCATTATGCCTACAACCATCTGACATTAAGGGGCATTGGGAAGTCAGAAATGGTATCAAAGGATTTTTGGCAAAGTTTCTGTTTGAGAAGGCCCAAGAGTGTTGGAATTCCCTTGACCTGCAAGCCTTTGAAGAAGTTGTAGCCCTCCTTGTCTATGGGTTGGTGTTGTTCCTTAAACCAGATTAACTTATAGATATCAGTGCTGTCAAGGTCTTCATGTCCAGGAACCCTATACCTACGTTGCTGGGGGACATCCTTCACTCATGTTACACTCGAACCATGAGAAAAAGGGGTGTTCTTATGTGCTGCACTCCTCTCCTGGGAAGTTGGTTTATTTCGCACCTTCCACAATCAGTTTTGAAGAACGAGCGAGGTTTGAGGTGGTCACAACGGTTGATGACTCTTACACATGCAGATATACATTGGTGTTCTCGGTCCAGAGAGGATGTCACTATCATTGATCATTGTGGGGAGTACCCTAATGTTCCTTTACTTGGAATCAGAGGAGGTGTTACTTACAACCCGTGCCTGGCTTGGAGACAATTTGGTTATGCTCGGAAAGATGGCCCTCATGAGATGTTAATTCCTGACATAGTTTTTGACTTCGACAAGGATACGCAAGGACTTCGCCAGAAATTTATCAAAGCTTGGAGGATGCCCAGCAAAATAGACAGCAAGACCCTGGGGCACAGGAACTCCATCCCATTGGAGCCTTATCTCAAATGGGTACGAGCCCGCTCCCAGAAGCTGGTGATGCCATATCCTCATGTTCTCCCCGTGATCAAAGAGCCAGACTTGGAAGGAGAGGTGTCCTACACCATTCAACATCCTGACATGCCCACGTCCTGGGAAGAGATGCAGAAGAATTGGATCCAGCTTAAGGAAGAACGGGATTCTCTGGAAACCAATCTACATGCCAGTGAGAAAAAGGTCCTGGAGCTCACCCGCTTGCTGCACGAGGAGAGGAATCTCAATACCTATATTGCTCCGAAGAGGATGCGTAGTGTCTTTTGGGACTGATCCGCTTTGTAATGTTGGCCTATGAGGCTTTAATGTACTGAACAAGTATTTTCTTAATAATAATGTGTGTTCCTTTTTGTCTACAACAAATTTGAATTTTCGAACTCTTGAATGCATTGCATAAACACATATCATTCATCATATGCATCACAGGTACTCTTCTTTTCAGGCTGCTGACTGTTCTTCGCTGTTTATTTCAGCATCATGAACCCTGAATCATCAACCGAGGCATCTATCAAGGCTCTTCAGGCGCAGAACGCCCAATTTCAAGAGCTGATCAAGGGTTTGGCTCAGGGTCAACAAGAGTTGAAGACCATGCTTCTGAAGAAGACTAAGAAGAAGAGGAGGACTGTGCTATTTAACACTGGGCGCAGACTCGGGAACACCTTACAGGTTGAGGCTGAAAGGACTACTCCATCTGTGGGGGAAGGTAGTCACCAAGAAAGGGAGGTCCCTACTCCTGTGGGCTCTGATACTGAAATAGACTTCAACGACAAACAGTACCCTCCTGCTGAAGACCGGTACAAGCAGCTGGAGGACAGATTAAAGGCTATGGAAATTCAGCGTGTGCCTGGACTGGATTTCGGAGACTTGGGGTTATCTACTGGGGTGGTGATTCCACACAAGTTCAAGGCACCTGCCTTTGTGAAGTATGACGGGGCTTCCTGTCCCAAGATGCACCTCCGTTCTTATGTAAGGAAGATCCAGCCTTACACAGCAGACAGGAACCTTTGGATCCACTTCTTCCAGGAGAGTCTTTCAGGGACTCACCTCGAATGGTTCTATCAGCTGGATGGAATCAACATTCGTAACTGGGAGGATCTGGCCACTGCTTTTTACAAGCAGTATCAATATAATTCCGACCTCGCTCCTACGCGTACCCAGCTCCAGGGTATGTCGCTAGGGTCGGGTGAAGGTTTTAAGGAGTACGCCCAGAAATGGAGAGATCTGGCTGGCAGGGTACAACCACCATTGACAGACCGGGAGCTGGTGGATATGTTTTTGGGGACCCTATCTGGTCCATTTTTCAATCATCTCATTGGTAATTCCTCTGCTGGGTTTACTGATCTGATCCTAACTGGTGAAAGGATCGAGGCCGGTATAAAATCGGGGAAGATACATAAGGTTGCCTCCTCCAATGCTGAAAAGAAACCCTTCAAAAAGGAGGCTAGTGCTGTATATAGCTCCCGGAGACCAGAGCGACCTGAACGCCGCCAATCTGTCAGTGCGGTAATGATCGCCAAGCCTGCTGCCGCTCCTCGGCCGACCAATCCTCAAAGGGCTGAAAGACCCCGGAGAGAGTTCACCCGCTTGAGCATGACCTTATCACAGATCCTGCCACAGTTGCTATCCACCAATTTAGTGACTGTCAGAGAAGCTCCGAAGTTTCCCAATACTACATCTCCTAAGTACAATCTGAATGCTCGTTGTGCTTATCATTCTGATAGCCCGGGGCATAGCACAGATGACTGTTGGGCCCTAAAGAATAAGGTTCAGGACCTTATTGATGCAAAGGAGATACAGTTTGAGGCGCCTGAGAGGCCGAATGTTGTGACCGCTCCCATGCCCCAGCATGGAGTGAATGCTGTTGAGGAGGATTTGTATGTAGCTTCGGTGGATGATGTTGCTACTCCGCTGCTAACGGTCAAGAGGAACCTGTTGCTAGCCGGTTTATTTCCGGGATGTAGCGAAGGTTTCCCTCTATGTGTTACTTCCCCTGATGGTTGTTCTCTGCTGAAGTCAGGCGTCCAAAACCTGATGGATAGTAGAGAGATTTTGTTCAGAAAGACTGCTGTTCCTGCTGCTCCTGTTGAAGAAGTTTCAATTGTTACCATCTTCAACAACCCTTCCAAGGCTCCTTCAAAGAAGCCTGTCCAAATTTTTCCGGTTCACAAGATTGCTCCCATCACCATTACTGTTCCGGGGCCCATCCCCTACAAGTATGATAAGGCTGTCCCATGGCACTATGGGGCATATGTTTACGTTCTGGGTGTGAAACAAGAGTTCAACATTGATGTTGGTGTCTCCAACATCACTGGGACTGCTAAGGTCACCCGTAGTGGAAGACTGTTCTCGCCAGACATTGCTCCTCCGGTAATTCATAGGCCTTTGGTCTTCACACCCGCCAGTGTGCCTGTTTCTCCCCCTGACCAAGTATCCACCCCTGCTGCCGAGTCATCTGATACTCGGGGCAAGGGGATTGCTGCTGATGTGCCTGCCCGGACAGAGGCACCGAAGACCATTGTTGAGGCTTCCAGGCAGGAAATGGAAGAAATCCTCAAGATAATAAAGAAAAGTGATTTCAACGTCGTGGAACAGCTGGGGCACACCCCCTCCAAAATCTCCATGTTGTCACTGCTGCTGTGTTCAGAGGCCCATGCCAAGGCTCTGATTGCCTTCTTAAAGACAGCCCACGTACCCCAAGAGACGTCTACTGACCAGTTCACTAACTGTGTGGCCAACCTAACCGCTGATAATGGCCTGGGTTTCTCTGATGCCGATCTGACAGCAAAAGGGAAGAACCATAACGATGCCCTGCATGTCTCCATTGAATGCAGAGGCACTACTCTTGCTCATGTGCTGGTTGACACTGGTTCTTCATTAAACGTGCTGCCCAAGAAGGCTCTGGATAGGCTGGACTGTGAGGGTCTAGAGCTCAAACCAAGTAACATTGTTGTCCGGGCCTTTGACGGGTCAAAAAGAATGGTACATGGTGAGGTGGACATCCCAATCAGGGTTGGGTCACAGGTCTTCGATTCAAAATTCTATGTGATGGACATCCGTCCATCCTATTCTTGTTTGCTGGGTCGCCCGTGGATCCACAAGGCTGGAGCTGTGACCTCCACATTGCATCAGAAGCTCAAATACCCGGTCAGGGGGAAAATTGTAACAGTGCAAGGGGAAGAGGAATACATGGTCAGCCACCTCAACTCCTTCAGGTACGTGGAAATGGATGGGGAGTTCATTGAGACCCCCTTTGAACATTTTGAGGAGTTGCCACAAACTTTGGCAGCAGCAGAAGCAGTGGTTGAAGAGGTTTCTCCTTTGAAGATGGCCTCCTTAAAGGACGCCCGGGCTGTGATCGAAAGAGGTGAATGTGAAAACTGGGGCAAGCTCCCTGATATTGCTCCTAAGACTAACAAGTTTGGGCTGGGTTTCACCACAGAAGCTCAGAAGGCAATGCGCAAGGCGAGAATTGGAAGACCTCCTGTACTCATCACCTACTCAAGAGTGAATGCTATTGGAGAGGAAGACAAAGTGGAAGAGTCGGAGTTCGATAGCTGGATCTACCCGACGACTGAGGGTGGATTGACCAACTGGACTGCTAAAGACTTTACACCCATAACTTTTGTTCCCCAGTAATGAACTTCTTTGTTTTGGATTTGTAATAAACAATAACTTGAAACTGTATGGCCCGGTGTCTTACCCGGGGCACCTTGGTTTTATTTATGAGGGCTTTTGTTTGTCACTGTCATATATCATAAATAAAAGCATTGGACGTTTTTCACATTTCAAATTTTGCGCTCCTTTTCTTTCCTTTCTTTACATATTGCAAAACAGCTGTATTTACACACACTCACTCATACAGGTTTCAATCCACTCTGGATCTCACTGGTAACGACTCTGCTACTGCCAATTATGACTTCGAAAATCCGATCAACTTAGCCAAAGACGAAGGTGAAGATGATTGCGAAGTACCTGGCGAGCTTGCAAGACTGTTACTTCAAGAGGAAAGGGCAATTCAACCCCATGAAGAGCCAGTGGAAACAATAAACTTGGGTATTGAAGAAGACAGGAAAGAGGTAAAGATTGGTGCCAACCTAGAGCTCAGCGTGAAGCAACGGTTGACTCAGATGCTGCATGATTATATGGAAATCTTTGCCTGGTCCTACGAAGACATGCCCGGGTTGGATACCGATATTGTGGTCCATCACTTGCCTACTAAGGAAGACTGCCCTCCGGTTAAGCAAAAGGTCCGCCGTATGCGTCCAGAAATGTCTGAGAAGATTAAAGCCGAGGTTATGAAACAGTTTGATGCTGGGTTCCTTGCAGTGACTTCATACCCTCAGTGGGTTGCTAACGTGGTCCCGGTACCAAAGAAAGACGGTAAGGTCAGAATGTGTGTCGACTACAGGGATCTGAACAGGGCCAGCCCCAAGGACGACTTCCCTCTACCTCACATTGATGTCCTTGTTGATAATACAGCTCAGCATAAGGTGTTCTCTTTCATGGATGGCTTTTCAGGCTACAATCAGATCAAGATGGCTCCTGAAGACATGGAAAAGACTACATTTGTTACTCAGTGGGCACCTTCTGCTACAAGGTCATGCCTTTCGGACTAAAGAACGCTGGGGCAACCTACCAACGTGCCATGGTTGCTTTATTTCATGATATGATCCATCATGAGATAGAAGTGTATGTTGACGACATGATCGCAAGGTCCCAAACTGAGGAAGAACACCTTGATCATCTGCAGAAACTGTTTGACCGTCTGAAATTGTACAAGCTGAGGTTGAACCCGAACAAGTGCACCTTCGGGGTAAGATCTGGAAAGTTGCTAGGCTTCGTTGTAAGCGACAAGGGTATTCAAGTGGACCCTGCCAAGGTTAAAGCTATTCAAGAGATGCCAGTTCCTAGGACAGAGAAGGAAGTCAGAGGCTTTTTAGGACGCCTGAATTACATTGCTCGATTCATCTCACACCTGACTGCTACCTGTGAGCCAATCTTCAAGCTGCTGAAGAAAGATCAGGTAGTACGTTGGAATGATGAATGTCAGGCTGCTTTTGACAGAATCAAAGAGTATCTCCAAGAACCACCCATCCTTATGCCACCGATTGAAGGGAGACCTTTGATACTATATCTGACAGTGCTTGACAACTCAATGGGGTGTGTGCTGGGGCAGCATGACGAGTCTGGCCGAAAAGAGCATCCCATTTATTACCTTAGCAAAAAGTTTACCGACTGTGAGACCCGATACTCACTGCTTGAGAAAACTTGCTGCGCTTTGGTATGGGCTGCTCGCCGGCTGAGACAGTATATGCTGACTCACACTACTTTGTTGATCTCAAAGATGGATCCTATAAAGTACATATTTGAAAAGCCTGCTCTGTCTGGGAGAATTGCAAGATGGCAAATGATCTTGACGGAATACGACATTCAGTACACGACCCAAAAAGCCATCAAGGGAAGTGTATTGGCAGACCACTTGGCACATCAGGCCGTAGATGACTATCAGTCAATGAACTTCGAGTTTCCGGATGAAAGCATCATGATAGTGACTGATTGTGAAGTACCTGGACCGGATGAAGGACCTGAACCAGGATCCCGATGGTCTATGCACTTTGACGGAGCATCCAATGCTCTGGGAAATGGTATCGGCGCCATAATCATATCCCCTCAAGGCACTCATACTCCACTCACTGCCCGGCTATGTTTCAACTGCACCAACAACATGGCGGAGTATGAGGCGTGCATCATGGGACTCAAAGCTGCAATTGACTTAAGGATCAAGTTTCTGAGTGTCTTCGGAGATTCCGCTCTCGTGATCAACCAGATCAAAGGCGAGTGGGATACGAAACATCCGAATCTTATTCCTTACAAAGAATGTGTGTTGACAATGATCCCCCACTTCACAGAGATAACCTTTGAACATTTCCCGAGAGAGGAGAATCAATTAGCGGACGCGTTAGCTACAATGTCTTCTATGTTCAAAGTCAAGTGGGACAATGAGGCTCCCCGAATCATCATCTGGAAACTGGACGAACCGGCATACTGTTGCGATCTCGAGACTGAATTGGTGACTGAGAAGCCCTGGTACCATGAGGTGAAGAGATATTTGGAAGCTCAGGAATACCATGAAGGTGCATCTGTCAATGATAAGAAGTTCCTGAGGAGGTTCGCGGTAAAATTCTTCCTTAGCAACGGCATCTTGTACAAGCGAAACCATGATTCAACCTTACTGCGTTGTGTGGATAAGACTGAAGCAGAAAGGATCATGGAAGAGCTGCATGAAGGGACCTTTGGTACACATTCCAGTGGGCACACTATGGCAAAGAAAATCCTTCGGGCAGGGTATTACTGGTCTACAATGGAAGCTGATTGTTACCAACATTCTCGGACGTGTCACAAATGCCAGGTTTATGCAGACAAGGTGCATGTTCCTCCAGTTCCTCTGAATATCCTGATTGCACCTTGGCCTTTTGCAATGTGGGGCATTGACATGATTGGTGAGATCAGACCTACGGCATCTAACGGGCATCGCTTCATCCTTGTAGCGATTGATTACTTTACAAAATGGGTCGAAGCAGCATCCTATGCTACGGTAACCAAGACTGTTGTGGCACGGTTCATTCGGCATAACCTGATCTGCCGATACGGCGTCCCTGAGAGAATTTTTACAGATAACGGTACCAATCTGAATAACAAGATGATCACTGAGCTCTGCGAACAGTTCAAAATACATCACCACAATTCTTCTCCTTACAGACCGAAGATGAATGGGGCTGTAGAAGCAGCAAATAAAAATATCAAGAAAATCGTGCAGAAGATGACAGTGACCTATAAAGATTGGCACGAGATGTTACCGTTCGCTCTACATGGGTACCGTACCTCAGCTAGGACGTCAACCGGGGCAACTCCTTTCTCTTTGGTTTATGGTATGGAGGCAGTCTTACCAATCAAAGTGCAAATACCATCTCTCCGGATAATGAAGGATGCAAATCTGAACGAGGATGATTGGATTCAGACACGACTTGATCAGCTCAACCTTATTGATGAAAAGAGACTTGCTGCTATCTGTCATGGTCAGACGTATCAGAAACGGATGATCAGGGCATTTAACAAAAAGGTCAGACCACAAGAATATCAAGTTGGGGATCTGGTAATCAAGCGAATCATCCTTCCTCAGAGTGATCCAAGGGGCAAATAGACCCCTACGTACGAAGGACCATTTGTGGTTAAACATGTGTTCTCAGGAGGAGCCATGATTCTAACCAACATGGATGGTGACGACCTTCCTCACCCCGCCAATGCAGACATAGTAAAAAGATACTACGCATAAAAAGACCCGCTAGGCTGACATGCCTAGGCAAAAATTAGGGCTTCCCGTCGAACCAAAAGGGTTCGGGCAAAATGAAGGGATGAAATGAAAAAATCTGTACACCCGGCAAGTCGAAAACCTGAAAAGGCGGCTTGGGCAAAAATGGGTATCTCGGTGGACTGAAAACCCGAAAGGGCGGTCCAGGCAAAAATTAGGGATAAAGCGTAATACGATGTCTCATTGGATCACTTTGCATCCAGAATCCGGTGTCTACATCAAGCTCAGACGGCATCGATCAGTCAGCTTCATCTTCGTTTAGGTCATCAAGTGATGAGACGCTCGGAGATATAACGGCAATAGCAGAGTTGAAACCCAGTGGGATCATTCATTTCACACAGCTGTTTTATTTTCTTTTGTACAAAATTTGTATAAACTCTTTTGTTCGGCGACGTTCTCTTACTAGGACGTCAGCCTCTTGTACACAAAACGCCTGTTTTCGGGCTATTCAAAAATCAATACAAATATACTTTTCAGTTAAAAGTGCCAATTGTTTTTTCTTTTTCTGTTTTGTTTTGCGAAGAACGTCCAAGGTTCAATTTGTGATATATGCATTGACAATAATTTGCTAACTCATAAATATTTGCATACGAAACAAAAGATTAATTACAGGTAACATTAGAAACAGGGGCAATAAAGAGTTGTCTAAGCAATCTAATTGTTCTATCCTCCAAGGTACCAAGGTAGGTTCAGTTAAAGGGCATGACCAGTATGTCCTAATTCCCCAGAGAGTGAGCCAGCAAGTCAGTGCACTCCTCTCCAAGCAAAGTTATCAGACCTTAAGGAAGGTTGAGTATCCCCTAGCAGCATATATTCTTAACAAGCATCCCCGACAGTCTTGGTCTAAAGATTGTTCCCCGGCGGTATATCAACATTCAGTGGTGTCACTTCCCCCGATACGTCTCAAAACTTCCCCAGGAGAATCCAATCCAGTTTCCCCAAGAAGTTGGAAGTCATCTCCCCAAGCAGTAAGCTTATCCCCAGTAGATTCTGGAAGCTTATCCCCTCGCAAAGCACGAACGCGTCGTCCGACTTTATTTAAAGAGTTATTTTCTTAACAGGATATAACTGGGTTATCCTCAGCCAAAAGCCATAGAAAGGTCGTTGTCAGTACAGTCTTCTTATCCCCAGCGAAGTCCATTAATACTTCCAATACAACAAGGATATCCTCAGCAAGTCATTCTCAACAATTCAGCAAAGCATCCCTCTTCCCACAGAGTATTGCTTCCCAGCATGGTCGCTAGAGTATCTTTTCTCCCCGCAGAATCTCCCATTTGCCAAGTTTATTCCGCAACGGAGTCATCTTCTCCTACCGGCATTCTTGCAGTTATCATCCCCAGCGGAAGCAAAATCTATTCTCAAACATCAGCCCAGGATATGACTTCCCGGCACCCGTCAAGGATTTAATTTCCTAGGCGAAAACATACATTCATAAAACATCACATACATCATTATAGCATGCATAGACGCATTATATCATACAAATCTCATTTATGTTGAGAACATCATTGCTTGATCCATATCATGCATTGCATATGACTGACCTCTATTCTTTCAGGAAAGTTTCAGCTAAAATCTCAATCATATTTCAAGACCTAGACCGGTTCAGTTAATCGACCCCAAATATTTCTTATCCAGTCCAAGGCCTTCTCTAGTCCAGCTAAATCGACCCCAAACAGATTTTTCTGATGAAGACTCAGTAGAAGTTATCAAAGGTTTTTCTCAGACGCCCGCTTTTGAGATTATAATTTCCTATGGTTCTCTCCCGGCGTTGTGGAGGTGATAATTCCATTCCAGGTTTTTCTCAAATGCCCGCTTTTGAGATTATAATTTCCTATGGTTTCCTCTCCGATGGTGCGTGAGGTGATAATTCCTTTTTCTATGGTTCCCTCTCCAACGGTGCGTGAGGTGATAATTCCTTTTTCTATGGTTCCCTCTCCGACGGCGAGTGATGTGATAATTCCTTTTCAGATGGTTCCCTCTCCGACGGTGAGTGAGGTGATAATCTCCTATGGTTCCCTCTCCGACGGTGCGTGAGGTGATAATTCCTTTTTCTATGGTTCCCTCTTCGACGGCGAGTGAGGTAATAATTCCTTTTCAGATGGTTCCCTCTCCGACAGCGAGTGAGGTGATAATTCCTTTTCAGATGGTTCCCTCTCCGACGGTGAGTGAGGTGATAATCTCCTATGGTTCCCTCTACGACGGTGCGTGAGGTGATAATTCCTTTTTCTATGGTTCCCTCTCCGACGGCGAGTGAGGTAATAATTCCTTTTCAGATGGTTCCCTCTCCGACGGCGAGTGAGGTGATAATTCCTTTTCAGATGGTTCCCTCTCCGACGGTGAGTGAGGTGATAATCTCCTATGGTTCCCTCTCCGACGGTGAGTGAGGTGATAATTCCTTTTCAGATGGTTCCCTCTCCGACGGCGAGTGAGGTGATAATTCCTTTTCAGATGGTTCCCTCTCCGACGGTGAGTGAGGCGATAATTCCATTCCAGGTTTTTCTCAGACGCCCACTTTTGAGATTATAATTTCCTATGGTTCTCTCCCGACGTTGTGGAGACGATAATTTCATTTCAGGTTTTTCTCAAACGTTCGCTTTTGAGATTATAATTGCCTATGGTTTTCTTCCCGATACTGCGAAGATGGTAATTCCCACCAAGATTTTCTCAACGAGCGTTGTTGAAGTTAAAATCACCCAAGGTTCTCTTACCATTCATGCTAAGGTAGTAACCATCCCTGGTTCATTCATCATCTTGTGAAGCTCTAGATTCAACTCCTGTGACCAGTCAGGACATACCTATACCAAACATCTGAAAACCAGTTCTTGCAACGTGTCAGGTACTCATTTTTCTTTTGCAGGTATGCAGGTTTTCGCTAAGGAATCTCTTACGCGATCAACATCCAGATGGCATCTATAATCCCATCATCCTATTTCATCAACCTCTAAATGGCATCTATAAGCCCATTCCCACCACACTGCCACTATGTGAGCGCAAATTTCTGGGCACTCTAGTGTCCAATCATCTTCTACCCTCGGATTACGAAAGGCACGTCAGCCAATCTACATCCTCAGGTCTAAGAAGATTGAACAGGGGCAACTATTGTACCCCAAAATTTGCCCTCCCATATTCTTCAAGAAACTGCCAAGTCAAGCTTCAAATCTCCCCAAGGGTTGCACAGTGCAAGGGCCTCCTAAGCAGGCAAAATTAGGGTTTTGGTTCTGATCAAGAAAATGAAGTTTCAAAGTGCCCAATCAAGTCCCACATGCCTACAAATATGGTCAAGCATCCTCATATCAAGTTTCAAGACTTTCAGCATAAAGTTGCACAGTCAAAAACCCTAATTGCACTACAGTCAACTGTAGGGGCAAAATGGTCATTTGACAGTCAAAAGTTCAAATTTTTGGTCAACATATCATTTTGAAGCCACAAACATCATTTGATCAATGCTTGATCATGATTCTCAAAATTTGGCTCAAGAATCATCAAATTGCAAAAAGTTTCCTTATTTGGACAGCTGAAAAAGTCAACTGAAATTGACCAGGGCATAACTTTCACATGGATTATCAGAAAAATTCCATCCAAATCTCATTTTGAAGAGAAAGACATTTCCTACAACTCATCTTCATACTTCAAGTCCAAGAAATGCTCTCACAAAAAGTTATCAATTTCAACATTATAGGTCATTTTCAAAAGTCAACAAAAAGGGACTTTAAGTCAAAGGCCATAACTTGAGATTGGTAAATCAAAATGACATGGGACCAAAGGCATTGTTTAGAGGACTTCAAGACCTTTCTAAAATGTCCAAGAACATGAGCAAAGCTTAAAAATTGAGCAAGTTATGCATTGGAGAAGTTGGGAAATTTTTGTGAAATGGCCAAAATCATTTATCCTTGAAATCTCATTTTTTGACAAAAGGGGCCCACTTTTTCCACTTGAATTAACTTGGCCATGCTTCCCATGTGTCCCACCTTTTATTTCAGATTTTTTTATTAATTTTTTCATTTTTATTGATTTTATTGGATTTAATTAATTTTAAATCTTTTAAAATCAAAAGAAATTCAAAAATTAATTTAAAAGGGAATATTTGGTTTTTTTACTAGCCTTGAAACATCATTATGTGCCTACCAAATTCGTGCAAAGGAGTAAACAAGGCAAGAATTCAAAATGAGGCAAAAATGGAAAGTGTGATAATGGTGGTTTATGTGAAAATCCAAATCATCAAAGCAAGGCTTTATTGGCCATAACTATCATTCATACACATTGCATAAGACAGGTACAAGTGATACATAACAGGATTGGACAAGAAGCAGCGCAGGAACCTTGATAGCAAACTTGCATTTTTGCCAAGAATTTTGAAATCTGAAAACTCACTTCCAAGGCGATTCAAGTCTCAAAACCAGTTCCGTTGGCTTCTTGGAGGATCATAGGACATAACTGAATCACTCCCCAAGCCCCATACTCAAGGAAACGCAAGGTTACCATTGAAATTGGATTGAAAATTGGGGGTTTTTGAATGGGGAAAAATTAGCCCCCAAGACTACCACCATTCAACTCAGCGCTTCTGGACGATTTCAAATGTACCCTCGCGCCCAATTTATGAGCGTCTGAGCTCTAATCGTTATTTTTTGTAAGGCCCTTTTCTGAAACGGTGTAAAAACCGTTGCCAATGCTTTGACGTTTTCAGGAAAATAGAACATTGGGGGAGACGATTGCTTGTCATGCTCTGATTGGCTGGTTTGAATCCAGCGCGCATTTTTTTATTTTTATAACATTAACGCGTTATTTTATTTATAAATTTTGTTTGTTATTTAACTTACAAAGAAGCAACTTGGCACAACTGGCAACGCGTTTGAATGGTAAACCACAAGACCTGGGTTCGAACTCCAGGTCTTCACTCTCTTCATATTATTTTGTGTTTAGCAATCACATGCAGGTTCAATATCAAGACACATCATGCACCCTCAGAATCCAATGTCCACGCGTCCACTGGGATCAAATCAAAGGCGCAGATTGGAGGAATACCATAGGCTTAAGTCAACCATCTCATATGCCAACGCAAAAGTCAGAAGGGCCAAGACATAATGGGCCTAAACACATGGACTTTACCTCCAAATTAGGGGCTTCACCCCTTAGGTTTTTTTTACAATTTTCTTTCTTTTCTTTGTTTCTTTTTATTATTTTTATATTCTTTTAATTGTTGCTTTCTTTTAATTAATTAATATTTTCAAAATATAAAAAAAAACATATAAAAATCAGAAAAAAGAGAAAAAATAATAAAATATTTTATTTTAAGTATTTTCATAAACAAATTTGTATGTAATTAATTTAGATTTAATTTTAGGTTATAATTTAATTCTTTTTCACAATAAACCAAAAATAACAAAAATAGGCCTTTAGCACTTTTTATCTTTTTTTAATTAATTAAATATTTTTATTATTTTATCATCAATTATTAATTTTTGTAAATAAATTTTATAATTAATTAGTTTTAATTCTAGGTTTTAACTTTAATGCATTTTCTTTAACAAATTAAAAACAATTAGAATTAGAATTAATTATTTGACTTTTAATTAATTTAATTTTCTTTAATGTCATAAATACAAAAAACATAAAAATAAATTCCTTTTTTATTTATTTAATTTAATTATTTTAACTTAATTATTTTAGTTCCTTCAAAGGGTTCAACGCCCTCGCATTCGATTATGTTTTTGTTCGCGCGTTTTATTTATTTCTGTTGTGAATATAATGTATTTGTTCCAAAGCCATGTAATAGCTATTAGACATTTATTTTCTGCACTTTATTTTAAATCGGGTCTGGATTAATTTGGCGTTGTAGACCCGCGCCCTTGTAATAGCGTAGGACCTTTATCCTTTCCGCACTTTAAATTTCCGCACTTTTAACTGTTAAACAATAACATGAAAGAATGAATGCCCAAAAATAAAATCAAAACGTAAATCACCAATGCATGACAAGACAAACAATAAACTGAAAATGACACACAATTCACACACCACCCCTAGGGTACGCCTCACTGTTGCCTTGCCTCGAAAGGTGATCGTCGAGTAGAGGATGTCTTAGTAAGTCCTCATGATTCGGGAACCTGGCATGAGGGTAGCTTCTAAGGTGTCTTCCTATTACTCCGGTGATCACCATGTCCCGAACCTCGAATCGACCCGAACACCTCCAACGGTGGTGCTACCTACCTCTCAATGGTGGGATGGCACTACCTAAAGGACAATTACACAGCTTTATTCCTTAGGGTAGGTAGACGACTCATGGATACTTGCTCCTTTCAAAAACAGATCAAAATACTTTTCACACCTTACACTTTTCAAAAAGCTTTCAAAACAACTTTTCAAACACTCTTGAGGACTGATACAAGAGTCGATCTGAAACTTTTAAATGAAACTTTTTCAAACTCACTCACAGTTGAAAAGCAAACAAACCATTTTGAAAACACAAATGAGCAAGTATCTAAGAGCCCATGGATAACCATGGATAGAAAGGGTCCTAACACCTTCCCTTTCTATAATCTACCTCCCGAACCGAGAGCAGTCTCTATAAGGAATTTTTCTGTGCTTTTGTCCTTTCCATTTGGAGAAAATAAAAGATGGTGGCGACTCTTGCTTCCGCGACATTTCGCGAACCAGCTTTAAATAGTCAGTTCCAGATCCACCGATCACAAGAGGAATAATGGATCCATACTTCTTCCGAAAGTCTGCAGAACACTCGATCTCTGGAATTAGACTGATCAACTCATCTATCTTAGGATCCTTGAAACTGTATTTCCCGGTCTTTCTCTTTCCAGAATCCATGGTTTAAAAGTACCTGAGATATTCACAAATAGTCAACCTTTAAATCCCTTGAAATATTTTTTTTTCCAAAAGATGCTTATGAGTGCATGGATGCATGATGCAACAATCACACACGAGATCACACATATAGGGTTCATAGGTTCAATGTCAGGAGCATGAGGTCGAAGGTACTACCCATAAGGTATTGGTCTAAAAAGTTATCACCTGCCGAACAAGGTTCTAGAGGTTCTCAGAGTCTACATCCTTCCTTCGGATATTACCAACTTCCCAATTAACTCGGTAATTAGTAATATTCTCAAGAAAGACTCGTCCGAGCGTAGTATCGCGTGACAACTACTTCCAGATTACTCCGTTATAGCTTCCGCACTACACCTAAAAGGCCAAGAGGGGTTAGGTAATCTACGGTCCTCAGCTTCAGCAGGCTCCCAGGTCGAAAGCAGTACGTCTTCCCGATTACTCGGTAAACGACACTACAGTCAAAGGGGCCTCCACTAAGTGTGGGATCTCATGCCTCCTTTTTTGGGATTACTCCCTCAAAGTTAACATGACTATACCGCCCGTCCTATCTTAAAGTTTACCCAAGTCCGGGTATAGGACTTATGAGTAATCACCAAGCACCCTGTAAACCAGGAAAATCCAGCCAAACATATATACAAAATATAACACATAAACAACAATAGCACATATACAAATATAAACAAAGATAGATTTAACCCACTTAGGGATGGACCAGCAAGAGGTCAATCTATTCCCCAGTGAAGTCGCCATTTTTTCTGTAGCGGTAGAAATGCGCAAGACTAAGCCATTGGATTGACTAGACTTTATACAAATCAAAATAAAAATCGCCACCGCACTTTATTGTTTCCAAAGGAATGGGAAAAGAGCGAATAACCCAAAAAGAGGAGGAAAGATTCAAGGTAAGGGGGTTGGTTATGCAAAGGGAAGGTATTAGCACCCTAAACATCTATGGTACTCCGCAGAAACCTCTTTGAAAAATCTGTATATTTTGGCTATAAAAATGTGTTGTATATAAAAATGGATGGTGGAGGTGAGAAAAGAAATATTTTTGTGATTTTTGCACCCGCCGTGGTTGCGAACCTTTAGTGCCTACGTACCACCTTTCGTGCAATAGGGGATCAGGGTACACATAGTTCCTCTTTTAAAAATTTGAAACACAAATGTGTTGGTTGATTTTATGAGATAAGACATCATCGCAATTGTCCGTGTGAAAAAACATACTTACTACCCACAATCATGAGAAAAGAGAATTTTCATCATCTCAAAGTGGAGGATATGGCTTAGATTTTAAAATCAACAATGCCTCACTCAACACCCAAGTGGAAAATATCTCACTTCACTACATATTGTAGAAGTATAGTTGTTTGCATCACTACAAGGATTGACAAGAGTCTAATCTTTTGAGAAAAGTTTAAAGATAAAAGCCAAAGTGGCAAAATGGTTTGAAATGAGATTGATTGACTTTTAGTCTTCTCACAAAAAAAGGTCAAGGTATTATTAAATTAATTGAAATTTATTTATGAAAATGTTTCGAAGATGCATGGACCTAAGTCCAAGTTTATTATGAAAATGTTTCAAGTTTCAAAACAAGAAAAGTTTTTTTTTTAAAAGGAGGGAGAAGATTTTTGAAATTAAAGAAGATGGGAGGAGAAGAAGAGGCTATCCTAAAGCATAAGGTAAAAGCTAGGGATAAGAACCATCTAACCAACAAGAAGCCAATACTTGACATTATGAGTCAATATAGAATTCCCATTCTCCGGATTGAAACCAAGCAAGCAAAGATACTAGACCTCTTGAGAGAACCAAACTTCAAGTGTTTTAAGTCTTCGCAAAAATTAGGCAGAGTAACGGCTGTATACGGGTGAATTCCAGATTACAAACAAAGATCGTAATCTCAATAACCTGCACACAAAACAAACAAACAACCCAATGTCTTGAGGTAAACCTCAAAAACTCCAGACAAAATATCAAATAAAGTCACAAAGTCTCCAAGATAGGCCAAGGTCTCTAATCCTAAGTCCAAGAAGTCCATCACTCCATAATGCAAAGGATAGTAACCATGTAGTCCAAGTATCATTAATGATTTTTATGGTTCATGTTGATTATTAGGTGTCTTTAAAAAGAAAGAAAAGCTCAAGTGAGCAAAATAAAAATGACATAAAAGTAAATGCTCAAGTGAGCAAAGATGAAAATAGCATGAAATGTAAAATGCTAAAAGTAAATGGTACATAAAGCATGAAAATAAAAGCGTAAAGTAAAGTTAATTGTTAGTAATTAGTGGTTAGTTGGATGACCATCTTGAAACTTGCATTTGGAACTCATTAGAGGATTGTTAGAACCAAAGCCTCTACACAACAAGTTGCATTTGCTTTTTGTCAAGTATATCATCCATTTTGGAATTCTCACAAGGCAACATGTAATGATCAACGATGTTAAAGTGATCCGCATTAACCAAAGGTGTTGTAGATCCATTAGAGGATTGGTAGAACCAAATCCTCCACACAATGAATCTCAAGGTTATTGGATCAAAGAGATCAAATTAACATACATGGGCTTGCAATCATAAGTTTCGGCCACGAATGATCATTTATTCGAATCGGGACAAAATTTAGCGCTATGTTAAGCAATCGTAAGTGGACTTATGTAGAAGTCACACCTATTTTGAGGTCGGTCAATAGCAATCTATGTACTTCATGTTTGGATAAATGATATAGAGATCACCATCCCTTAACATGTAGCACAATTAAAAAATAAAGGGATAAGATGAAGAGGGAGGGAAATGATAAGCTAATTTGGATCACCATTTCAAAATTCTTTCATCTTTAAATTCAACCACTCCTCTAGATGGATTAAAGCACTAAACAAATCATTAATCCAAAGCACCAAAAATGAATTAAATAATTCACTCTTAGGTAGATTTGAATTGATGAACATTTATCCAACTTCATCTACATCACAAAGTCCATTGAGTTTAAAGACAAATTGGACATTTAAAATTGCAATCCAAACCAACAATCAAAAGGAGTGAGTAGAAAAAAGCATTTTGGATCAAAGCTGCCCCAAAACAAGGCAAAAAATGAATTGTGTCCTGGTGTAAATCGATTTACACTACTATGTAAATCGATTTACACAGTACAGTTTTCAAAAGTTCGTGTGAAATTGCTTATGTGTAATCGATTTACACTTAGTGCAAATCGATTGCACACAGTAACAATAGCAAAAACAGCATTTTAAAAGGGCAATTTCTTGTTCAAACTTTCCATCAAACACCTTATGATCATGGATCCGCTTGAGCACGAAAATTCCATCAAATTATGAGAAAATAACACCATTGAAATCACAAAATAATGCTCAAAGAATCAATCCCAAAGATCACCAAGAGATCACATTGTGAAAGATGAATTGTCCAACTTACCAAAGGTAGATCTAGAGAATTATCAAAACAACTTCAAGAATTTGCTTCAATTCAACCACAAGAATCAATTGACCAAGCTTGGATGTAGAGAATTGATGGAGAAAAAGTGTTTGGATGAAGGTTTAGCTCAAAGATTAGTAAGCTTCAATGCAAAGCTTACTAACTTTTTGAAAATAGAGCTTTGAGTGAATTTGGTAGATGGAGAGAATTGAGAGATTTTTTAGCAAGGTGGATTTGGCTATCAAAAGCTTGAAATTTGAATGAAATGAGAGCTCTATTTATAGAGTTTTAGGATTGGGATTAGTGGTAATTTGGTAATTGATTCTTGGAGCCAAAATTTGAATTAATGATAACTCTTTCAAAAATTAGAGCCAAAATTTGAATTAATGATAATTCTTCAAATATTAGAGCCAAAATTTGAATTAATGATAATTCTTCTTAAAAATGAAAAATTGGCACTAAAATTTGAATTAATGATACATCTTTCAAAAGTGAAGGAAAATTGGAGCCAAAATTTGACAAGTTTAAAATGCTGATTTTTTTTAATTTTCACGCTGTGCAATCGATTGCACTACAGTGCAAATCGATTTGCACAATGTATTTTTTCAAAAATGGTGCAAAATACACTATGTGCAATCGATTGTACTTTAAGAGCAATCGATTGCATCAGTGAAAAAATGAAATTTTTTAATTCTTTTTCTTTGCAAATAGAGATTTTAGGAAAATAATACCAGAAATCCTTATTTTTCAGATGCTTCGACTTGGTACCTACAAAACAAAAATATGCAAAAATAAAGACAAATATTTTTTGTATTTTGATTAGAAGTTAGTCAACAACACATATACAAAATACACAACCAAGGTGCTTGGAGATTCCTCAAGAGAAAACTTAAAGATAGGAAAAAAGAGGAAGAACCAACCCTAATGTGATCTTGTTATGATCGAGTTGATATGATATGATAGAGGAATCTTAGGGGCAAAAATTAGGGTACAACACAAGGCAAACAGGTGAGGGGCTAATGGTGTAATCGAAGCTTGTAGGAAGGAGCCATTGTCCAAATGAAGCTTGCATGCAGGAGCTATTTTAGTGCATCCAAGCAAACCTGCAGGAGGTCAAATGCCCAAATGAAACTTGTGGACCAAAGCTTGATCAAAGAAGCCAGCTGCTCAATCGAAGGATGTAAATCAAAACTTGCATCGAAGGAGGCCCAAATGTTAAATCGAAGCGTGAGGACCAAAGCTCGCTCGAAGAAAGAAAATGCTCAATCGAAGGATGTAGATCAAAGCTTACATCGAAGGAGACCCAAATGCTCAATCGAAGCGTGAGGACCAAAGCTCGCTCGAAGAAAGCAAATGCTCAATCAAAGGATGTAAATCAAAGCTTACATCGAAGGAGACCCAAATTCCAAATCGAAGGATGAAGACCAAAGCTTGCTCGAAGAAGGCAAATGCTCAATTGAAACTAGTATGAATCGAAGCAAGCTCGTTTTTCTTCAATTTTGTCAAGAAAAAAAATCAATTTTTCTGCTTTGCCCTTTTTTGTCTGTTTTGTACTTGTGCAAATTTGAGCTTTTTGAAAATCCTTGTGATAAAATGTCTTGAGAAAAGAGAGGGTAAATTTTGGGGTACAACAAAATGCATTCTGATATGGAGGGACTTTAAAGTCGGGTATGGAACTAGAGGCTTTTTGGGCATAAGTGATTATTATCGTAGTTGTTCGAGAAGAGGTCAAGCATAATACGTTGTTGGCGAATAAGTTGAGAAATGATATGTTCAGCATTAAAAAGGATAGTCGTTCATAATTTCATGTGTGGGATGTTGCATGTGAAGAGAGTTTTGTAGAACTAAAGATAAGGTTGACGACTGCTCCAGTATTAGTTTTGCCTAATCTGAGTGAGTTATTTGTAGTGTATTATGGATGCGTCTAAGATGTTGTTGTACCCAAATATTTGCCCTGCCATTTCTCAAAGGATCATCCTAGACTCTCAGGTTTGTTTCTATCAAGTTCCAAGTCTTGAATTACAACTTTTCAAGAAAATCACTCATAAGGGAAAAATGGTCATTTGCACACCAAAGGAGTCAAACTATGACTTTTGAATCAAAAATCAAGTTACAAGAATCATATTTCATTAAGGCATGAAATTGGTTCATCAAAAATCAAAAGTCAGAAGTTACTTTGAAAATCAAATTTTCTAAACGTTTAGAAAATTTTCTAAGTGTCTATAGAATATGACACTTCAGAACTTCTGAGCCAGGCTCTATGCAAGTGCAGTCGGAAGTTGCAAACACGGGTCAGAACATGATACTTCAGTCATAACATGATCATCCAGCATATGGAGGTTATGTTCAATGCTCCGGTCAGAACATTCCCTTTCAGCATTTGGAGGTTACGTTTCTGATCTTCTGACCAGATTATCACCTTAACACTCAGCAAATTCTGGATACTCTCAAGGCAGAGTTTGGTCAGAACTTCTGGGCAGTTTTCACAAAGGATCAGTCAGAGTTTGCCAGGGTAATTCAAAGAAGGTTACAAGGCGTGTTGCAAGCTTCCCAGAAAGTCTGAGAGCTCCTTCAAAACATGCTAGAGCCAGAAGATACAAAGATCAAAAGTTGGATGTTCACTCTAATTGATGTTGAAGCTGAAATTCTGACCCAGAATCAAACAATGAGGCAGAGTTTCACATGGCATGATTTCTGATTTGATAAATCTCATCATCATTTAATGCTCATTTAATGCTCACAACCACTTTTGAGTCTTTATCCAAAGGATTTCCCCACGTGTGGCATAAAAGTACCTTTGTTGTCCTTGAAAAGCAGATTTTGTACAAAGTATATGCTGGGCCCATGCTTCGCTTTTGCTTCTGAGGGTACTTTTCCTTGATTCATGCTTACAAATCCAGCTTAGGCACGGCTAAAAGCTGCTAACCACCTTACTTTGTGCCTTGAACCATACTTGTTTGAACTTGCTTCAAGAACAAGTCAGCGCCTAAAATATGATGGATGTACCTTTGATTTCTCCAAGCTACTAAATCCTTGCCTATAAATTGAACTACATTTGCAACTGCGAAAGGGTCGAAAATTTGAGAAAAGAAAAGCCTTGAACCCCTGCCAAAATTACAAGAGTTCCAAAAAACTGTAAACACAACATACAAAAACTGTTAACTTTTGATTCCTTGCATTCAAACTTCATTTGTCCTCAAGTGCTTCTTGACTGAAACCATCCACGCAGTTACTGATTCACATATTAGAAGTTATCCCAACTTTTGTGTTCATACTACTATACACTCTCCATCCACCTCCACCTCAAAGAAATCAGAATATCACCCCTTTGCTGTTCCAGAAGTTGAAAACTTCCAGCCTGCTGAGTATGTGAAGAAGATTCTCAGAACATCATCAGAGTTGAGGTTAACTCCGGTTCATAGAATCTCTTCCAGTTGCAAGGTAAGCTTCTGCTGACTCTCACTACATTACTTAAGCATTACCAGATTTTCATGTTCAAAAATACAATATAGATATTATGTTTCTGATGTTGTACATATTCTGAGATCTCATGCATCTGCCTGCCTAAGTAGGGAATAAATCAGTTTAGAACTTCTTAAAGAAATTAGAACTTAGAATTAGGATTAGCAAAGTCATACTTGCCTCTGATTTATAGTTCTGATATTTCTTGTTTCTAAAACACTATGACACCTGCTATATTTGTCATAAGCACATCTTCTGTTGAGAAATGACTAAGTTGCAGATGTTCTGACTAGCATGGATAGGGAGACCAAGTTCTGCCAGTGGTATAAGAACTTCTGAAATCTACTTTGTTGCCGGTGGTATCAGAACTTCTGAAAACTACCTTGTTCCCAGTGGACCCAGAACTTCTGACTTCACCCTTTTTTTTACTAACAGGATATCTATTTTGCAGCAGGCCAGAGTCAAAACTTCTGACCTCCTTTAGTCAGTAATACGCTGATTCTATTTTTCTTTTTCTCACTAGTTTTGCTATTACTTTCTTTTTCATTAATCAAAAAGACACCAAAAACATTTTTATTTTTTTATATGCTTTATTTTATTTCTTAAAATAAAAGATTAAAAAATATTTTCTTAAAATAAAATAAGTCCATTTTACATCTTTTGCACATTCTTATCCATTCGATATGGTTGTAATAATAATTTAGGATTTAATTTCATTTGCAATCCCCATTCGTAAATATGTACCCCCATCCCCTAAATATTGTAATAGCGTAGGACTTTATATTTCTGCAATTTATCGCTTTCGAATATAAATGCTAGTAATTAGGGTGTGTATGGCAAGATAAAATCAACAAATAGATCACCCTAATCAAGATTAAAATGCATGTAATAAAACACACTTGCACACTAGCACCCTTAAGGTTAACTTCACTTGTTGCCTAAAAGTGGTCATGTTACGCATGCGGGGTGTCTTAGCAAAACCAATCGAAATACAAGATCATAGTCCCTCGACGACGCTATTTAAAGTTGCCTTACTAATGATCTTAGCCCCTAAAAGAAAAATGCTAAGATACCTTGCAACATTGCTTTCTATGACTATACAAAACGCCCCAACGTCCGTCCCTTCACATCCAACGACGGGGCTTCTTACCAAATCAATGGTAAGATAGCAACATCTAAAGGAGGAGGAAAAGCACATCTAAGACCTTTTGAGTAGGTAGGTTCGCTCTCAGTTACTCGCTTGCTCACAACAAAAAAACATTTCATACACAAACACATCTTTGAACTATTTTCAAAACAACACTTTGTATGCATCCTTATAGAGACGATGATCATTACAAAGTTACATTTTCAAAATACTTTCAAAAACCACACCACAAGCACATTCAAACAAAAGCAAGTGATCTGGAGAGTAACTAAGATCCCATGGAAAACCGTGGATGAAAAGGGTGCTAATACCTTCCCTTTTCATAATCTACCCCCCGAACTCAAGAAAAGATCTCTAAAGGTCTTTCCTGTGCTTTTTCACCTTTCCTTTTGGATAAAAGAAAAGTCAGTGGCGACTCTTACTAAACCGCAACATTTGCAAACACAAACGCAAACACTCAAAGTCAGTTCTCCCACCGTATAACAGAACTAACGACTCTGCCGGGGATTTACTTAAAAGTGGGGTTACCTTAGGATTAGATCACATTTACTTGCCTTCATTTGTTTGAATTGCTTGCTTTACATTATTGGTTCCTTGTTTGGGTTTGATTTGATCCTCTACCCGGATCTGGGGCACCTTTTTAGGTAAGTAGCAATAGATTGTGGAAACTGTATGGTGTAGATCGATATGGTCAAAACAATGGCTACGTTAGTGTGACACATTTGTTGGTACCGGTATCCATTGTGTTGAAACGAGGATAATACGGGGCCACTGAGCAGCGTCATGAAGCACTAACTGACCTTAGAACCCTAATTGAACAAACTTGGCCATTAGGACGTAGTGAGATAAGCGGTTTCAGTGTAGAGCTGAAAATTGGTTGATACTCGATACTACACTCATTGAGGCTGGACTTTTGGGATATCTCAGCCGCAAGAAAAGATTGATTGCGCTGAGACAATGCCTAAGAGAAAGGTCAGTGATATTGAGATCCTTTAGAACCCAATCACTATTACTAGGACAGGTTGAACCAACTAAACTTCAAGAGGGTACTTACCTATAAAACCTCATGCAAGCCTAAAACATAGGGACTTGTCTGCTTTGTGTGTATATATATATCTACTTATACATAACATCATAAACATCATGAGCATCATACGCATGCTCACTGACCATTTCAAGGATTTAGAAATTTATCTTTGTTTTTGTTTTGTAGGTCATGGATTCCGTCCGAAGAAACACCATTCGAATCAGCTTTGTAAAAGCACACCCTCAGCTTCAACAGTTAGCCTTAAGAGTGCTCGGGGATTCTCCTTTTACCAAGAAATATGGTCGACTCCTCAGTTTGGCTACATCTAGTTTCCAAGAAGAAGTGATGTGTGTGCTGTTCCAATTCTTTGATCCCGTACATCATTGTTTCACTTTCCCAGACTATGAGTTGGTACCTACACTGGAAGAGTTCTCTCTACTCTTAGGGGTGCCCGTGCTTGATCAGATACCATTCACCGGTCTAGAAGGGATTCCAAAACCTGAAGTCCTCGCTGAAGCTTTACATATTGTTGTACCCCAAAATTTTCCCTCTCGTGTCTCAAGGGTTCTTAGAATTACTTCAGTCAAGTTTCAAGCCTCAGACCACATTTTTCTAAGAAGAATCATTCAAATTATCAAAAGGGGGCAAAATGAGCAAAATTGGAGTTTCTGCTGGAAAAGTCAACCGGACACTAAAAAGTTAAACTTTGACTTTTTGATCAAATTTGAGTCCCAAAAATCACATTATGTCAAAGCGTCCAAAAAATGAAGTTTGATCATCAAAAATCAAAAGAATAAAAAATCCAACAAGGCAAGACTTTGAAATTTTTCTAAGTATTTTTTATACTTGGTTAATTTCATTTACTTCATGACTTTTTTTTTACTACAATTCCAAAAAATTCAAAATGATGCAAGTAATTCAAGTCATTACAAAATGACATTTTTGCAAAATTACAAATTCTAAAACTATGTCTTGATTAAAAAAAACCTTGTCACCATATTTTTGCCATTGACATAATGTGCACAAGACCAAATTTGTGACATGCTACAAACTATGATGTCCAAAGTTGAAGAAAATATGATATATCACATTGCCACAACACCCTATGTTGCCCTGCAAGAAATCTTGTTCCATGCTACATCCTAAGTATGCATGCTTCCCAATACAGTCCAAAACTTCTCTATGCAGTCTGCCCAAGCCTGCACCACAACAGCCCCAAAACTGCACCAAAATGGCAAAGGAAAATTTTATGCAGAAAGTATCAAAGCAGTAGGCAAAAACAATTCAAAATGACTTATTTGTTTTTCCCCCTAAACCACAGTCAAGAGGTCTACAAAAAGAGGACTGTCTCATAAGACAAGGAGGTTGGATTTTGAAGAGAGTTTAAAAATTTTCTAGAGAGAAGATAAAGAGTTTTGTTGAGCAGAAAAACAATATTCTGTGCAACTTTGACTCATTTTCAAAACCAAAACTGCTCTTGTTCAAAACAGAAACCCAACCCATTGCTCCATCATACAAACTCTTCATCAAATATTGTCCAAACATAACAAAAAAAAACAGTCCATGTAGTGCTGTTCATCCCTATCCTCAAAACACCAAAAACATTACAGTACAGTCCAACTTAGTTTAAACAGTCTGGAGTAGCTTTCTGGAGATTCATTGAGGTCCTCATCACATTTGGAAAAACATTCAGATTTAAAACATACAGCGCAGTCCAGAGGTAAGTCTTCTTGACTTGATATCTCTCCATACGTCATTAATGATTTGTTTATTTTGAAGACAAGATGTAGTACTTTAATATCTTTTTGAACTAGTCATCTGCACCTTGTTTAGGCTTATTCAATCATTTGTTGTTCATGTTTATCAATCATATGCCATAAGCTAACTTGTACATTCAGTAAAATAATGTTTAAGGCAGGAAAATGCAGCATGTATCGACACATATCATCATGTATCGACCCATCCTAGTAAAAAAAACCAGGGTATGAGTCGACACATGATCCTCATGCATCGACCCATACTGATTTCAGGTCACAAAATAGAAGCTGGAAGAGCTTATGAGTCGATACATACGTGTTTCGCGTCGACACGAGAAGGGTGCATGAGTCGACACATTCCATTATGTGTCGACTCATATTGAGTTATTTTGTTTTGCAGGAGCAGGGAAAAGCTATGTGTCGATGCATAGCAGCATGGGTCGACACATAGTGCTTCAAAATGCATTTCTTCCTATATTTTGCATTTTTTTTACATTATCTTTGTTGTTGTTCGATATGGTTGTAATATTTTAGTTTCTACTTCATCCCCATTATTAATTTGTACCCCCACCCCCCTAAAATGATGTAATAGCTTAGATTTTACTTTCTGCATTTTACTTGCTTTTCATGTATTGCTAGTAAATAGGATGCATGGCAAGATAAAATCAATAAATAGACGACTTTCCAATACAAAATAAAATGTATGCAAACTAACACACTCACACACTAACACCTCTAGGGAAATCTCACTTTGTCGCCTTTCGGAAAATAGTCATGCCCCTCGAATATGAAGCGTTTTAAGCAAAGACCCTTCGATAAAAAAGGAATTTTTTTTATTAATAACCAAGTATTAAAAAAATATTTCGCGAATAACCGGGTTTCGGAAAAAATTACGCAAATAACCATGTTTGAGATGGCTCCATAAAGGAGGAGCCATCTCATTTGGCGCATCCTCCTCTTTTTATAAGGGAGGCGCCATCTCATTTGGCGCCTAAGGGCAAATGGCAAGCCCTAAGCCAAGTGAGATGGCGCCTATGTACAAAGCTAGGTCAAAAAAAAAAATTTTTTTTCTTTCCTGCGCGTTGCGTATTAGACAGAGATAAACAAAATTGATTTTTTATTTGATATAAAATAATTACATTGAACTGTTTTACATTGAAATAACAGTAAAAAAAAAGATACAAAAAATACTGGAAAAAAAAAAGATACATCAATGATCCCCAGGAACCCGGTAATGACCCCCAGTTCCGCATCCCCGTCCTCGCCTTTCTCTTGCTGGGTGCCGTCTCGTTTCCTGTTGCGGCAAGGTCGATGGCCCAGCGAAGTCAATGCGATCCGAATCCATAAAATCAGTAAGATCTCCATATCTCGAAGATCCGCTCTGGTACAGTCGGTTACCCATACCCTCGAAGTTTGGTCGTGTTGGCGGTGGGTGGGGTTCCATGGTTGGTCGGTAGCATTGGTCGTCTGAATATGGGGGGTAGAAAGGAAATGGATCTTGGGGTGTTTGGTACTGTGGATGTTGGGTTGTTTGGTGATATGGTGGTTGATGGTAGGTTTGGTCGGGTTCGTCATAATCTTCTGACATTCCCATATCAGGGCTAAGGCTGGATGTTGAGGGCCCCATATTGGGATATGTGGAAGACTGAAATTGTGTATGGGGTATGTGGGTTTGCTGGTATTGGGGTTGGTATTGTGGTTGGGTTTGAGGGATATCTGGGTATTGGTAGTTTGGCGGTGACTGTGGTTGGTAGTACGGCATTTGGTTGTAGTTGTGTTGTGGTGGGGAATGTGGTTGTGTGTTTGTTGGTCTGTTTCTTCTAGGGGGTTGGTTTGAGGTTGATGGATTTTGGGTTTGTTGGTGGGGAATCGAGGGTTGTGCCCATTGTGTGCGTGGGTCAACCAAGTACCTCGGATGAGACACGTGCATATCTGGGTTACTAACCGACCTGTACCACGACATATATTGATCGGTGTGTCGCATGTTACCTTGAGTAAGGAAAATAGGGGATTGCAAGATGTAGCGGTGACGCCTTTGCCACATTTTACACCATTCTGGAGCAAAGTCTTTCCAGTTGGTTAGATTCCACTGGGCGTCGACCCTTTTTAGATGCCAGGGGGACAAATCTGTTGGATCACTTGGTATGTCTTGGATCATTCCGAACTGCATCTTCACACGGTCGCTGTGGTGCATCTCCACAATGTTGAACCGAATGAGTGCAGTCTTTGCAGTCCAAGTTGCTGCATCCTCTGGATTTGGAGAATGGTCCAAACCCAAATATGGTCTCCAGACGAACTGCGATAAAATTTAAATCAGGTAAGCGCAAAAGTAATGTATAAATAATTAAAATGAACAAAAGTTAAAAGCTACGACTTACGTCATCTGGGCCTAAGTGATCCAATAGATTCCGGTAGAGTGCGACATTGAATCTGGGATTCTTGCCGTAATCCATACCCCTCACGCAGTACCTATAGGAAATGAGAAACATGTTATTTTTAGCATATATTTTGGAAAGAGAAGAATAGTTATAAATGCTATAACTTAATGACTTACTTTGTTGCGTAAGGGAAACCAAAAGTGTTGTTGTTGATGGGGTTTAAGGACTCCATCCTCCACCAACCCCAGGCTTGTAGTAAAAATGCGCACCCATAAAATGTACATTTTTCCTTGACTGTGTTTTTGCACAAGGAACTGTACAGGTGGGCTAATACTGCAGAACCCCAACTAAATTTTCTAGTTTTATCAAAATTTGTTAGTAATTGTAAGTACATGAAATTTACACTATTTCCCGTACTTTCGGGAAATAAAAAAGTACCAAAAAGTATCATAATATAAGTTCGGGCTTTTACTACTCGGTCATTCTCTGAGGAATTTTCATTTAATTCCATACTTGCATAATGCCGTTTCAGGTCAGTGAGTAGTATTCCCTGCCCTCTTGCTCCACCACCTTCTACCATGTCCCTACCTAACAGTTCCTCACACTGTGAGTTGGGTTGTTGAACCGACCCGTTCACCGCTTTACCGTCAATAGGGAGGCCCAGTAGCATGTACACATCTTCGAGAGTGATGGTACATTCACCTATTGGTAGGTGAAATGTATGGGTCTCCGGTCTCCACCTCTCCAACATTGCAAGGATGAATTTGGAGTCAATGGTGCAGTTGGAGATCTTTATCACGTGTCCAAAACCTGCATATTCCAGATAAGGGACGATGAAAGGGTCGGGAGCCAGGTATTTGTGCGAACGGATTCTGAATCTTTGTGTATCCTGAGATCATAATTAAACAAGAGTAAGATTAATTAAGATGAACAACACGTTTTTTAAAGTATGAAAATGTATAACCAAAGAAGAGACTTACAAATGCAGCAATGTTTTCCCTTGTGCCTCTGTGAGTTTCTCCCATTGTTAGAAGGGCCATTCTTCAGAACGCTTGAGAGAATGAAAGACTTAGGAAGAAATAGAGAGTATGATAGACTTAAGAAATATTTCGTAGCAGAGAGTGAGAGTTGTGTGGGTGTGAGAGATGTTTCATAAGGTATGTATTTATAGGCAAATAATTTTGATGTAGTGGTTGCATGCCTGCGAGGTGTCACATTTGCATGCTTAGGGAGTTACACATATGCATGCATGCATTTACAAATAATGTAAGGTGTCACTCTTGCAGGCTAGGTGGAAGCCCATGCATGTATCACGATTGGACAGTAAGGGAGGCGCCATCTCACTTGGCGAAATAGTACAAAAATGAATGGTGTCGCCACCCCATTTGGCGAATAAGAGGTGTCACGTTTTACAACATTGGCTCAGGCTACGTGACAGCCTTTGGGATTCCTTTCTCTGTTGCATGCAAGGCCATTGGAGTAGACGGGTGGCAGGCTTAGACAAAACATTAATGTGTGTATTATAGGGCCAGGCTAGGTGGCAGCATAAGCCCATGCATGTATCACGATTGGACAGTAAGGGAGGCGCCATCTCACTTGGCGAAATAGTACAAAAATGAATGGTGTCGCCACCCCATTTGGAGAATAAGAGGTGTCACGTTTTACAGCATTGGCTCAGGCTACGTGACAGCCTTTGGGATTCCTTTCTCTGTTGCATGCAAGGCCATTGGAGTAGACGGGTGGCAGGCTTAGACAAAACATTAATGTGTGTATTATAGGGCCAGGCTAGGTGGCAGCATAAGCCCATGCATGTATCACGATTGGACAGTAAGGGAGGCGCCATCTCACTTGGCGAAATAGTACAAAAATGAATGGTGTCGCCACCCCATTTGGCGAATAAGAGGTGTCACGTTTTACAGCATTGGCTCAGGCTACGTGACAGCCTTTGGGATTCCTTTCTCTGTTGCATGCAAGGCCATTGGAGTAGACGGGTGGCAGGCTTAGACAAAACATTAATGTGTGTATTATAGGGCCAGGCTAGGTGGCAGCATAAGCCCATGCATGTATCACGATTGGACAGTAAGGGAGGCGTCATCTCACTTGGCGAAATAGTACAAAAATGAATGGTGTCGCCACCCCATTTGGCGAATAAGAGGTGTCACGTTTTACAGCATTGGCTCAGGCTACGTGACAGCCTTTGGGATTCCTTTCTCTGTTGCATGCAAGGCCATTGGAGTAGACGGGTGGCAGGCTTAGACAAAACATTAATGTGTGTATTATAGGGCCAGGCTAGGTGGCAGCATAAGCCCATGCATGTATCACGATTGGACAGTAAGGGAGGCGCCATCTCACTTGGCGAAATAGTACAAAAATGAATGGTGTCGCCACCCCATTTGGCGAATAAGAGGTGTCACGTTTTACAGCATTGGCTCAGGCTACGTGACAGCCTTTGGGATTCCTTTCTCTGTTGCATGCAAGGCCATTGGAGTAGACGGGTGGCAGGCTTAGACAAAACATTAATGTGTGTATTATAGGGCCAGGCTAGGTTGCAGCATAAGCCCATGCATGTATCACGATTGGACAGTAAGGGAGGCGCCATCTCACTTGGCGAAATAGTACAAAAATGAATGGTGTCGCCACCCCATTTGGCGAATAAGAGGTGTCACGTTTTACAGCATTGGCTCAGGCTACGTGACAGCCTTTGGGATTCCTTTCTCTGTTGCATGCAAGGCCATTGGAGTAGACGGGTGGCAGGCTTAGACAAAACATTAATGTGTGTATTATAGGGCCAGGCTAGGTGGCAGCATAAGCCCATGCATGTAATATTATTGGCAGCCTTGGGGGGTTGCATCACTTACTTAATTGAAATATTTTGCCTTAGGTTGAACATAACATTCATTCACATAAACTGTAAAATTTTCCAACCTTCGAATCAGTCATCTAACCTTCAAACATTCCAGCATTCATACCTTCATATAATCAATAAACCCAAAACATTCCCACCTTCATACCTAAAACAATTCTACACAATGGCCTCTTCACCACAATTTGTTGTCAAAGCACATTTCAACGGTGAGACATACATGTGTCCCACAGTTGGGTTTTTGTTTAGAAACACCGACAATGTCCGATTTCTCTTAAACGGGAAAGCAAATTTCTCCTACTTTAAGAAAAGATTGGAGGCCAAACTTGAACGAGGCCCGATATCCCAGATATTTTATCAGAGTCCAGTCTTTTTTGGAAACAACCAAGTCATATTTTATAAGGTTGCAATTCAAGATGACGAGGATTTCCAGAACATGATTTCCAGCCATGTCTATTCTGGAAACGACTCTATTGAGTTGTACGTTCTGTTTCAAGAGCCTCCGGTGACACAGGAGGTAGAGCCTCCGGTGACACAGGAGGTTTATCCTTTGGAGAATGAGCAAGATGAGGTGGATGCAGTTGATGATGAAGAAGAAGATAACGAGTTAGAGTTCGATGAAATGGTGAACGACGATTCTGACGATGATGGCATCCCAAGTATTCCTACCGACAAAATCTACACACCACCTACGCACATGACAAACTTCAACATGGGCGGAGATGAACCTTCTATGGACTTGTTTTTCCAACCGTATATGCAATCAGATGAAAATTTAAAAGAGAAGGACAAGTTTCGTAATAGAGAGGAATGCATAAGGGCCATCAAAAAATTTCACATGCTCAACTCGGTTGATTATAAGGTGGATCGTGTAAACCCGGAAAGGTACAAGATCAAGTGTGTCCACCCTGACTGCATGTTCAAGCTGACCGCTTCATACACACTAAGGGGTGACTGCTGGGTCATAGGTTCCATGACAACCCATACTTGTGTAAGTTCCACTCAATCACAAGACCACCGAAAACTCAACCATGATCTAATCTGTCAAGAAATCCTACCCCTGGTGAGCAACGACCCTTCTTTGAAGGTGAAAACAATCATCTCCCACATCACCACGGTTTTTAACTACACTCCGTCTTACCGTAAGGCGTGGTTAGCAAAGACTAAGGCGATTGAAAGGGTGTATGGAAACTGGGAGGAGTCATACCGAGAACTTCCCCGCTACCTCAATGCACTAAAGACATATTCTCCAGGTAGTGTTTATGTTCTGGAAACATTGCCCGCGTACGCCCAAGATGGTAGTGTACTACATGGCAACGGAATATTCAGTCGCGTCTTTTGGGCATTTCAACCATGCATCACAGGGTTTGCATCATGTAAACCAATTCTACAAATAGACGGGACTTGGTTGTATGGGAAGTACAAAGGCACTCTTTTGATGGCAGTTGCACAAGATGGCAACAATAACATTTTCCCCGTTGTGTTTGCCCTTGTCGAGGGGGAGACCGGTGGTGCTTGGAGCTTTTTCCTGAAAAATCTTCGTACACACGTGGCTCCTCAACCAGATCTATGTTTGATCTCGGACAGACATGCCTCCATTGAAAGTGCCTATAATAATCCGGCAAATGGTTGGCATGACCCTCCTTCTACGCATGTCTATTGCATCAGGCATATCGTCCAGAATTTCTCGAGGGAGGTCAAGGACAAAATTTTGAGGAAAGCGGTGATGAATGCGGGATACGCACTGACACAGCCCACATTCAAATATTACCGCAACGAGATCCGTTTGTCTAACCCAGAAGCCGGTACGTGGATCGACAACATACCGGTCGAAAAGTGGACTAGGTCATATGACAATGGCCAAAGATGGGGGCATATGACAACAAATCTTATTGAATCAATGAATGGGGTATTCAAGGGCATACGAAACCTCCCCATCACTGCCTTGGTGAAATCCACGTATTTTAGGATGGCTGCGTTATTTGCCAAAAGAGGTGAAATGTGGTATTCGGTCTTGCAATCAGGACAACTATGGAGTGAAAGCTGTATGAAATACATTAAGGCTGAAAGTGCTAAAGCCAACACTCACATGGTTACACGGTTTGACCGCCATAGCCACAACTTCATTGTGAAAGAGACAATTGACCACAATGAAGGCCTGGCAAGACAGGAATACAGGGTCATTTTACCTTCTCAATGGTGCGATTGTGGTAGGTTTCAAGCTTTTCGTATGCCTTGCTCTCATGTCATTGCCGCTTGTGCGCATACCCATCAAGACGCGCTTCAACTGCTCTCAAACGTTTATAAATCTGAAACGTTGCTCACTGTTTACAACAACAACTTTCCTTTGGTGGCAAAACCGGACTATTGGCCTGAATACAACGGTGATATAGTTTGGCACAATGACCAAATGCGAAGGAACAAGAAGGGTCGTCCCAAAAGCAGGCGCATAACAACAGAAATGGACGATCTTGACAGGTTGGAAAGAAAGTGTGGTTTATGCCGTCAGGTCGGACACAATCGCAAAAACTGTCCGAATCGGGCGTCTGGCTCGACCACATAAATTTTGTAATACAATAAATCTTTTCAATATTTGTGTTGTAAACATTATGGGTTTTCCGTTAATAAAACTGTTCACACAATTTAAGAAATTCAATATAGGAAATTACATTAGGGTTTTTGCGTACAACAATGATTAACAATAATCAATCTAGGAAATTACAACTGTTAACACAATTTCATCTGACCCATGCATCATCATCATTACATCACTGTCTGTTTTGACTTCCTCCAACCACACATTAGGTCTTCCTGTCGCATACGAGGTTGTTGTTCGTTTTCGCTGGATCCTTCGAATTTTTTCCCCCTCGACGATGTCTCCATCTAGCCACCGCATCAACTCCCGCTTCAGACGCTCCATGGAGTGAATGTGCCAGAATTTCATTTTCATCGCAGGTTTCGTGGCGGAGAATATAACGTAACCATCTCTGCTAAAAATAATAGGCGACGTCATTACGTAAATAAGGGAGTACAAAATAAAAATACAGTGCGAGAAAGTGTGAGAAATTTCAAAGAAACGGATGAATTATTTATAAAACAGCAAAAAACCCTAGTTTTGCCCTAGGCGCCAAGTGAGATGGCGCCTCCTCTCCTTTTTAAGGAGCATGCGCCATCTCACTTGGCTAAAAGCCAATGGAGGCACCAAGTGAGATGGCGCCTAGGGCAAAACCCTAGGTGCATGCGCCAAATGAGATGGCTCCTCCTTTGTGGAGCCATCTCAAACATGGTTATTTGCGTAATTTTTTCCGAAACCCGGTTATTTGCGAAATATTTTTTTAATACTTGGTTATTAATAAAAAAAATTCATAAAAAAGTCGTAGTCCCTCGATGACCCTCGATGTTGTCTTCGGTAAAACGATCTAGTCCCTAAACGAAATTGCTAAAACGTCTCATAAAGTTGCTTTCTATGACTATACAAACGTCCCATACTCGTCCCTTCACATCCAACAATGAGACTTCTTACCAAAACAATGGTAAGATAGCCACATCTAAAGGAGAAGGAAAAGCACATTTAAGACCTTTTGAGTAGGTAGTTTCGCTCTTAGTTACTCGCTTGCTCGCAACTACAAAAAACACTTTTATACATCAACACTCTTATTTCAAAACATTTCCAAAAAGATAAAACATTTTGTATACGTTCTTATAGAGACGAGAACCATTGCAAAATATCTTTCCGAAAACCACTTTCCAAATCACAATCCACAAGTACACCTTTGAACTATCTTTCAAAACAAAACTTTGTATACGTTCTTATAGAGACGATAACCATTACAAAGATATTTCCAAAATACTTTCAAAGCCCACATCACAAAGCACATTCAAACGAAAGCAAGTTGATCTAGCGAGTAACTAAGACCCATGGAAAACCATGGATGAAAAGGGTGCTAATACCTTCCCTTTTCATAATCTACCGCCCGAACTCAAGAAAACATCTCTAAAGGTCTTTCCTGTGCTTTTTCACCTTTCCTTTTTGGATAAAAGAAAATTCGTTGGCAACTCTTGCTAAACTGCAACATTTGAGAACACAAATGCAAAACCTCAAGTCAGTTCTCCCACTATATCATAGAACTGGCGACTCTGCTGGGGATAATCTTTTTGAGTGGGGTTACCTTAGGTCTAGATCACATTTATTTGCTTACATTGTTTGATTCGTTTGCTTTACATTATGGTTCTTTTTTTGGGTTTGAATCCTCCACCCGGATTTGGGAAACATTATAGGTAAATAGCAATACGTTGTGGAAACTGTGTGGGGTATACCGACATGGTCTAAGAAATATCTATGTTAGTGTGACATATTTGTGGGTACCGGTAGCCTTTGAGTCAATCAAAGAGAATACGGGGCCGCTGAGTGATGTCATGAAGCACTAATGAACTTCTAGAACCCTTTACTTGACCAACTTGGCCTTTTAGGATGTAGTGAGATGACCGGCTTTCGTGCTGTCCGAAGTTGGTAGATACTCGATACTACACTCATTGAGGGTTGGTTTCTTGGGATATTTCGGTCGCCATTAAAGAGGCTTGAACTGAAACAATGAACAAGGAAACAATCCAGTGATATTGAGCTCCTTAGAACCCGGTTACTATTACTAGGACAGGTTGAGCCAACTAAACTTCAAGAGGGTACTTACCTATAAAACCCCATGCAAGCCTAAACTAAGAACTTGTTTGATTTTCTTGTATATACATACTTGTGCATAACATCATGGACATCATGAACATCATATGCATCCACTAACCATTTCAAGGATTTTGGAGATTCATCTTTGTTCTTGTTTTGTAGGATATGGATTCACTTTGCAGGAAAACTATCCAAGTCAACCTTGTAAGAATTCCTCCACAACTCAAGGAGCTAGCTTCAAGGATTCCTGAGAACTCTCCATTCACCGAGAGGCACGGCCGTCTACTCAACTTGGTCACCTCTAACACAGAGGAGGACATGATGAAGGTGCTCTTCCAGTTCTTTGACCCTTTGCATCATTGCTTCACATTTCCCGACTATCAGCTTGTGCCCACTCTGGAAGAATTCTCTCAACTCTTGAGGATTCCCATTCTCGATCAACTACCTTTCAATGATACGGAAAGAGATCCAAAGCCAGAAGATATTGCTAAATCTCTGCACTTGCACTCATCTGATGTCACAACCTATTGGGAAACTAGAAGTGGTGTCAAAGGCTTCTTAGCAAAGTTTCTGTTTGAGAAGGCCCAAAGCTGTTGGAATTCCTTAGACTTGCAAGCATTTGAGGAAATTGTGGCCCTTCTTATCTATGGGATGGTCTTGTTCCCCAATCCTGACCAACTCATAGACGTGAGCACTGTCAAAATCTTCATGTCACGCAACCCGGTTCCTGCATTGCTTGGAGATATGTTACACTATTTTCACACTCGTACAATGAGGAAAAGAGGTGTACTTATGTGTTGCACTCCTCTCTTGGAAAGATGGTTTATTTCTCATCTTCCCCAATCAGTCTTAAAGAATGAGCAAGGTTTGAGGTGGTCACAAAGGTTAATGACGCTCAAACATTCAGATATTCATTGGTGCTCTCGATCCAAAGAGAGTGTTATCAATGTTGACCGTTGTGGGGAATTTAATAATGCCCCACTACTTGGCATTAGGGGAGGCATCACCTACAACCCATGCTTGGCTCTAAGACAGTTTGGTTATGCCCGAAGGGATGGCCCACATGATATGTTGATTCAAGACTTGGTATTCGACTACGATAACGACGATCAAGGTCTTCGCCAGAGGTTCATCCGAGCATGGAGGATGCTAAACAAGGTGGATAGCAAGACTTTGGGACACAAAAATTCCATCCCTTTTGAGCCTTACTTCAAGTGGGTACGAACCCGCGCCCAAAGTCTTATGATGCCTTATCCTTCCATTCTCCTGGTGATCATTGATCCTGTTAAGGAGGGAGAAGTTCCATGCACTATCCTACATACTGACATGCCCACATCTCTTGAAGACCTACAAAGGGATTGAATACAGCTCAAAGGAGAGCGTGATACTTTCGAAGCCCAATTCTACGCAAGCGAGAAGAAGGTTTTGGAACTCACTAGGCTACTTCATGAGGAGAAGATTCTAAATGCCTACATTATGCCAAAGAGGATGCGCACTACTTTTTTATCCTAGAGTGTTGTATTATTTTGCCCAAGGGGCATTGATGTACTCAAACTCTATCTTATTAATATAACGTGTGTTTCTCTCTTGTTTTAAACGAACTTGAATCTTTTAAAATCCTTGAAAACATTACATATGCACATATCATTCATCATAACATAAACAGGTCTTTGCAACAAGTTTCCTCATCTCTCTACTGTTTATTTCAGTAAGATGGATCTCGAACAGACAGTCAAAGATCTTCAAGCTCAAAACATGCAGTTTCAACAGTTACTCACAACCTTGGCCAAAAGGCAAGAGGAGCTGAAGACTCTGTTGGCAAAAGAGAAGAAGAAGAAAGAGAAGAAACCAACTGGTGTTGTAATCATGGGGAGAAGGTTTCAAGGACAGGCTAGAAGAACCTTGAATTTTCTAGCAACATCTGATGAGGGAGAAGGGAAAGGAAAAGAAACAGCCGTTCCGTCAGAATCTGAAGGGGAGGAGGAAGAGGAAGATTACTCCGAGGAACAATATCCTCCAGCAAATGATAAATACCAACATCTTGAAGAGCGTCTGAATTCTATGGAAATACAGAGGGTACCAGGTCTAGACTTTGAAGAATTGGGGCTAGTGTCGAGAATTGTGATCCCACCAAAGTTCAAAGTGCTGTTATTTGCAAAATATGATGGGGTGTGTGATACGGTGGGAGAACTGACTTGAGGTTTCGCGTTTGTGTTTGCAAATGTTTCGGTTTAGCAAGAGTCGTCACCAACTTTTTATTTTATCCTAAGGAAAGGTCAAAAAGCACAGGAAAGACCTTTGAGATGTTTTCTTGGGTTCGGGGAGTAGATTATGAAAAGGGAAGGTGCAAGCACCCTTTTCATCCATGGTTTTCCATGGGCTCTTAGTTACTTGTTTAGATCACTTGCTTTTGATTTTTAATTGTTTGAAATGGTGCTTTGTGTGTGGTTTTGAAAATGTTTTGAAAAGAGGCCATCGTTGTGGCAACCTTTGTAATGATTCTTGTTTGAATATATACAAAGGTGTATTGTCTTTTGAAAAGACATTTCAATGTTTGATTTGGGAAAATGTTTTGAAATTGTGTTGTGAAGTGTGTTTGAAAATAGCAATGATGTTTTGCAAGTTTTGATCAAGTAACTAAGAGTTATCTACCCTATTTTACTCAAAGATCTTTCCTATATGTTTTTAACCCTTTTGATAGTGTTGTTTTACCATTGCATTTGGTAAACAACCTTGTATTAGGATGTTAAACGGGACAAGCGCGGATCATCGTATAGACCATGATAGCAATTGTGTTAAGTATTTTTAGCAATTTTCCGAGGGACTAGATCATTTTGTATAGGCAACCAAGATAGAATTATCGAGGGACTATGATCTTTTGTTTTGTTTTTGTATTGCCAAAATACTCAACATGCATAATATGGCCCATTTTTAAGGCAACAAGTGGATGTAACCCTAGGGGTGCAAGTGTGCATTGTGTATTGATTTTCATGTATTTTGTCTTGTATTAGGTCAAGCTATTTGTTTGATTTTTGGATTGTTGGCATACAAACCCTAATCTCTAATCATGGTATAATTGAAAGTGTAAATGCGTAAAATAATCTATACTATTACAACATTTGATTATGGGAAGGGGGATACAATTTTGAATGGGGATTATTTGACAAGAAATTAAAACCCTAATTTTACTATTACATCCAAATTGAATCAATGGCATAAATAATAAATGAACAATATTTAAATAAACAAATTAAATAAATATACAAAATATTATGCAAAAATGTTTATGTTTATTTTTATGTATGTAAAAAATGTTTAATGTAATAAATAAAAGAAAGATTATTATTTTTATTAAGGGTAAAACCTAATTTCCTTTTAAGGATATGAATATATTAAATATACTATTTATATACAATAAAATAAAATAATGTATATAAAAAAATAAAATATATTTAGAAAAAGTATTATTTAAGTATAAATAATAATAAAAATAAAAGTATAATATTTTTATGTTTTTATTCTAAAGTATCTATAAAATAAAATAAAAGTATGTATATATATATATATATTAATAGTATTAATTATGTAATAAAAATAAAATAAAATAAAACAAATACAAAAATAAAAATATATTTAGAATAGTATTTTTAGTGTGAATAAAATAAAGAATAAACTAAAAGTATAATGTTATTATATATTATTTTTAGGTTTTCATTAAATAAAATAAAAGTATATAATCACTAAATTAATTTTATGTTAAAAATAAAATAAAATAAAATACAAAAATAAATGTGAAAATTTATGAAAATATTTTTGAGTATTTTTTATGTTTGGAAAATATAAAATAAAATCAGAAATGAAAAATAAATAGAAAAATATAAAATATAAAGAAATTGGGCCAGGGGGTGCATTCAGCAAAAGGAGGGTGTCAAACGCAAGGCCAGAACCAAGCCCAGCCCACTGACTTCATCTTCAACCTCTTGTTCAAACAAAAACATGCCCCCTGTACAAAATGTCAGATCCTACATACGTGCTCTAATGCAAAAACACATAACATCAAAGTTGTAGAGTTTTCCAAGACGAATTCAACCATATAAAAAACTTGTCCTAACTCTCAAAGACCAGAGAGAATTTCTCTGGCCCTAAATCTTAACCTATTTTTTTTAGGATATTCATGGACCAAATTCTCTTAGCATGCTTAACTAAAATGAAAACTGAGCATATGTATAGCTTCATGGCTATGAATACTACATTTCTTATTCACAAACCAAAGTCTAAATGTTCCTAAATAGAGAGATAGGAAGTTGATAAAAACTTGTTTCAGCTGACTTCGTGTATGGCAATGTGGAGCTTTTCAACAAAGCCTGAGATGTTTGGGAGCTTGCTTGAACTTCCCCTGACCTTCTCCAATGTCTAGCTTGCCTTGAATGTGCTTGAACAAGCCTACAAAACTTAACCTGCACAAGCTGAAATAAAAAATGGCAAACCTTGTAAATGGAGTTACAGTTGGTGTTTAAGGGTTGAGATAGCTTGGATAGGTTGTATGGAAGATGTTTGAACCAATTTGAAACAAAACGCACGAGGGATTTGAGTTGTGCAAGTTAAACTGCAGGGAGTGCCCTGTTTTGCCAAATGAATATGATTTTGTGCTATGGGAGGTTTGAGGGCTCAAAGGGTCGTGTTTCTGGCTCAAGGGGATGTGAGAAAGTTGTCTCAAATGCTTGCACAAGTTGGTTTTTGCTGATGTTCAAGTTCTAGTGTTTTGGACATGTTTCTTGTCTTTTAAGCCAAAATGAACAATGATGTAATACAAGCCTATACAGGTTATCTATCAGCCTGCTTCTTCTGATCTTGGCCCCTCAAGTTGGTGGATATGCTTTGCTGCACAAGATATTGTTCCAGGCTCAAAAGATGTGGTTTTGACATAAAGCATATTTTGGCAAAAATGGCAATGTTGCTTTTTCTACTTAGGGATTAATCTTGTGTGCAATGCTCTAATGACCAAAACAATTCCTTAGACCAATGGATTTGCATTTAATTATTGAGTATGGAATGGTTTTGAGGCCTGTAATCTAGTGAAAAGCAAGCTGATTTGAATTTACAACTTCTATCAACATGAACATGCCATGGATGAAAAGTGAGTTTTTTCTAACTTTAAGCCTTCGACTCTCCCTAACCACAAATGAGTTTGGAGAGTTCTTGGACATTTTGGAAAGCTTGAAAAATTATATACAATCCATCTTTGAAATGCAATTTGAGATTCTAAGTGGAACTATGTGAAAAATTGCCATGAAGATAGGTCAAAATCCTGCCTAAACTAGGGCAAAATTTCACTAAGTTAAAAGTTTCATGGACCCTTGTTCCAAAACTCATAACTTGAGATCCAAGCTTCTTTTGGGAAAACTTTATGAATAAAATTTGTAGACTTTATGGAGGACTACAACTTTCATGTTGGAAGTTTTGTTTGATCCAATTGCATCATGGTGAAAATGTTGGACAAAGTTAGGAAAAATTAAGAAAATTTCATAACTTAGAAACATTCTAAGTTATGAAATTTTTCAACTTTAAACCCTAATTTGCAAAATTAGGTTTCTTGATGAACACATTTCATGTTTTGACACATCTTGATGAAAAATGACCCTTGGCACTTGATTTTGACCAAAAAGTCAAAGTTTGACTTTTCAGTGTACAGTCAAATTTTGATCAGTTGACTGAAAAATTCATCTGTCAATCCAATGCATTTGAGATCTTTTGAACCTTGTGAATAGGTAAAGATGATGCCATTGAGTACTTGAATCCATGCTTGAACCCATTTTGCCATTGGCTAGGTCAAAAGTAAGAAATTGCCCTTGTGCAGTCAAAACCCTAAAAATGACCATTTTGCCCTTTTGATGATCTGATCAAATTTCTTGGGGAGTTGTGGTCCAAACTTGATCAAATGGTTCATGTGAGTTCATAATGTTGATGTGGATCAAAAATTATGAGGTTTGACTGTAAATTGGCCACAATTGACTTTTTCCCCAATACAGTTGATTTCTAGGTCAACTATCCAATTGACTGGGTAAAAATTTGATTCAAAGCTTGAAACTTGGTAGAGACAATCTTGTAGGTCCAAAATGAAGTATGAAAGTCACTTTGAGCATTGGAAGTCCAAAAATCTCTGTGCAAACTCAAACCCTAATTTAGTTCATCAGTGCAAGGAGATGTCTTGAGCAAAGCAAACCCTAATCCTGTCTGGAGTTCAAGGAACCTTGTGAGGGTAAATCTTGATAAAATGAGAGGGAAAATTTTGGGGTACAACAGGGTGTCATGTCCTAAGATGCACCTCCGATCATATGTGAGAAAGATTCAGCCGCACTCCGCCGACAAAGACTTGTGGGTCCATTTTTTCCAACATAGTTTATCCGGAACACAACTTGACTGGTTTTACCAATTAGAAAGGGCCGACGTCCACAATTGGGAAGATCTTGCTGCAGCTTTCTATAAGAAATACCAGTATAATGCAGATTTGGCGCCTACCCGTGCTCAACTTCAGAGTATGGCTATGGCTTCAAATGAGGGTTTCAAAGATTACGCGCAGAAATGGAGAGATCTAGCAGGAAGAGTGCAACCCCCTCTGGATGAAAGGGAGTTGGTGGATATGTTCTTGGGCACTCTATCGGGCCCTTTCTTCAACCATTTGATTGGGAGCTCATCTGCTGGGTTTACTGAGCTAATATTAACCGGAGAGAGGGTGGAAGCTGGTATAAAAAGTAGAAAGATTCAGAAGGACACGTCTGCCTCTACAGCTGTGAGAAAGCCTTTCACTGGGAAGAAATAGGTATCTGTTGTTTATCCACAAAGGAATCAAGGAAGAGCTGAACGTTGACCGATGGTAGGGGCCGTTATGATCCCAAAGCCTACATCTGATCAACCAAGAAGTAACCAACCGAGGGTGGAAAGGCCAGTCCGGCAATTCACCAGAATTAATATGACTCTAGCCTAGGTTTGACCACATCTTCTGAAATTGAATCTGGCAACTTTAAAGGAGGCCCCAAAGAACCCCAACACTGCGTCCCCTCATTATCACCCAAATTCCAGATGCGCGTACCATTCCGAAAGTCCGGATCACGACACTAACAACTGTTGGGCTTTGAAAAACAAAATTCAAGACCTTATAGATGCAAAAGAAGTTGAGTTTGATGCACCTGAGAAACCAAATGTCATTTCCACTCCGATGCCTAGGCATGGTCACAACACCAATGATATCGAGGAAGATTTATTTGTTACTACAGTGGATGAAATCTTGACTACGCTCCCAATCATTAAGATAAACTTGTTGAAAGCTGGCATATTCCCAGGTTGTAATGAAGACTGCCATCATTGCTTCTCCTCCCCAATAGTTTTCCCTCTGTTGAAGACAAGCATTCAACGCCTGATAGACAACCAAGAAATTCTGTTTGAAAAAGCTCCCATTTTACCTATTCCTGTTGAAGACGTTTCGATCATAACCATCTCCGCCAATCCTTCCAGGGTCCCCAAAAGACCCGTTAGGATTACATCAGTTCCAAAAACTACTCCTCTTAAGATCACAATGCTCGGGCCGGTCCCGTATGAATCAGATAAAATAGTACCGTGGATTTACGGTGGAGAAATGAATGTCAGAATGGTATCTGTGTCCGAAACGTATCTGAGTTGTATCTGGAGATTAGATCTGTATGAGCAAGGGAATGGCGTCCGTGTTTGGAGTGTATCCAAGATGTAACTGAAGTTGAGATCTGTATGAGTAGCAGAATGACTTCCTTGTTTTGAGTGTATTCGTACTGTAACTGGGATCTGGACAAGTGACAGAATGACTTCCGTGTCTGGAGTGTATCTGAACTTTGAATTTGATAGTTGAATCTGAATGAGAAATAGAATGGCTTCCGTGTCTGGAGCGTATATAGTCTATATCTGATTGCTGAAGTCTGAATGAGTAGTAGAATGACCGTCGTGTCTGGGGTGTATCTGTAATGTATCTGATTGCTGAAGTCTGAATAAGTAGTAGAATGACCTCCGTGTCTGGGGTTTATCTGTACTATATCTGAAATATTTGAACATTTGTTAAAGGTAGCTTTTAATCTTATCCTGAAAAGGGTAAAATGTTAGCTAAAACACAAAGTTATGTTGCATGACATGTATGATGCAATAAAATGCATTCTATCAATGTTTATGATATATGGATGTAATGGATGCGCATGTAAGCCGATTAGCTGTCTTGCTGAGGAAAATAAATCCTTGATAGCTGGAGATAATGAAATCTTTGACTGCTGTCGGGGAAAATAAACCCTTGACTGCTGCTGGAGATTTAAAACCTTTGATTCTTGAGACTAAGAAATCCTTTGGACTACTGCTGAGGATTGAAAATCCTTGGTGACTTGTGGGGATTAACAAGAGCTTTGACAACGTCTGCGGGGAAATTGAGAATCCTTCATGACTTTCCTGGGGAATAAGGAAAACTCTGACGATCTCTACTGGGGAATCAAAACCTGGGAGGCTTCAACTGGAGAAATGAGAACAAGGATCTTCGTTCTGCTGAGAAATAACTCTGGGGAGAATGCTTATCCTATTGGAGAGTTTTCAAAAGCTTGGGTTGTATGCCAATCTACTGGGAAATCGGAGGAAGTTGGATAGTACTCCATCGGGGTTTAAAGGTTGAAGTTTTGGACTCCGTTGGGGAAGAAAGTTTTATATTCACTGAGGGTTTGTAGTTCAAAATCTTCTCGCTTCGCTGGGGGTCGGGAGTTTAGAAACATAGCTCTGATGGGGATTTTGAAACTTACCTCCGCTGGGGATATGTATTTCAAAGCTTCAATTCTGTTGAGTACCTGAATGATGTTCTGCAGGGGATTTCCTATGGAATAGCCTAAATACATTTTCCTATACTTCCAACTTATCAGTAATTATCCTTTCTCATTTTGTTTTATTTGTAAGCAGTGATTATATTCAAATGCATATGCTCATTTTAATAAATCATTGGACATTTTCAAATAAGACACAAGTGTAAAAAGAAAGAAAAAATAAACAAATTTCTGCATTTTGAAATATCTCTGTATTAACTTTGTGTAAGTATTTTGTACAAAGGAGACAGACATCCTAGTAAGAGAATGTTGTCATAAAAATGAGAAAAATTTATACAAAGAAAGATGGCTATGTGTAACAATTCCATGGGGTTACCATTCTGCTATAGCCTTCACAACTCTGAGTATCTTGTCCATTCGTTGCTTCGTCCGCAGATGATTGGATTGATCAGAAGCCAGGAGCTTGTTTGTGAAGAGATTTTCCTTAAAGTGATCCGACGAGACATAGTCATACACTTTAATTCCCTAACTTTTGCCTGGACCGCCCTTTCGGGTTTTCGATCCACCGGGAAACCCTTTTTTTCCCAAGTCTCCCTTTCGGGTTTTCAACTTGCCGGGTGTACAAATTTTTTATTTATCCCTAATTTTTGCCTGAACCGCCCTTTCGGGTTTTCGATTCACCGAGATGCCCATTTTTGCCCAAGTTGCCCTTTCAGGTTTTCAACTTGTCGGGTCATTTTATGCGTAGTATCTTTTGACTATGTCTGCGTTCGCAGGGTGCGGCAGGTCATCGCCGTCCATGGTGGTCAGAATCATTACCCCGCCAGAAAAGATGTTTTTGATCACAAATGGTCCTTCATAAGTAGGAGTCCATTTGCCCCTAGGATCACGTTGCGGCAAGATGATCCGCTTGATTACAAGGTCCCCGATTTGATATACTTGCCTCCTGACTTTCTTGTTGAAGGCTTTGATCATACGTTTTTGATACGTCTGACCATGGCAAACAGCAGTAAGTCGCTTTTCGTTAATCAAGTTAAGTTGATCAAGTCGGGTCTGAATCCAATCGTCTTCACTCAAACCAGCGTCCTTCATGATTCTCAGGGAAGGAATCTGAACTTCCATAGGTAAAACAACCTCCATGCCGTATACCAAAGAAAAGGGTGTTGCCCCAGTTGAAGTGCATGTCGTGGTACGATATCCGTGCAGAGCAAACGGTAACATCTCATGCTAATCCTTGTATGTGACTGTCATCTTTTGAATGATCTTTTTGATATTTTTGTTCGCAGCTTCAACAACACCGTTCATCTTAGGCCGATAGGGAGATGAATTGTGATGTCGAATCTTGAACTGCTCGCACAGAGCGGTGATCATAGTATTGTTCAAATTTGTACCGTTGTCCGTAATGATCCTGTCGGGGATACCATACCGGCATATGAGGTTCTGCTTGATGAAGCAGGCAACCACATTATTTGTAACGGAGGCGGAGGAAGCTGCTTCGACCCACTTGGTAAAGTAATCAATGGCCACCAGGATGAAACAGTGTCCATTGGATGCTGTAGGCTTGATATCTCCAATCATGTCGATTCCCCACATCGCGAATGGCCAAGGAGCTGTTAAGACATTGAGAGGAACTGGGGGAATATGTACCTTGTCAGCATAGATTTGGCATTTGTGACAAGTACGGGAGTGTTGATGACAATCAGCTTCCATGGTAGACCAGTAGTAGCCTGCCCGTAGAATCTTCTTAGCCATTGTATGACCGCTCGAGTGGGTGCTTAAGGTGCCATTATGTAGTTCAGCCATGATCTGCTCAACTTTAATCTTGTCCACACAATGGAGTAGGACACAATCAATATTGCGCTTGTATAGGATACCATTGCTCAGAAAGAACTTGGCCGCGAACCTCCTTAAGAACTTTTTGTCGTTGACTGAAGCTCCTTCAGGGTATTCTTGTGCTTCGAGATACCTTTTGACGTCATGAAACCAAGGTTGGTCCACCACTTCTTCGGTATTAATCTCGTGACAATGTGTTGGTTTGTCCATTCGTTCAATGGTGATTTGAGGTGCCTCATTATCCCAATTAAGTTTAAACATGGATGACATTGTAGCTAATGCATCCGCCAACTGATTCTCTTCTCGCGGGAAGTGCTCGAAGGTGATCTGCTCGAAATGTGGTAACAATGTCAAGACATGTTCTTTGTAAGGGATGAGGTTAGAGTGCTTAGTATCCCACTCTCCTTTGATTTGACTGATAACCAAAGCTGAGTCCCCAAATACAACCAAATATTTGATTCCCAAGTCAATAGCAGCCTTGAGACCAAAGATACAAGCTTCATACTCGGCCATGTTGTTGGTGCAGCTGAAGTAGAGTCTAGCAGTGAAAGGTGTATGGAAACCTTCTGGAGAGATAAGTACTGCGTCGATACTGTTCCCCAGTGCGTTGGAGGCACCATCAAAGTATAGAGTCCATCGAGATCCTTGTTCAGGTCCGTCATACGGTCCGTTACCTTTAATGTTGTCCAATGTCATAATATCCTCGTCAGGGAAGTCGAACCTCATAGATTGGTAATCTTCGACGGCTTGATGAGCTAGATGGTCAGCTAGTACACTCCCCTTTATAGCTTTTTGGGTTGTGTACTGGATATCATACTCAGTCAGGATCATCTGCCATCTAGTGATTCTTCCGGATAAAGCAGGCTTCTCGAAGATGTACTTGATCGGATCCATTTTGGAAATTAGCAAAGTGGTATGTGTCAACATATACTGCCTTAGCCGGAGAGCAGCCTATACCAAAGCGCAACAAGTTTTCTCGAGCAGTGAGTAGCGAGTCTCACAGTCGGTAAACTTTTTGCTAAGGTAATAAATGGCATGCTCTTTTCGGCCAAACTCGTCATGTTGGCCCAGTACGCACCCCATTGAATTATCCAACACAGTCAGATACATGATTAACGGCCTTCCTTCGACGAGTAGCATCAAGATAGGAGGTTCCAACAAATACTCCTTGATTTTATCGAAAGCGACTTGACAATCATTGTTCCATTCAACCACCTGAACTTTCTTCAACAACTTGAAGATTGGTTCGTAGGTAGATGTTAGGTGAGAGATGAACCTTGCGATGCAGTTTAGGCGTCCCAAGAAACCTCTTACCTCCTTCTCAGTGCGAGGGGCAGGCATTTCTTGTATAGCTTTGACTTTGGCAGGATCAACCTCGATGCCTTTGTTACTGACAATGAATCCCAAGAGTTTACCGGACCTGACTCCGAAAGTGCACTTGCTAGGGTTCAGTCTAAGCTTGTATTCCTTTAACCTGACAAATAGCTTTTGCAAATGGTCGAGGTGTTCTTCTTCTGTCTATGAACGGGCTATCATGTCATCTACGTAGACTTCAATTTCATGATGTATCATGTCATGAAACAAAGCTACCATGGCTCGCTGATAGGTTGCCCTGACATTCTTCAGTCTGAATGGCATCACTTTATAGTAAAAGGTACCCCACTGCGTGACAAAAGTAGTCTTCTCCATGTCTTCGGGGGCCATTTTGATCTGGTTGTACCCTGAAAATCCGTCCATGAAAGATAATACCTTGTGTTGAGCTGTGTTGTCAACCAAGATGTCAATGTGTGGTAGTGGAAAATCATCTTTAGGGCTAGCCATGTTTAAATCTCTGTAGTCCACACACATTCTGACTTTGCCATCCTTCTTAGGTACGGGCACAATGTTAGCAACCCATTGTGGATAGGAAGTAACAGCAAGAAAACCAGCATTGAACTGTTTCATCACTTCAGCTTTGATCTTTTCAAACATATCGGGCCTCATTCGGCAGACTTTCTGTTTGATTGGTGGACAATCTTCTCTTGTAGGGAGACGGTGAACCACAATATCTGTATCCAGTCCCGACATGTCTTCATAGGACCAGGCAAAGATCTCAACATACTCATTCAACAACTGAACTAAGCGTTCTTTGACATTTTGCTCCAGGTTGGCACCCACTTTAACCTCTTTTCTGTCTTCGGTAGTACCCAAATTGATAGTCTCTAACAACTCTTCATGGGGAAGAATAACCCTTTATTCTTGTTGCAAAAGTCTAGCCAGCTCTCCAGGCACTTCACAATCTTCATCACATTCGTATTCGGCATGATTGACCAGATCTTCAGAGTCACTGAAGGCCATAGCAGAATCGTTACCCATGGAATCTGGAGTGGATGGGTACCTGCATTTTGTGAGTGTGGGTGTGTGTAAGGGATAACCACCTTTAAACAAAATAAAATGTAAAAAGAAAATAAAATGAACACAAAAGTTTATAGATGAAAACGTCCCTGATTCATTAAAAATGACATGAAAATGAAGAATCAAAACCCTTACAAATGGACCTATATGCCCCGGGTAAGGCATAAGGCGAAAAGAGTGTGCGAATTGTTTAATAGTTATTACAGACCAAATAGGAAATGTTCAAAAGATAAATTACTGATTGATGAAAGTAATGGGAACAAAGTCTTTCGCCTCCCAGTTGTTCAGTCCTCCTTCAATAGTTGGAAAGATCCAGTCTTCAAAATTACTTCCTTCTTCATCAACCTCTAAAGCATGAACTCCGTAATGAGTGATATTCAGTGGCGGTCCTCCAGCCCAGGAGCGACGCGCAACTTTTTGGCTAGCAGCAGTGAAACCCAATCCGAACTTATCTGTCTTGTAAGGAAAATCTGGCAGTTGACCCCATATTGTGCTTCCTCCTTCCTTGACTATAGCCTCTGCATCTTTAAGGGATGACATCCGGGACACAGGCTTGGTAACGATGGGTACATCAGTCATTGTCTTGGCTACCGCAACTTCAGGAGAAACATCTTCAAAGTGTTGGAAAGGTGTTTCTATGAATTCACCATCTAACTCCACGTAGTGGAAAGAGTTAAGGTGGCTTATCATATACTCCTCCTCACCATGAACTGTGATGATCTTACCCTAGACTGGGTATTTGAGCATTTGGTGTAGAGAGGAAGTGATTGCCCCAGCGTTATGGATCCATGGCCTTCCCAACAAGCATGAATATGAAGGACGGATGTCCATCACATAAAATGTAGAGTTGAAAATTTTTGTTCCCACCTTAATTGGGATGTCCACTTCTCCGTGAACCATCCTCTTAGAACCATCGAAGGCTCTAATGTAGCGATAAATAATGTAGCGGGGTAAATCGGAGATCGAATTATTAATTAATTCGTCTCACAAAAGCAAGAGTCGCCATCGCGCTTTATTATTTCCAAGGGAAAAGGGAAAAGAGCGAAATAAAACCCTAAAATATGCAATGTAAAATAATACTTTAAAAGTAATGAAAATACAAGGCGTTTTGAAAAGGAGGTCTATGGTTCGGGGGTTAGTTATACAATGGGAAGGTATTAGCACCCAATGTATCTATAGTATTCTATAGGAACCTTTTGAAATATTTGTTTATTAAAATGTTTGTTTGATTAAAAAAATAAATTGTTTTGGCCAAAAATGGGTATGGACGAGTTTTTGAAGATACGGCGACCTAATGTCGAAGTTTTGACTTAAAAGGTGTGAGTTTTGAAAAATTGAATATTTGGGAAAATTATCTTAAGTTTTGCAAAATAGTAAACAAGCAAAAAAATGAATGAGGGTATTCGCACGATTGTGTAAGGTATATTTGATGACATGAAGTCAACAAATTTAAATCTTTCCCTTGGATTTTGCAAGCAACATGAAAATTAAAATTAAAAGTATAAACACTCCAAGATTTTAAAAGAAAACCAAGAGAGAAGCCATGGAATTAAATCGAAATTATCTCAAACTCAACCAACATGTATCATGGGAGGAACATCACAAGGGGGAAATAAATTCAAAGAGATAACTTGCAAACTTATCAATAAAAGACTAGTTAAAAAACTAACAAAATTAACTAACATACTGACCAAACGAAATATCAAGATTTAAATAAATTATAAAACTAAACTAATTAATTGGGTTATAAACTGAAAACTAAATAAAGGTCCAGCATGGGACAGAAATCGAACAACACTTCCTTTCGAACTCTCTTTTTTCTCTCTTCGAACTCCCTCTTTCGAACTCTCTCTTTTCTTTCTTCGAACTCCCTCTTTCGAACTCTCTCTTTCGAACTCTGCTTTTCTCTCTTCGAACTCTGCTTTTCTCTCTTCGAACTCTCTCTCTTCGAACTCTGCTTTTCTCTCTTCGAACTCTCTCTTTCGAACTCTGCTTTTCTCTCTTAGAACTCCCTCTTTCGAACTCTCTCTTTCGAACTCTGCTTTTCTCTCTTCGAACTCTCTCTTTCGAACTCTGCTTTTCTCTCTTTTGAACTCTCTCTTTTCTCTCTTTCGAACTCTTCTAAAACGAAATCGAACAACACCAACGACGAATCCTGCTCCATCAATTTGAACTCTTCTCACTCTCTAAATTGAAATCGAACAACTCTGCTCCCTAAATAAAAAACGAACAACAACACTGCTTCTGGTTTCGAATTCTTCCTAAGTCAGAATGAACAACACCACTGTTACTAGTTTCAAACTCTCCCCCCCTAAATCGAAAACGAACAACAACACTGTTTCTAGTTTCTAACTCGAACAACAACACTGTTTCTAGTTTTTTTATGCAGTTAAACATCAAATCAACAAGACAACAAATATTCATGGCAAGAGAAACAACAATAACAAACTCAAGGGGTTCTGATTTATTGAAACATCAACAACAAAAAAATGACAACTAGTTCACAACATATATCATTATGACAAGCATGGCAACAGATTTTGAGAAAAAAAACGTAGGGAGACTTACAAGATCAGAGCAAGTCTGATGGTTTCGATTTTGATGATGAAATAATAGAGAAATCTAGAGATGAGGTAATATACTTTTTAATTCCTTCTACTCTTCTGAAAATCTGCTTGTGCTTATTGATGATGTGTGGAACAGAAATTAAACAAAGAGTGAAAAACAAGGTATGGTGGCTATGGTGTTGTTGAACATAGCGTATGAGCAGCTTAGTTCGAAATGGTGCAGGTTGAAAGGTTTGGTTCTGTTTACAGCTTGTGGTTGTGTATGTTCGAAGGTTTGAGCTTGTGGTGTGGGGACCGGTTTGAGTTATGCAGGCTAGTGCTTGGTTCGAAACAGGTTTTGCAAGTGTGAGGAGGTTTCGATGCAGATTTGTGCTTCTGCAAGTTCGAAACAGCTTTGAGTTATGCAGGTTTGACAAACTTGCAGGTTTTTGCTTGCAGTTTTGTGTTTTTCTCTTTTGTGAACTATCTATTTTTCACGCTCTCTCCCCTTTCCACACTTTATGAACTGAACTTTTTCGATTGCCTACTGCCTGCTTATATAGTGAAACAATGAGGTTTTGGGAGGGAAAGTTTGGTGAGTTTGAACATATGTGATAATCTGATTTCGGCACTTTTTGATGCAGATTTGGTGTGTGTCATTTGAAGCAATTCCTGGACTGATGTGCACAGGTTTTTGGACTGGTGTTCAACAGTTTTGGTTGGTGGTGGAGGCAGCAGAGGTGACCATTAGTTAGGCAGTAGGGACCAGCAGAATTTGGACAGATGTTGCGCAGCAAAGGACAGACTTTGCAGCAATGGACAAACTCATAGCATAACAATATTAATAATAATAGTAATGACAATAATAACAAACTGACTTGTTAGTAAAAACTAAACTAAAAAAAATACAAAAGTGAAATAAAAAGATATTAAAATTTTTGGTTTTTTTTCAAATAAAGTGATGCAAAATATATAAATTATATGTAACTAAGATTTTTTTTTTGATAATTTTAAATTAACATAAAGAACTTGCAAAAAAAATAAAAGAATGTGAAATTACTATTTTTTTTTTTGATATTTTTTTACTAAATTAAATCTAAAAGACTATAATTTTAACTTAAATGATACGAGAACAAAAAAAACTAAATGAAACTTAAGGAAACTAATTTTTTTTTTATATTTTGAATAAAAACGTAAATAAAATGAAAATAGCATGAACTAAATATTTTTTAGGATTTTCTTTTTTTATGGAAATAAGAATAAAATAAAGATGATAAAAGATGAAAAAACAAGATTTAATAAAGTCAGGCAAAACCCAGTTAAATTTCATTAAATTCACAACAATTTCTAACGTTTATATTTTTTGGTGGATTTTCAAAGCATAATCATCTCTTGACTTGTAAAGAAAAGTTGTAGTTGTTGCAGAGGAGAATCATATGTAAAAGAACCACTAAAAAAATGTTGAAATTTGAAGAAGTTATGAATTTTTGAAATCTGGCTCGAGAATTGACAAAAATAGGTCGAAACGCTTGTGAACGCTTGCTATGTAACAATGCAGATGGGAGGTGGTATCTTAGGTCAAAATTTGGGGTATGACAGCTGCCCCTATTTAAGTTTCTTCTATCCGGAGATATGAAGATTAAAATCTTCGTCTCGACGAGATTGAAGGTACTTAAATACATAATACGCAAATTTTGCCCTAAGATTCCGCCATTATGTTTGTGATATGAATGTAGTATTTAAATTCACTGAGAATGATATTGTATGAGACAAGATAATGTTAGAGAAACCAAACACCAACAAAACACAGGAGCATAGATTATACACTACTGGGGAAATTATCCCTCGACCTCAAATGATAGACTCTTGACGACGAATAAAAATTTGAGAGAATATGACCTCTGATCCTAACAAAGAAGGCATCTTGCATAGGCCACAAAACAGATTATTGACCCAAAATAACAGTGAGTTCACAACTCAAGGTCAAAGATAGACAAAAGATGTACCAAATTTGCTGATAATGGATTACCGACTTCTGAAGGTAAAGATTCATAACCAATTTCTCTGCGAGATTTCCGGAGAGATACCAATTAATGCTGAAGCAATAATATGGTTGTAGATACACAAGCTTCTCAAATAAAGAAGTTGCCACTTGCTATCGTTCAAAGATGTCAATAACATACAAGCTGCTCAAATAAAGAAGCTGCCTTTTGCTGTCTTCCAAAAATAACCAATAACATACAAGCTGCTCAAATAAAGAAGCTGCCACTTGCTGTCTTCCAAAAATAACCAATAACATACAAGCTGCTCAAATAAAGAAGCTGCCACTTGCTGTCTTCCAAAAAATACTGTAACATACAAGATGCTCAAATAAAGAAGCCGCCACTTGCTGTATTCCAAAAACTATGACATACAAGCTGCTCAAATAAAGAAGCTGCCACTTGCTGTCTTCCAAAAACTATGACATACAAGCTGCTCAAATAAAGAAGCTGCCACTTGCTGTCTTCCAAAAAATAATAACGTACAAGTTGCTCATGAAGAGTTGCCGCTTGTCGTTTTCCAAAAATAATAACGCACAAGTTGCTCATGAAGAGCTGCCACTTGTCGTTTTCCAAAAATGGCTGATGCACAAGTTGCTCATGAAGAGTTGCCACTTGTTGTTTTCCAAAAATAATAACGCACAAGTTGCTCATGAAGAGCTGCCGCTTGTCATTTTCCAAAAATAATAACGCACAAGTTGCTCATGAAGAGCTGCCGCTTGTCATTTTCCAAAAATAATAACGCACAAGTTGCTCATGAAGAGCTGCCGCTTGTCGTTTTCCAAAAATAATAACGCACAAGTTGCTCATGAATAGCTGCCGCTTGTCGTTTTCCAAAAATAATAATGCACAAGTTGCTCATGAAGAGCTTCCACTTGTCGTTTTCCAAAAATAATAACACACAAGTTGCTCATGAAGAGCTGCCGCTTGTCATTTTCCAAAAATAATAACGCACAAGTTGCTCATGAAGAGCTGCCGCTTGTCGTTTTCCAAAAATAATAACGCACAAGTTGCTCATGAAGAGCTGCCGCTTGCCGTTTTCCAAAGGATAACTCAGAAGGAAATTACGATAACATTGTCGTCCAGAGAATAAAATCTTCGTCAAAGGGAACCATGAATCAATCCTTCCAGAGGAGATCAAATACTTAAATGTGCAAAATAAATGCACCATTCGTCTAGGTTGCCTGGCTTGGAGAAAACCACGAGATAGCCTATGCAAGAGGCGACAACTCCCTCCAGGAATAAACCAGAGAGAAAACAGTTAAACAAGACTCCACCCAATGAGAAAATAACTCAATCGGGGATTCATCCTATCCAGAAATGGACAAGGAAGGCTAAATCAAAAAAAAATCATCCACGAGGATTAGCTCTGTTGGGGAATTTAGAAAGGAAGCACATTTTCTGCCTAAGCTAACATTCTACTTGGAAAGAACATGTACATTGTCTTAATAAACATAAACAAGGTATACAACCCAAAAATCAACGACAAATGTGAATATGCATGCGTGATATAAGTGTAAATGAATGAATGAATGTTATGCTGACGAAACAGGCAGACGAAATATCTTGAAGATGATAAGATATCACAAAACAATAGATACTCGGCCAATCTTAAAAAGACGGAAAATAACTAGAACTGGAATCACAAAGCAACGTCAGAGCGTATCACGTTACAAGGCTCAAATCTTCTGGGGAGAAAAGTATCGAATCCAATCTTCTAACACCAATAGACCACTGGCATGAGACAAAGCGTACCACACTTCAGAAATCTGCTCAAACCAAAACAACGCTTAACTGGAAAAGTTGGGGAGTCACCAAACTTAGTAACACTAGAAACAAAAGTTTACACAACCAACACCTCGTGAAGATTTTGAAAGAAAACATGTTCATCATGCAAGGATAAATTGCCGTATTGTTTTGCGTTTCATGGCTTGACCATCCTCGGAACAGCTGTTAATATTCCTTTCATTATTCACGACACATTTTTAAAATAAGAATATTTTAAATAACTTTGTTTCAAATATTGCCGTAAAATTGAAATTTTGCCCACAAAAGGTAAATGCTCAAATTTCATTAATAAGATGGTAGTTCGCTAACAACGCGACTCCAACGGTTTACAAAAGGTTGGGAAATAGTACATGAAAGAAAGGGTTACACAAAAACAATGATCACTATTCTCCCTAACAACTTCGAATTCCGAAATGTGCTCAAATGCCACAGCCGGTCTGACCAAAAGCCTGCCTAAGCCACCCCTTCGGGTTTTCAACTTAGTAAACTGTCAACTCAAAACTAGACGAAATACTTCTTGACTGCATCGGAGTTCACGTAGCACGGGAGCTCTTCGCCGTCCATATTTGTGAGAATCATGGCACCTCCAGAGAAAACTTTCTTAACGACATACGGTCCTTCATAATTCGGAGCCCACTTGCCCCTAGAATCAGGTTTGAAAGATAATATCTTCTTGAGCACAAGGTCACCTTCTCTGAACTCGCGTGGTCGAACCTTCTTATCAAAAGCCTTCTTCATTCTCTGCTGATATAATTGACCGTGACATAAAGCTGTCAATCTCTTTTCTTCAATTAAATTCAACTGATCATATCTACTTTGACACCATTCAGCCTCAGAAAGTTTAGCTTCCATCAAAACTCTGATAGACGGGATCTCAACCTCCACGGGGAGTACTGCTTCCATACCATAAACTAGGGAAAATGGGGTTGAACCTGTTGAAGTTCGAACTGAAGTACGGTATCCATGTAAAGCAAACGGAAGCATTTCATGCCAATCTTTATAAGTTACCACCATCTTCTGGACAATCTTTTTTATGTTCTTGTTAGCAGCTTCAACTGCCCCATTCATCTTCGGCCTGTAAGGAGAAGAATTATGATGTTCGATCTTGAACTCTTCACAAAGCTCTTTCATCATCTTGTTATTCAAATTCGAGCCATTATCAGTGATGGTCTTGCTCGGGATGCCGTATCGATAAATGATCTGATTCTTGATAAATCTGACTACCACCTATCTGGTTACATTAACATAAGATGCTGCTTCCACCCATTTAGTAAAATAATCGATCACTACCAAGATGAAACGATGACCATTTGAAGCTTTGGGTTCAATCATTCCAATCATATCAATGCCCCACATAGAAAAAGGCCAAGGTGAAGAGATAACATTGAGGAGGGTCGGTGGCACATGTATCTTGTCCGCATAAATCTGGCATTTATGACATTTCTTCACATATTTGCAACAATCAGATTCCATTGTCATCCAATAGTAACCAGCTCTCAACATCTTTTTAGCCATTGCATGTCCGTTGGCATGAGTGCCAAAGGATCCTTCATGTACTTCTTGCATCAGCATGTCTGCTTCATATCTGTCTACACATCTGAGCAAGACCATGTCGTAATTCCTCTTATACAATACTTCTTCATTGAGGAAGAAACTGCTCGCCAGTCTCCTCAACGTCTTCCTATCTTTATTGGATGCCCCAGGCGGGTACTCTTGAGTTTGAAGAACATGTTTAATGTCATAGAACCATGGTTTGTCGTCGGTGACCTCTTCTACTGAGAACACGTGAGCAGGTCTGTCGAGGCGCATAACTCTGATTGTAGGCACGTCGTTCCAACTATTCACTTGAAACATTAAAGACAAATTAGCTAAAGCATCAGCCATTTGGTTTTCATCTCTAGGGATATGATGTAACTCCACCTTGTTGAAAAAGGTTAACAATCTTCTAGCATAGTCTCTGTAAGGGATCAAACCAGGATGACGAGTCTCCCATTCTCCTTTGATATGATTAATTACCAATGTCGAGTCTCCGTAAATATCAAGAATCTTAATCCTTAGATCCACTGCTTCCTCGAGACCCAAAATACATGCCTCATATTCAGCCATGTTATTCGTACAGTCGAACTTCAATCTCGCCGTGAATGGGATATGAGTACCTCGGGGAGTGACGATGAATGCCCCAATTCCATTTCCATAAGAATTCACAGCTCCGTCAAATATCAAACCCCAACAGGATTCAGGATCAGGTCCTTCTTCAGGTAACGACTCTTCACAATCTTTAGCCTTCAAGTACATAACATCTTCAACTGGGAAGTCAAACTTGATGGATTGATAATCTTCAATTGGTTGGTGAGCCAAATGATCGGCTAAAATACTCCCTTTGATTGCTTTCTGAGTGTGATACTCAATGTCATATTCAGATAACAACATCTGCCAATGGGCTATTCTTCCAGATAAGGCGGGCTTCTCAAAGATATACTTGATCGGATCCATTTTGGAGATCAACCAAGTGGTGTGGTTAATCATATACTGGCGCAGACGGCGAGCAGCCCAAGCTAAAGCACAACAGGTTTTCTCAAGCATTGAGTATAGAGACTCACAGTCTGTGAATTTCTTACTCAGGTAATATATGGCATGTTCCTTTCTTCCAGTCTCATCTTGTTGACCAAGCACACATCCCATGGAATCTTCCAATATGGTAAGGTACATAATCAAAGGTCTTCCTTCCACTAGAGGAATCAATATAGGAGGTTCAAGTAAATATTCTTTGATGCTATCAAAAGCTCTCTGACAATCTTCTGTCCACACACATCCTTGGTTCTTTCGGAGAAGCTTGAAAATCGGCCCACAGGTAGCAGTCATATGAGATATAAATCTAGAAATATAGTTCAATCTCCCAAGGAATCCTCTTACTTGTTTTTCCGTCTTGGGTGCGGGAATTTCCCGAATAGCTTTGACTTTATCAGGATCTACCTCAATACCTTTCTGACTGACAATGAAACCCAGAAGTCTTCCAGAACAAACACCAAAAGTGCACTTGTTGGGATTCAGACGGAGTTTATACTTTCTCAGACGCTGGAATAACTTCAATAAATGTTCCAAATGATCCTCTTCAGTTTGGGATTTGGCAATCATGTCATCTACATACACTTCTATCTCTTTATGCATCATATCATGGAACAAAGCAGTCATGGCCCTTTGGTATGTTGCACCAGCATTCTTCAAACCAAACGGCATTACCCGATAACAAAATGTTCCCCAGGGTGTAATGAAAGCCGTCTTCTCCATATCTTCTGGTGCCATCTTGATTTGATTATAACCAGAGAAACCATCCATGAAAGAAAATACTTTGAACTTCGCGATACTGTCGACCAATACATCAATGTGCGGTAAAGGAAAATCATCCTTTGGGCTAGCTCTATTCAGATCTCTATAGTCTACACACATCCGAACTTTGCCATCCTTCTTAGCAACAGGCACTATATTGGCTAACCATTGAGGATAGACCGATGTAACAAGGAAACCTGCATTAATTTGCTTTTGAACTTCTTCTTTGATCTTGTCAGCCATATCGGGACGAGTCCTTCTCAACTTCTGCTTAATCGGCGGACATTCAGGTTTCAACGGTAAACAATGCTCCACAATATTGTTGTCCAAACCTGGCATGTCTTGGTAGGACCAAGCAAACACATCAACATACTCTCTGAGAAGCTCCAACATTTTCTCTTTGACCTCTGGGATAAGCAATGCTCCGACCTTGACTTCCTTTTTATCTTCTTCATCACCCAAATTGATCATCTCTACAGGCTCTTCAAACGGCTGAATAATCTTTTCATCATGCTCAAGCAAACGGGAAATTTCATCAGGGATCTCTTCATTATCTTCTTCCTCGGCTCCGAACACAGGGAATTCAAAGTTGGGAGGGGGCATAAGATCATTGTTTTCAATGGTTAAGTCATGGATTAATCTGCACATATGATTATGCTTTATTTTAGAAATCGATTAATATGAATGTTGTACAAATGAAACAAAAGGTCATTATATTTTCCTATTACTACCAATTAATTTTCATTACTATTTCCCAGAAAAAGTGAAACAATAAAATAGTAGTGGACAAAATAACGTTTTTATTCATGATTGGCAATACTTGAAACAAAGAGCCCAGACATTTTCTCTTTTGCCTTGGGCAGAGCAAAAGGATTTATTTTCAACATAGCCCGACACAAATACTTTTCGCCTTGGGCAGAGCGAAAGTTTTTCAAAAATAAAACAAAACATTACTCAGAAATGTGCATCACAACATGAACATCAACAGCAATCCAGTTCTGGAAAACCACTCCATGCGTTACAAAGTCGGGTAAATCCTCTTCTGAATCGTCTCCTATTATAGCATCAACTTCAGGAGGTGTCGGATGGATAAAACCTGCGCTTCGGAAAACCTCTTGTATCGGACGGACAACTGTTTCCTGCTTGACTCTTGTAGACACGGGATAAAAACCAAGACCTTCTCCAGACTTGTTCTCAGGCAGAGTCAACACCTGGCCCTAACCTTCAGCCGAACCACTCTCAACCACTCGTCGCGCATACTCAAAAGAAGAAATAGACGTCCCTTGCTTCTTCACTTCATTATTAGCAACAAATAGAGCTTGGAATTGGGTTCCAACATCCTCATCAGCATCAATAAAAGAGAAAGATGACAAATGGCTTACCACCATAGCCTGCTCTCCACCAATCATTACCAGCTTTCCATGCCTTACAAACTTCAATCTCTGATGGAGCGTGGAAGTGACTGCCCCTGCATCATGGATCCATGGACGACCCAATAGGCAACTGTAGGCGGCACGAATATCCATTACTTGAAAAGTGATCTGAAAAGTAAAAGGACCAATTATTATAGGAAGATCGACTTCACCAATGACAGTTGTGATCGGTGGATCTGGAACTGATTGTTTAACGCTGGTTCGTGAAATGTCACGGAAGCAAGAGTCGCCACCGTCTTTTATTTTCTCCAAATGGAAAGGACAAAAGCACAGAAAAATTCCTTGTAGAGATTTCTCTCGGTTCGGGAGGTAGGTTATAGAAAGGGAAGGTGTTAGCACCCTTTCTATCCATGGTTATCCATGGGCTCTTAGATACTTGCTCATTTGTGTTTTCAAAAAATGGTTTGTTTGCTTTTCAACTGTGGGTTTTAAAAAAAAGTTTCTTTGAAAATTTCAGTTCGACTCTTGTATCGGTCCTCAAGAGTGTTTGAAAAATTGCTTTCGAAAGCTTTTTGAAAAGGTGTCGGTGTGAAAAGTATTTTTGAATTTGTTTTGAAATTCAGAGCAAGTATCTACGAGAACCTACCTACCCTAAGGAATTCGTCTGTATAAATGTCCTTTAAAGTAGTGCCATCCCACCATTGAGAGGTAGGTAGCACCACCGTTGGAGGTGTTCGGGTCAATTCGATGTTCGGGACATGGTGATCACCAGAGCAATGGGAAGACACCTTAGAAGCTACCCTCATGCCAGGTTCCCGGATCATGAGGACTTACTAAAATATCCTCTACTCGACGATCACCTTTCGAGGCAAGGCAACAGTGAGGCGTACCCTAGGGGTGGTGTGTGATTTGTTTGTCAGATTCATTTATTTTTGTCTTATCAGGTTATGGGTGAGCTACGCGTTTGTTTTTACTTAAGGCCATTCATTCTTGCATGCATTTGTTAACAGTTAAAAAATTGCGAGAAAGATAAAATTCTAAGCTATTACAAAAGGGGCGGGTCCACATCGCCAAAATTTCCAGAACCCGATTTGACAGAAAAGTAGAGAATTAAAGAAAAGTAAAGTGCGAGAAATTAATTACACGGCTTTGGGAGAGATACATAAATAATTAAAAGAAAAAGAGATAAATATGCGAATTGAAATTTAAATTAGAACGAGGGCGTTGGACCCTTTTTAATGAATTAAATTAAACAATTATTAAAATAATGAAATTAAAGAAAAGAAATTGTTTTTTGAGATTTTTGTATTTTAAGATTTTAATGAAAAAAAGATTAATTAAAATAAAATGCTAACCCTAATTCTAGTTGTTTTTTTTATTTATTAAGAAAGAATTAAATTTTAACCTAAACTTAATCTAATTATTTACATGCAATTTAATTATAAAATAATAATAGGAAATATTTAGTTATTATGAAATAAAAGAAAAAAGGATAAAAAAATTAATTAAACCCTAGTTCTACCAATTTTAAATTAATTAAGAAAATATTAAGGTTCTCTCCTAAATTAAAACTAATCAATTAAAGTTATTTGTTTACAAAAATACTAATTAAATAAATATATTTAATTTTTGTCTTTTTTCTGATTTTTCATTGTTTTTGTGTTTTTTATGAAAATAATTAAATTACAAGAATTAATAAAAAGAATAATAATTGAAATAAAAAAAAAGAATGAAAAAAGTATTGCAAACCTAAGGGGGGTGTTGTCCCCAGTTGTGAGGTGAAACTTTAGCAATTTGGCCCATTTAAATTCATGGCCTGATTGACTTTCGTGGCTAGCATGTAGCTCCGTTGACTAGTGCCTATGGTGTTCATCAGATCTGGTCCCTTGGATTGGCATTATTGGCCAAGTGACACGCCAGAAATCATGGACGCATGGTGGTCCTTGACGCTGAAATTGCATAGGAACGTTAATTGCAAAATAATATGGAAAGGGTGAGGACCTGGGGCTCGAACCCAGGTCCTAGAGATTACCAATACCTAGCCTTGCCAACTGATCCACTTGATTGCTTTGTATATTACATAACAAACAAATAACATAAGCGAATATAATAACTAATGGATTTCTGGCGCGAATTTTTGAACGAACCAATCAGCACCTTACACTTCATCATCTTCTTCATGGTTTTGTTTTTCCTGAAAAATAGAAAACGGTTAGCGGGGGTTTTGAACCCCCTCAAAATAAGCCATATTCAATAATAACGATTAAGCCATCTTTGAGCATAAATTAGGCGCGAGGGTCCTAGTCTGATCGTCCAAGCCTGCTGGTTTTATTCATGGTATTGATATGTCTTAATTTTACAGGGATGAGAAACGCCTAATTTGGAACTCAAGAAAACCTAGCCTGCATCAATTGTAGAATCATGTATAGCGCATAAAAATGCAATTAACTTATATGGTTAGCTTCAGAATCTTCTCATTAGTCAGAATCTATGAAAGAAATGCCATGAAAATGCATAAATATTAAAATACGATTATGAGAACAAAGTGAAAAAGTTTGACTTCTGTACAATGATTCAAGGCGTTAGAGACGTGGAAACCTAGTCAGGTACGTTGCTTAAGGTCTCAGGAAGGTGATGAGATGAATTTCTTGGCTTGAATCGACCTCTATCCCTGTTTTCAGTTTTCAATTTTTCAACCAAAAACTCAAGTTTTGTTTTCTATGTATGGCGCCGCTTTCAGTCCGTGAGCACCAGGGTTTCGTTCTGTACTTATGTGTGAGTGTTTTAGGTTAAGAAACTTGATCAAAATCCATGCATTGATGTGAAAAATATTTGATTTGCAAACCATAATTTTTCAATCTTTTTTCATGCTTTTTAGCTCTCAATCATATCCAATTAGCTTCAATTCTTTCCTAATCTGACTTATACAAAATCTTGGAGATATTATATGCATAAAAAGATTTGAAACATTAGGTTTAACATTTTTCATGTATTTAAATTAATTTAAATGAATTATTAATAATAAAAATCCAAATAAATAAATAAAAAATGAAGAAAAACTTCCCTTTAGGCCAAATGGTCGTGCACATGCCTTGGATAATGAATTGTGGAAGAAAAAGAGGCCCATTAGCAATTTTAGGTCATTTGAAGCAATATTGACTTTTCAAAATATCCAAATATTTCCCAACTTCCACAAGGCATAACTTGCTCAATTTTTAAGCTTTGCTCATGTTCTTGGACATTTTGGAAAGGTCTTTGAGTCCTCTAACCAATGCCTTTGGTCCCATGTCATTTTGATTTACCAATCTCAAGTTATGGCCTTTGACTTAAAGTCCCTTTTTGTTGACTTTTGAAAATGACCTATAATGTTGAAATTGATAACTTTTTGTGAGAGAATTTCTTGGACTTTAAGTATGAATATGAGTTGTAGGAAATGTCTTTATCTTCAAAATGAGCTTTGGATGGAATTTTTTTGATAATCCATGTGAAAGTTATGCCCTGGTCAATTTACAGTTGACTTTTTCAACTATCCAAATAAGGAAACTTTTGCATCTTGATGATTTTTGAGCCAAGCTTTGAGAATCATGATCAAGCATTGATCAAATGATGTTTGGGGCTTCAAAATGAGATGTTGGTCAAAAATTTGAACTTTTGACTATCAAATGACCATTTTGCCCCTACAGTTGACTTTAGTGCAATTTAGGGTTTTGACTGTGCAATTTTGTACTGAAAGTCTTGAAACTTGGTATGAGGATGCTTGACCATATTTGTAGGCATGTGGGACTTGATTGGACCCTTGGAAACTTCATTTTCTTGATCAGAACCAAAACCCTAATTTTGACTGTTAGGAGGCCCTTGAACTGTGCAACCCTTGGGGAATTTTGAAGCTTGACTTGGCAATTCTTGAAGAATATGGGAGGGCAAATTTTAGGGTACAACAGTTGCCCTTGTTCAATCTTCTTAGACCTGAGGATGCAGATTGGCTGACGTGCCTTTCGTAATCCAAAGGTGGAAGATGATTGAACACTAGAGTGCCCAGAAATTTGCGCTCACATAGTAGCAGTGTGATGGTGGAATGGGCTTATAGATGCCATTTAGAGATTGCTGGATAGGATGATGGGCTTATAGATGCCATGCTAAGAGATGATGGATGGTGGATGGGCTTATAGATGCCATCTGGGTGTCAATCGCATAAGAGATTCCTTAGCGAGAACTTGCGTACCTGCATAAGAAAAATGAGTACCTGACATGTTGCATGAGCTGGTCTTCAGATGCTTTGTGTAGATATGTCCTGACTGGTTACAGGAGCTAAATCTGGAGCCTCAAATGGTGATGAATGAACCAGGGATGGTTACTACCTCAACAGGAACGGTGAGAGAACCTTGGACGACTTCAGCTTCAACAGCAATCGTTGAGCGAATCTTGGGATTACCACTTCCGCAGGATCGGGGAGAGAACCATAGGCGACTACAACCTCAACAGCAAACATTGAGAGAATCTTGGTGGGAATTACCATCTCCGCAGTATCAGGGAGAGAACCATAGGCGATTACAATCTCAATCATTGAGAAAACCTTGGATGGAATTATCATCTCCGCAGTATCGGGGAGAGAACCATAGGCGATTACAACTCAATAGCAATCATTGAGAAAACCTGGGATGGAATTATCATCTCCGCAGCATTGGGGAGAGAACCATAGGCGATTACAACTCAATAGCAATCATTGAGAAAACCTTGGATGGAATTATCGTCTCCGCAGGATCGGGGAGAGAACCATAGGCGATTACAACTCAATAGCAATCATTGAGAAAACCTTGGATGGAATTATCATCTCCGCAGCATTGGGGAGAGAACCATAGGCGATTACAACCTCAATAGCAATTATTGGGAAAACCTGGGATGGAATTATCATCTCCGCAGCATTGGGGAGAGAACCATAGGCAATTACAATCTCAATAGCAATCATTGAGAAAACCTTGGATGGAATTATCATCTCCGCAGTATCGGCGAGAGAACCATAGGTGATTACAACTCAATAGCAATCATTGAGAAAACCTGAGATGGAATTATCATCTCCGCAGTATCGGGGAGAGAACCATAGGCAATTACAATCTCAATAGCAATCATTGAGAAAACCTGAGATGGAATTATCATCTCCGCAGTATCGGGGAGAGAACCATAGGCAATTGCAATCTCAATAGCAATCATTGAGAAAACCTTGGATAACTTCTACTGAGTCTTCATCAGAAAAATCTGTTTGGGGTCGATTTAGCTGGACTAGAGAAGGCCTTGGACTGGATAAGAAATCTTTGGAGTCGATTACCTGAACCGGTCTAGGTCTTGAATGTCTTCAACTGGATAAGAAACAGGGAGATCTTTGGAGTCGATCTGACCGAACTAAAGAAGGCCTTTGACTGGATAATAACCAGAGGAATCTTTGGAGTCGATTTAACTGAACCAGATAAGGTCTTAGAGTCTTGAAATATGATTGAGAATTTAACTGAATCTTTCCTGAAAGGTAAAGGTCAGTCATATGCAATGCATGATGTGATCGGTGGATCTGGAACTGACTGTTTAACGCTGGTTCGCGAAATGTCGCGGAAGCAAGAGTCGCCACCGTCTTTTATTTTCTCCAAATGGAAAGGACAAAAGCACAGAAAAATTCCTTAAAGAGATTGCTCTCGGTTCGGGAGGTAGATTATAGAAAGGGAAGGTGTTAGCACCCTTTCTATCCATGGTTATCCATGGGCTCTTAGGTACTTGCTCAATGTGTTTTCAAAAATGTTTGCTTGCTTTTCAATGTGGGTTTTAAAAAAGTTTCTTTTGAAAAATTTCAGTTCGACTCATACGTCAGAGTGTTTGAAAAAATTGCTTTGAAAGCTTTTGAAAATGTGTTGGTGAAAAGATTTTGATTTGTTTGAAATTAGAGCAAGTATCCTTGAGAACCTACCTACCCTAAGGAATTCGTCTGTGTAATTGTCCTTTAAAGTAGTGCCATCCCACCATTGAGAGGTAGGTAGCACCACCGTTGGAGGTGTTCGGGTCAATTCGGGGTTCGGGACATGGTGATCACCAGAGCAATAGGAAGACACCTTAGAAGCTACCCTCATGCCAGGTTCCCGGATCATGAGGACTTACTAAGACATCCTCTACTCGACGACCACCTTTCGAGGCAAGGTAACCGTGAGGCGTACCCTAGGGGTGGTGTGTGCGAATTGTGTGTCGTTTTCGTTGATGTTTGTCTTGTCATGTTTGTTGTGATCTACGCTTGATTTTATTTTAAGTCCATACATTCTTTCATGCTTTTGTTAACAGTTAAAAGTTACGGGAAAAGTAAATCTAAGACTATTACAAATGGCGCGGGTCCACATCGCCAAAATTAAACCGAACCCGATTTGACGGAAAGTAAATAAAGCAAATAAAAGTGCGAGAAGTTAAATTGTTACAAGGCTTTGGGACATGTACATAATTATTTAAACGATACAAAATAAATACGCGACATTAAATAAATTATGAATATGGGCGTTGGACCCTTTTGCAAAAAATTAAAGTTAATGAATTAATTAAAATTAAATGAAAATGTTTTTGGTATTTTTGTGTTTTTTAAGATTTAAAAGAAAAAAGAATTGATTGAAATTAAAATAAAATGTCAAACCCTAATTCTAATGTTTTTTAAGTTTATTGTAAAAATATTAAATCTTAACCTAATTTGAATCTAAGTTAATTTACATGCAAAATTTAATTACAAAAAATAAATAAATTAAATATTATTATTGAAAAAAAAGGGAAATTAAAAAGAATTAACAATTAAACCTAAATTCTACATTTTTTATGAAGAGAATTAAAGTTAAACCTATTTTACTAAATTGATCTACATGTTAATTATTTACAAGAAAATAAATAAAATAAATATTTTTTTATGTTTTTATCCTTTTTCTGATTTTTTTGATGTTTTTCATATTGCAAAAATATTGAATTAAATTAAAACAAGAAAACAAATAAAAATAATAATTAAAAGAAGAAAAAAATAAAAATATTTGCAAACCAGGGTGGGGTGTAATCCCAATTTGTGAGGTGTTGATCCAAGAATATTGGCCCATTAAGCCTGAGGTTTGTTGACCTTTTCAGTTCGTGTGTGATGCGTTGACTGGCGCTTATTGTGTTCTTCAATCTGTAACCCTTGATCTGGATGCTTTGGACGCGTGGATGGTGATTTCTGAGCGTGCATGAAGATCTTGCAATGGAAGTGCTGCATAGGAATTAGTATTGAAAAATAATATGGCAAATATACAGACCTGGGGTTCGAACCCAGGTCTTGGAGGTGAACGCTTATCAATGCCTGCCAGCTGAGCTATGAAACCAATTTGATATATAATATGCAAATAAATAATAAAAAGGCAAAACCAGATTGGTGGGAGTCAGCGCGCGCGTTTTTAAACGCACCAACCATCATGTGACACGGCTTCGTCTTCATCCCCATCCCTGTAAAACAAAACATATAGGCAACGGTTTTCGTTGCGTTGCCTAAACCCATATATCAAAAAATAACGAATAGACCCTCGACGCTCATAAATTGAGCGCGAGGGTTGGAACCTCCTCGTCTGGACGTGATAAATGCAATGGCAGTAGTCTTGAGCTTTAATTTTGCCTTGGGTGGAAAACCCCAATTTTGAAAAACTGTAACCCTAATATCCAAACATGGTAGATTCGCGTATGGTCAATGAAAACACAATTAAAGGCAATGGTTAGCTTGGAAACTTCAATATGAACAAGAATCAATAAACAAAAATGCACAAAGATGTATGAATCATGATATACGATTTCACAAGTTTTGCTTTACAGTTTGAGTTATAGACACCACTTCTTTGCGTTTTGGTTGATGTTAGGGATTGGCACACGTTCAGAGTTTGTCAAGGAAGCTATTGAACCAAGTTTGAAGCCTTGAATTCACCTCTAGAGTGCTTTTCAGTTTTGACTTTTTATGGCAAAAATTTCAAATTGGTACTAGCCTTTTCTGCGCAGCTGAGAGTGTGTTATGATTAGGGTTTGACTCAATGCTTATGAGGGAAGGAAATTAGGTCATTAGTTGGCCTTTATCCATGCCCATGAGAGAATTGGTCTTAGGTCTTTTAGCATTAACAAACTTTTCCTTCTTTTAAGCAAGACCAAGACTTGGTGTATAATCTAACCCTAGCATGAGTTTGTGAGTTGGCACATGATATATGGAAGCTATCCCAATTCAAATGACACTATTTCATTGACTTTTGAATTTTATTTGAATTTTTAAAGATTTAAAATGAATTAAATTATCAAAAATTAAATAAAATAGAAAAATCAATATTTGGTCTTGAAATTAATCATGGGACACGTGTGTGGCATGACAAGGCTGAATCAAGTGGAAGAAAGTGGGCCCTTTTGTCAAAAATTGAAGTTTCAAGGATAGTTGACTTTTGCCATTTCACAAAAATTTCCCAACTTCTCCAATGCATAACTTGCTCAATTTTTAAGCTTTTCTCATGTTCTTGGACATTTTGGAAAGGTCTTTGAGTCCTTTAACCAATGCCTTTGGTCCCATGTCATTTTGATTTTCCAATCTCAAGTTATGGCCTTTGACTTAAAGTCCCTTTTTGTTGACTTTTGAAAATGACCTATAATGTTGAAATTGATAACTTTTTGTGAGAGCATTTCTTGGACTTGAAGTATGAAGATGATTTGTAGGAAATGTCTTTCTCTTCAAAATGAGCTTTGGATGGGATTTTTCTGATAATCCATGTGAAAGTTATGCTCTGGTCAATTTCAGTTGACTTTTTCAACTGTCCAAATATAGCAACTTTTACATCTTTGATGATTTCTGAGCCAAATTTTGAGAATCATGATCAAGTATTGATCAAATGATGTTTGTGGCTTCAAAATGATATGTTGACCAAAAATTTGAACTTTTGACTGTCAAATGACCATTTTGCCCCTACAGTTGACTGTAGTGCAATTTAGGGTTTTGACTGTGCAATCTTGAGCTGAATGCCTTGAAACTTGATATGAGGATGCTTGACCATGTTAGTAAGCATATGAGACTTGATTGAGCCTTTGAAAACTTCATTTTCTTGATCAGAACCCAAACCCTAGTTTTGACTGTATGGGAGACTGTTGAGCTGTGCAACCCTTGGGGAATTTTGTGACTTGGCTTTGCAATTTCTTGAAGAATATGGGAGGGCAAATTTTGGGGTGCAACAGTTGCCCCTGTTCAATCTTCTTAGACCTGAGGATGTAGATTGGCTGACGTGCCTTTCGTAATCCGAGGGTAGAAGATGATTGGACACTAGAGTGCCCAGAAATTTGTGCTCACATAGTGGCAGTGATGGTGGAATGGGCTTATAGATGCCATCTGGACGTTTGATTGCGTAAGAGATTCCTTGGCGAGAACCTGTATACCTGCAAAATAGAAAATGAGTACCTGACACGTTGCAGGAGCTGACTTTTAGATGCCTGGTATAGATGTGTCCTGACTGGTTACAGGAGCTGAGTCTGGAGCTTCAAACGGCGATGAAAGAACCAGGGATGGTTTACTACCTTAGCATGAATGGTAAGAGAACCTTGGGCGACTTTAACTTCAACAACGCTTGTTGAGAAAAATCTTGGGTGTCTTTAACTTCAACAACGCTTGTTGAGAAAAATCTTGGGTGTCTTCTACTGGATAAGCATCAGGGAGATCTTAGGGTCGATCTGACTGAACTAGAGAGGCCTTTGACTGGGTAAGAATCAGGAAAATCTTAGGGTCGATTTAACTGAACCGGACAAGGTCTTGAAATATCTTCAACTGGATAAGCATCAGGGAGATCTTAGGGTCGATCTGACTGAACCAAGAGAAGGCCTTTGACTGGATAAGCATCAGGAAAATCTTAGGGTCGATTTAACTGAACCGGTCTAGGTCTTGAAATGTCTTCAACTGGATAAGCATCAGGGAGATCTTAGGGTCGATCTGACTGAACCAGAGAAGGCCTTTGACTGGATAAGCATCAGGAAAATCTTAGGGTCGATTTAACTGAACCGGTCTAGGTCTTGAAATGTCTTCAACTGGATAAGCATCAGGGAGATCTTAGGGTCGATCTGACTGAACCAGAGAAGGCCTTTGACTGGGTAAGCATCAGGAAAATCTTAGGGTCAATTTAACTGAACCGGACAAGGTCTTGAAATATCTTCAACTGGATAAGCATCAGGGAGATCTTAGGGTCGATCTGACTGAACCAGAGAAGGCCTTTGACTGGATAAGCATCAGGAAAATCTTAGGGTCGATTTAACTGAACCGGTCTAGGTCTTGAAATGTCTTTAACTGGATAAGCATCAGGGAGATCTTAGGGTCGATCTGACTGAACCAGAGAAGGCCTTTGACTGGGTAAGCATCAGGAAAATCTTAGGGTCGATTTAACTGAACCGGACAAGGTCTTGAAATATCTTCAACTGGATAAGCATCAGGGAGATCTTAGGGTCGATCTGACTGAACCAGAGAAGGCCTTTGACTGGGTAAGCATCAGGAAAATCTTAGGGTCGATTTAACTGAACCGGTCTAGGTCTTGAAATGTCTTCAACTGGATAAGCATCAGGGAGATCTTAGGGTCGATCTGACTGAACCAGAGAAGGCCTTTGACTGGATAAGCATCAGGAAAATCTTAGGGTCGATTTAACTGAACCGGTCTAGGTCTTGAAATGTCTTCAACTGGATAAGCATCAGGGAGATCTTAGGGTCGATCTGACTGAACCAGAGAAGGCCTTTGACTGGATAAGCATCAGGAAAATCTTAGGGTCGATTTAACTGAACCGGTCTAGGTCTTGAAATGTCTTCAACTGGATAAGCATCAGGGAGATCTTAGGGTCGATCTGACTGAACCAGAGAAGGCCTTTGACTGGGTAAGCATCAGGAAAATCTTAGGGTCGATTTAACTGAACCGGTCTAGGTCTTGAAATGTCTTCAACTGGATAAGCATCGGGGAGATCTTAGGGTCGATCTGACTGAACCAGAGAAGGCCTTTGACTGGATAAGCATCAGGAAAATCTTAGGGTCGATTTAACTGAACCGGTCTAGGTCTTGAAATGTCTTCAACTGGATAAGCATCAGGGAGATCTTAGGGTCGATCTGACTGAACCAGAGAAGGCCTTTGACTGGATAAGCATCAGGAAAATCTTAGGGTCGATTTAACTGAACCTGTCTAGGTCTTGAAATGTAGCTTGAGAACTTTAATTGGATCTTTCCTGAAATGTAAAAGTCAGCCATATGCAATGCATGATATGGATCAAGTAATGATGTTCTCAACATAAATGAGATTCGTAGGATATGATGCGTCTATGCATGCTATAATGATGTATGTGATGTTTTATGTATGTTTTTGTCTAGGAAAGTAAATCCTTGACGGGTGCCGGGAAGTCATATCCTGGGCTGATGTTTGAAGAATAAGCTTCTGCTTCCGCTAGGGATGATAGTTGCAAGAATACCGATGGGAGAAGATGACTCCGTTGCGGAATAAACTTGGCAAATGGAAGATTCTGCAGGGAGAAAAGATACTCTGACGACCATGCTGGGAAGCAATACTCTGTGGGGAGAGAAATGCTTTGCTGAATTATTGATGACTTGCTGAGGATATCCATGTTGTGTTGGAAGTGTTGATAGACTTCGCTGGGGTAAGAAGACTTCGTTGACGACGATCTTTCCATGGCTTTTGGCTGAGGATAACCCAGTTATATCCTATTGAGGAAATAACTCTTTGAATAAAGCCGGGCGACGCGTTCGTGCTCTGCGGGGATAAGCTTCCAGAATCTACTGGGGATAAGCTTATTGCTTGGGGAAATGATTTCCAATCTTCCTGGGGAATTGATTTCCAATTTTCCTGGGGAATTGGATTGGACTCTCTTGGGGAAGTTTTGACTGCGGGGGAAGTGATTCCTCTGAATATTTGATATGCCTCCGGGGAACAATCCTTAGATCAAGACTGCCGGGGATGCTTATTAAGAATATATGTGTACTGCTGCTGGGGATGTATTGAGATCTACTGGAGGATACTCAATTTCTTTGAGGTTGATTGTATAGCTTTGCTTGGAGAAGAGTGTACTGACTTGCTGGCTCACTCTCTGGGGAATTGAGATATCTGGTTATGTTCTTCAGCCGAACTCGCCTTGGTACCTTGGAGGACAGAACCATTAGACCATTTGGACGACTCATTACTGCCTCTGCTTCTGAGGTGGGAGAGGAAGACCTGTGGAGTGCTAACAAATCTTCTGGTAGACTGGTGATTAGATGTCGGGACATAGTCGTACGCTTTTGATCCCTAACTTTTGCCTGGACCGCCCTTTCGGGTTTTCAGTCCACCGGGATACCCATTTTTGCCCACGCCGCCTTTTCAGGTTTTCGACTTGTCGGGTGTACAGATTTTTTCATTTCATCCCTCATTTTGCCCGAACCCTTTTGGTTCGCCGGGAAGCCCTTATTTTTGCCTAGGTGTGTCAACCTAGCGGGTCTTTGATTGTGCGTAGTATTTTTTCGACTATGTTCGTGCTTTCAGCATGTAGGGAGTTGCCCCTGTTAGAATTGTTTTGTCATGCCACCAGAAGATCTTCGTTTGATCGTCCAATGCCCCAAGTGACTTAGACGGAGATTTGCCCCAGGCTGGTTGGCCTTTTTGAGAGATTCTCCGAATCTTGACTTAACTGCCCCAGATGATGGATAATAGTCATGCCATGCCCCTTGATTAGAGGTACTTCTGTTCATTAGGCATTCGTCGTGCGAATTTCCTTGCTGTTCAAACAAAAAGTCGTATGCAAACAAAGTTATGTTAAAAATGCAAAGCTTATGTCTGTCTTGAAGATTTTGAAAATGCATTCTTTTTCATAAAACAAGTAAATGTTTGTAAAAACATGATGTCAAATCCGTATTTACCGTAGGCCTTCAGGAGTCAGGATACCTTTCGTAACAGTATGCTTTCGAACTAACCCCTGCTTCAGCTGGGACTTTTGAGGGTTATAACGTGGCCTGGTTCACGGTTTAAGAAACAAAGAATAAAGGCTCAAATTATTTGTACCCACCCACTCTTCGTGACGTTCTTCAAACCTAAACTCAGTTGATCATGCGTTAGACCTTGTTTGAGTCTTCGTTCTGATTTTCCGGTGATGGTTCAGTCATTGATGATTTATTCTGAATAGGCAGTCATCATTTTTTTGTCGAGGGTTTGTAAGACCTTTTTCTTGTCTGATTTTTGTTATCCCTTTCTTTTTTGCCTGAACTGTTTCCTTTTTTGGAATTTCAGTCAGCGGGATGCCCCAGTTTTGTAAGTTTCCTTCACGGGTTTTGACTTAAGGGGTTTTTTATTTTTGAGATAATGACTGCCTTTCTTTATTGATTATTCGGAACCATCACTGTCTTTCTTCGTTTTGTTTTGTAAGGACCTCTTTGGTGCCATTCGTTAAGCACTTGGATCAACTGAGAGAACTACCCTGCCCCAGGTTATGATAAAGGGTTTTAAATTTCGCAACTAAAAACTCCTACTTCTTTGGCTCAGAGGGGTTGACGAGGGATTATCTTCCTTATTACTCCAGTGTTTAGGGATTGAAACTATGCCTGTACCTCATCAGCGGGGTCTGTTCAAAAGCATACTGTAGATTATGGTATCATTTTCGTCATCCTCCCTCAAGAGGCTTAGAGTTTAGATCCAGAGTTGACATCAGAAAAAATATGAAAATAGTTTGCATATAGTGAATGCGAATATATTGATTCAAAAATAGACATAAGCGATGCATTAATGGAATAACAATGTTTTAACATGAATAAATGTTTGAACAAAAGAAAATTGCAACTTGAACATTCGAATGAACAAAACTTTCCAGTCTCAGGATTTGTCACTTCAAATGGAAGATTCTCAGCAGAAGAATTTCATTTGGCCACCCGGCATGAACTCCAGCACCCTTCCGTCGACCCAGTCCTGGATCTTGTTCTTCAAGCTCCAACAGTCATCGGTGTCATGTCCAGGACTGTCAGAATGGTAGGCACATCTTTTATCAGGGTTATAAGTAGGAGCAGAGGTGCCAGGATTCTTGGGAGGACCTTTCAAAGTAATCAGATTGGCCTCCAATAAGTGTTTCAGCATTAGAGATGGTGGTATGCCAGTCTCAGTGAAATGTCTTCCAGGAGTGTATCGCTTGCGCCGATTACCCCGTTGATGCTGGGCTTGTGAAGTAGTAGCAATTTGGAGAGGTCTACTCATTGGGCCCGGCCTTTGCCCTCTTGGAAGCTGTTCCATGACTTGGTCCCTGACTTGGGCTGGTTGCTTCATGTCTTGATGAAGCTGACTGATCATGGCCCTCAGCTCTCCTTGCTCCTGAGCTAAACCTTGAATGAGGGTCCTTTGCCCCAGCATCTGGGTCTTCAATGTGTCTACCTCAGCTTGTAGACGTTTCAGCTGTTCGTCCTTGTCATCCTCAGCATTGTTCCTGACCAAAGTCCCCGTGAGAAGTGTCCTTAACTCCTCCTGCCCCTTGGATAAATTCAGGAGGATGTCCCCGAGCCGAGCCTCTTGAGCAAGAAGGTCCTGGTTGTCTTGTTGTGAAGCCATTGCTGAAATAAACAGCGGGAAAGGTAAGTGACCTGCAACAAAGATACCTGTTATGTAAGGATGAGTATGATATGCATGCAATGTTTTCAAGGATCTCGCGGGGTAAACCAGAAAATTTGTTAGCATTGGAATTTAGAGCTTGATTGAAGGACACCCATGTTATTGAGAACTCTTCTTCAAGAGTCAAAGGCTCACCATATCAAGTGGGTCATAGCCCCTGACTTTAGTCATCATGTCTGGTTTTGATTTCCAAACAACCTTGGTTAGGGAACCTTCTTCAGGAGTCAGAGCTCACCATATCAAGTGGGTCATAGCCCCTGACAACATTGGCTAGAGGAAAATAAATCCTCTTTGCCCCTTGCTAGATGTTTGATTTATATGACCTGCATCACAAGCCCTTGAGATCCTTGAAATGGGTTAGGATGTATGCAATGTTATGATGTCATGCTATGCATGAGGTGATGTGAGTAACCCTATTATGAGTCCAAATTAAGGACTGCAAAAACCTGCAAGAAACTTAGGATACCCTGTTATGAGTCCTAATTAAGGACTACAAACACAACCTGCAAGAGACAAATGTCAGGTAATAAGCATGCAAGTAGTTCAAGTAGGAAGGCACACAAGTCACACAAGAGAAACCCTTAAAGTTTAGGCCAGCATGGAGTCTGGGTAGTACCCTCTTGAAGTTGGTGGGTTCAACCTGTCCTATCAAAGTAACCGGGTTCTAAGGTTCCCAATATCACGGGATTGCTTTCATTGTTCATCGTTTCGATTTAGCCACTGAACTGGCGACCGAAATATTCCAGGAAAGCAACCCTCAATTGGATGTAGTATCGAGTATCAACCAACCTCGGACTGCACCAAAGTCAGTTATCTCACTACCCTAAAGAGGCCAAGATAGTTCAATTAAGGTTCCTAGGGTCAGTTGATGCCTCATGACACCACATGGAGGCCCCGTACTCTCCTTGACTGAACTCAAGGGTTACCGGTACACACCAAAGTGCCACACCAACGTAGCAGACTGTTTCAACCATGTCGGTATACCCCGCACAGTTCCCTCACAGCCTTGTTGCTACTTTCTAAGAAGGTATCCCCAGATCCGGGTTAGGATCTATAGAACTCCCAAGACAATCCCACAATAATAAAGCAAGCAAGTCAATACAATTGAAAACACAGTGATCTTAGTCCTAAGGTACACCTCACTTTAAGTTAAATCCCCAGCAGAGTCGCCAGTTCTGTGATCGGTGGATCTGGAACTGACTGTTTAACGCTGGTTCGCGAAATGTCGCGGAAGCAAGAGTCGCCACCGTCTTTTATTTTCTCCAAATGGAAAGGACAAAAGCACAGAAAAATTCCTTAAAGAGATTGCTCTCGGTTCGGGAGGTAGATTATAGAAAGGGAAGGTGTTAGCACCCTTTCTATCCATGGTTATCCATGGGCTCTTAGGTACTTGCTCAATGTGTTTTCAAAAATGTTTGCTTGCTTTTCAATGTGGGTTTTAAAAAAGTTTCTTTTGAAAAATTTCAGTTCGACTCATACGTCAGAGTGTTTGAAAAAATTGCTTTGAAAGCTTTTGAAAATGTGTTGGTGAAAAGATTTTGATTTGTTTGAAATTAGAGCAAGTATCCTTGAGAACCTACCTACCCTAAGGAATTCGTCTGTGTAATTGTCCTTTAAAGTAGTGCCATCCCACCATTGAGAGGTAGGTAGCACCACCGTTGGAGGTGTTCGGGTCAATTCGGGGTTCGGGACATGGTGATCACCAGAGCAATAGGAAGACACCTTAGAAGCTACCCTCATGCCAGGTTCCCGGATCATGAGGACTTACTAAGACATCCTCTACTCGACGACCACCTTTCGAGGCAAGGTAACAGTGAGGCGTACCCTAGGGGTGGTGTGTGCGAATTGTGTGTCGTTTTCGTTGATGTTTGTCTTGTCATGTTTGTTGTGATCTACGCTTGATTTTATTTTAAGTCCATACATTCTTTCATGCTTTTGTTAACAGTTAAAAGTTACGGGAAAAGTAAATCTAAGACTATTACAAATGGCGCGGGTCCACATCGCCAAAATTAAACCGAACCCGATTTGACGGAAAGTAAATAAAGCAAATAAAAGTGCGAGAAGTTAAATTGTTACAAGGCTTTGGGACATGTACATAATTATTTAAACGATACAAAATAAATACGCGACATTAAATAAATTATGAATATGGGCGTTGGACCCTTTTGCAAAAAATTAAAGTTAATGAATTAATTAAAATTAAATGAAAATGTTTTTGGTATTTTTGTGTTTTTTAAGATTTAAAATAAAAAAGAATTGATTGAAATTAAAATAAAATGTCAAACCCTAATTCTAATGTTTTTTAAGTTTATTGTAAAAATATTAAATCTTAACCTAATTTGAATCTAAGTTAATTTACATGCAAAATTTAATTACAAAAAATAAATAAATTAAATATTATTATTGAAAAAAAAGGGAAATTAAAAAGAATTAACAATTAAACCTAAATTCTACATTTTTTATATTTTTTATGAAGAGAATTAAAGTTAAACCTATTTTACTAAATTGATCTACATGTTAATTATTTACAAGAAAATAAATAAAATAAATATTTTTTTATGTTTTTATCCTTTTTCTGATTTTTTTGATGTTTTTCATATTGCAAAAATATTGAATTAAATTAAAACAAGAAAACAAATAAAAATAATAATTAAAAGAGATGAGAAAAAAATAAAAATATTTGCAAACCAGGGTGGGGTGTAATCCCAATTTGTGAGGTGTTGATCCAAGAATATTGGCCCATTAAGCCTGAGGTTTGTTGACCTTTTCAGTTCGTGTGTGATGCGTTGACTGGCGCTTATTGTGTTCTTCAATCTGTAACCCTTGATCTGGATGCTTTGGACGCGTGGATGGTGATTTCTGAGCGTGCATGAAGATCTTGCAATGGAAGTGCTGCATAGGAATTAGTATTGAAAAATAATATGGCAAATATACAGACCTGGGGTTCGAACCCAGGTCTTGGAGGTGAACGCTTATCAATGCCTGCCAGCTGAGCTATGAAACCAATTTGATATATAATATGCAAATAAATAATAAAAAGGCAAAACCAGATTGGTGGGAGTCAGCGCGCGCGTTTTTAAACGCACCAACCATCATGTGACACGGCTTCGTCTTCATCCCCATCCCTGTAAAACAAAACATATAGGCAACGGTTTTCGTTGCGTTGCCTAAACCCATATATCAAAAAATAACGAATAGACCCTCGACGCTCATAAATTGAGCGCGAGGGTTGGAACCTCCTCGTCTGGACGTGATAAATGCAATGGCAGTAGTCTTGAGCTTTAATTTTGCCTTGGGTGGAAAACCCCAATTTTGAAAAACTGTAACCCTAATATCCAAACATGGTAGATTCGCGTATGGTCAATGAAAACACAATTAAAGGCAATGGTTAGCTTGGAAACTTCAATATGAACAAGAATCAATAAACAAAAATGCACAAAGATGTATGAATCATGATATACGATTTCACAAGTTTTGCTTTACAGTTTGAGTTATAGACACCACTTCTTTGCGTTTTGGTTGATGTTAGGGATTGGCACACGTTCAGAGTTTGTCAAGGAAGCTATTGAACCAAGTTTGAAGCCTTGAATTCACCTCTAGAGTGCTTTTCAGTTTTGACTTTTTATGGCAAAAATTTCAAATTGGTACTAGCCTTTTCTGCGCAGCTGAGAGTGTGTTATGATTAGGGTTTGACTCAATGCTTATGAGGGAAGGAAATTAGGTCATTAGTTGGCCTTTATCCATGCCCATGAGAGAATTGGTCTTAGGTCTTTTAGCATTAACAAACTTTTCCTTCTTTTAAGCAAGACCAAGACTTGGTGTATAATCTAACCCTAGCATGAGTTTGTGAGTTGGCACATGATATATGGAAGCTATCCCAATTCAAATGACACTATTTCATTGACTTTTGAATTTTATTTGAATTTTTAAAGATTTAAAATGAATTAAATTATCAAAAATTAAATAAAATAGAAAAATCAATATTTGGTCTTGAAATTAATCATGGGACACGTGTGTGGCATGACAAGGCTGAATCAAGTGGAAGAAAGTGGGCCCTTTTGTCAAAAATTGAAGTTTCAAGGATAGTTGACTTTTGCCATTTCACAAAAATTTCCCAACTTCTCCAATGCATAACTTGCTCAATTTTTAAGCTTTTCTCATGTTCTTGGACATTTTGGAAAGGTCTTTGAGTCCTTTAACCAATGCCTTTGTTCCCATGTCATTTTGATTTTCCAATCTCAAGTTATGGCCTTTGACTTAAAGTCCCTTTTTGTTGACTTTTGAAAATGACCTATAATGTTGAAATTGATAACTTTTTGTGAGAGCATTTCTTGGACTTGAAGTATGAAGATGATTTGTAGGAAATGTCTTTCTCTTCAAAATGAGCTTTGGATGGGATTTTTCTGATAATCCATGTGAAAGTTATGCTCTGGTCAATTTCAGTTGACTTTTTCAGCTGTCCAAATATAGCAACTTTTGCATCTTTGATGATTTCTGAGCCAAATTTTGAGAATCATGATCAAGCATTGATCAAATGATGTTTGTGGCTTCAAAATGATATGTTGACCAAAAATTTGAACTTTTGACTGTCAAATGACCATTTTGCCTCTACAGTTGACTGTAGTGCAATTTAGGGTTTTGACTGTGCAATCTTGAGCTGAATGCCTTGAAACTTGATATGAGGATGCTTGACCATGTTTGTAAGCATATGAGACTTGATTGAGCCTTTGAAAACTTCATTTTCTTGATCAGAACCCAAACCCTAGTTTTGACTGTATGGGAGACTGTTGAGCTGTGCAACCCTTGGGGAATTTTGTGACTTGGCTTTGCAATTTCTTGAAGAATATGGGAGGGCAAATTTTGGGGTGCAACACATGATATGGACCAAGCAATGATGTTCTCAACATAAATGAGATTTGTATGATGCGTCTATGCATGCTATAATGATGTATGGAAGTGCGATGTTTATGAATGTATTTTTCGTCTAGGAAAGTAAATCCTTGACGGGTGCCGGGAAGTCACTCCTGGGCTGATGTTGGAGAATAGATTTTGCTGGGGATGATGATTGCAAGAATACCGGTAGGAGAAGATAACTCCGTTGGGGAATAGACTTGGCGAATGAATTACTCTGCGGGAGAAAAATACTCTAGCGATCTTGCTGGGAAGAAATACTCTGTGGGGAGAGAGATACTCTGTTGAGTTGTTGATAACTTGCTGGGGGATACCCTTGTTGTGTTGGAAGTGTTAATAGACTTCGCTGGGGATAAGAAGACTTCGTCGAGGACGCTCTTTCCGTGACTTTTGGCTGAGGATAACCCAGTTATATCCTAGTAAGGAAATAACTCTTTGAATAAAGTCGGACGACGCGTTCGTGCTCTGTGAGGATAAGCTTCCAGAACCTACTGGGGATAAGCTTACTGCCTGGGGAGATAAATTCCAACTTTCCTGGGGAACTGGATTGGACTCTCCTGGGGAAGTTTTGAACTGTGTCGGGGAAGTGACTCCTTTGAATGTCTGGTATACCGCCGGGGAACAATCTTTAGACCAAGACTGCCGGGGATGCTTGTGTATGCTGTTGGGGCATGTTGGGATCTGCTGGAGGATACTCAACTTCCTTAAGTTTGATAGCTTTGCTTGAGGAGAGTATGCTGACTTGCTGGCTCACTCTCTGGGGAACTGGGATATCTGGTTATGTTCTTTAGCCGGACCTACCTTGGTACCTTAGAGGATAGAACAATTAGATTGCTTAGACAACTCTTTATTGCCCCTGTTTCTAACGTTACCTGTAATTAATCCTTTGTTTCGTATGCAAATATTTATGAGTTAGCAAATTATTGTCAATGCATATATCACAAATTGAACCTTGGACGTTCTTCGCAAAACGAAACAGAAAAGGAAAACAATTGGCACTTTTAACTGAAAAATATATTTGTATTGATTTTTGAATGGCCTGTAAATAGGTGTTTTGTGTACAAGAGGCTGACGTCCTAGTAAGAGAACGCCGCCGAACAAAAGAGTTTATACAAATTTTGTACAAGAGAAAATAAAACAGCTGTGTAAAATATGAATAATCCCACTGGGTTTCAACTCTGCTATTGCCTTTATAACTCCGAGCGTCTCATCACTTGATGACCTTGGTTAAAAGTGAAGCTGATTGATCGATGCCGTCTGAACTTGATGTAGATACCGGATTCTGGATGCAAAGTGATCCAATGAGACATAGTATTACGCTTTTATCCCTAACTTTTGCCTGGACCGCCCTTTCGGGTTTTCAGTCCACTGGGATACCCATTTTTGCCCAAGTCGCCTTTTCAGGTTTTCGACTTGCCGGGTGTACAGATTTTTTTCATTTCATCCCTTCATTTTGCCCGAACCCTTTTGGTTCGCCGGGAAGCCCTAATTTTTGCCTAGGCATGTCAGCCTAGCGGGTCTTTTTTCATGCGTAGTATCTTTTTACTATGTCTGCATTGGCGGGGTGAGGAAGGTCGTCACCATCCATATTGGTTAGAATCATGGCTCCTCCTGAGAACACATGTTTAACCACAAATGGCCCTTCGTACGTAGGGGTCCATTTGCCCCTTGGATCACTCTGAGGAAGGATGATTCGTTTGATTACCAGATCCCCAACTTGATATTCCTGTGGTCTGACCTTTTTGTTAAATGCCCTGATCATCCGTTTTTGATACGCCTGACCATGACAGATAGCAGCAAGCCTCTTTTCGTCAATTAAGTTTAGCTGATCAAGTCGTGTCTGGATCCAATCATCCTCGTTCAGATTTGCATCCTTCATTATCCGGAGAGAGGGTATTTGCACTTCGATCGGTAAGACTGCCTCCATACCATAAACCAAGGAGAAAGGAGTTGCCCCGGTTGACGTCCTGGCTGAGGTACGGTACCCATGTAGAGCGAACGGTAACATCTCGTGCCAATCTTTATAAGTCACTGTCATTTTCTGCACGATTTTCTTGATGTTCTTATTTGCTGCTTCTACAGCCCCATTCATCTTCGGTCTGTAAGGAGAAGAATTGTGGTGCTGTATTTTGAACTGTTTGCAGAGCTCAGTGATCATCTTGTTGTTCAGATTGGTACCGTTGTCTGTAATGATCCTCTCTGGGACGCCGTACCGACATATCAGATTATGCCGAATGAACCGTGCCACAACAGTCTTGGTTACCGTAGCATAGGATGCTTCTTCGACCCACTTCGTAAAATAATCAATCGCCACTAGGATGAAGCGATGCCCATTAGATGCCGTAGGTTTAATCTCACCGATCATGTCTATGCCCCACATTGCAAACGGCCAAGGCGCAGTCAGAACATTCAGAGGAACTGGGGGAACATGCACCTTGTCTGCATAAATCTGGCACTTATGGCATGTCCTAGAATGTTGGTAGCAGTCAGCTTCCATTGTGGACCAGTAATACCCTGCCCGAAGGATCTTCTTTGCCATTGTATGTACACTGGAATGTGTACCAAAGGTCCCCTCATGTAGCTCTTCCATGATCCTTTCTGCTTCAGTCTTATCCACACAACGCAGTAAGGTTGAATCATGGTTTCGCTTGTATAAGATGTCGTTGCTAAGGAAGAACTTTGCTGCGAATCTTCTCAAGAACTTCTTATCATTGACAGAGGCACCTTCAGGGTATTCCTGAGCTTCCAAGTATCTCTTCACCTCATGGTACCAAGGCTTCTCAGTCACCAATTCAGTTTCGAGATCGCAACAGTATGCCGGTTCGTCCAGTTTCCAGATGATGATCCAGGGAGCCTCATTATCCCATTTGACCTTGAACATAGAAGACATTGTAGCTAACGCGTCCGCCAACTGATTCTCTTCTCTTGGAAAGTGTTCAAAGGTTATCTTCGTGAAGTGGGGGATCAAGGTCAACACACATTCTCTGTAAGGAATAAGATTCGGATGTTTCGTATCCCACTCTCCTTTGATCTGATTGATCACAAGAGCGGAATCTCCGAAGACACTCAGAAACTTGATCCTTAGATCGATCGCAGCTTGAAGACCCATGATGCATGCCTCATACTCTGCCATGTTATTGGTACAGTTGACACATAGCCGGGCAGTGAGTGGAGTATGAGTGCCTTGAGGAGGTATGATTATAGCGCCGATACCGTTTCCCAAAGCGTTGGAGGCTCCGTCAAAGTGCATAGACCATCGGGATCCTTCCTCAGGTCCTTCATCCGGTCCAGGTACTTCACAATCAGACACAATCATGATACTTTCATCTGGAAACTCGAAGTTCATTGACTGATAGTCATCTACGGCCTGATGTGCCAAGTGGTCTGCCAATACACTTCCCTTGATGGCTTTCTGGGTCGTGTACTGAATGTCGTATTCCGTCAAGATCATTTGCCATCTTGCAATTCTCCCAGACAGAGCAGGCTTTTCGAATATGTACTTTATAGGATCCATCTTTGAGATCAACAAGGTAGTGTGAGTTAGCATATACTGTCTCAGCCGGCGAGCAGCCCATACCAAAGCGCAGCAAGTTTTCTCGAGCAGTGAGTATCGGGTCTCACAGTCGGTAAACTTTTTGCTAAGGTAATAAATGGCATGCTCTTTTCGGCCAGACTCATCATGCTGCCCCAGCACACACCCCATTGAGTTGTCAAGCACTGTCAGGTATAATATCAGAGGTCTCCCTTCAACCGGTGGCATAAGGATGGGTGGTTCTTGGAGATACTCTTTGATTCTGTCAAAGGCGGCCTGACATTCATCATTCCAACGTACTACCTGATCTTTCTTCAGCAGCTTGAAGATCGGCTCACAGGTAGCAGTCAGGTGTGAGATGAAGCGAGCAATGTAATTCAGGCGTCCTAGAAAACCTCTGACCTCTTTCTCTGTCCTAGGAACTGGCATCTCTTGAATATCTTTGACCTTAGCAGGGTCCACTTGAATGCCCTTGTCACTTACAACGAAGCCTAGCAACTTCCCAGATCTTACCCCGAAGGTGCACTTGTTCGGGTTCAACCTCAGTTTGTACAGTTTCAACCGGTCAAACAACTTCTGCAGATGATCTAGGTGCTCTTCCTCAGTTTGGGACCTTGCGATCATGTCGTCAACATACAGTTCTATCTCATGATGGATCATGTCATGAAATAAAGCGACCATGGCACGTTGGTAGGTTGCCCCAGCGTTCTTTAGTCCAAAAGGCATGACCTTGTAGCAGAAGGTGCCCCACTGAGTAACAAAGGTAGTCTTTTCCATGTCTTCAGGTGCCATCTTGATCTGATTATAACCTGAAAAACCATCCATGAAAGAAAACACCTTATGCTGAGCTGTATTATCAACAAGGACATCAATGTGAGGTAGGGGGAAGTCATCCTTGGGACTGGCCCTGTTCAGATCCCTGTAGTTGACACACATTCTGACCTTACCGTCTTTCTTAGGTACCGGCACCACATTAGCAACCCACTGAGGGTAAGAAGTCACTGCAAGAAACCCAGCATCAAACTGTTTCATAACCTCGGCTTTGATCTTCTCAGACATCTCTGGACGCATACGACGGACCTTTTGCTTAACCGGGGGGCAGTCTTCCTTAGTAGGCAAGTGATGGACCACAATATCGGTATCCAACCCGGGCATGTCTTCGTAGGACCAGGCAAATATCTCCATATAATCATGTAGCATCTGAGTCAACCGTTGCTTCACGCTGAGCTCTAGGTTGGCACCAATCTTTACCTCTTTCCTGTCTGCCTCAGTACCCAAGTTTATTGTTTCCACTGGCTCTTCATGTGGTTGAATTTCCCTCTCTTCCTGAAGCAACAGTCTTGCAAGCTCGCCAGGCACTTCGCAATCATCTTCACCTTCGTCTTCGGCTAAGTTGATCGGATTTTCGAAGTCATAACTGGCAGTAGCAGGGTCGTTACCAGTGAGATCCAGAGTGGATTGAAACCTGTATGAGTGAGTGTGTGTGTAAATACAGCTCTTTTGAAATATGTATAAAGGAAAGGAAGACAGAAAAGGAGCATATGATTTGAAATGCCAGAAAACGTCCAAGATTTTCATTTATGATATATGAAATGACAATTTATATGCCCTCACAAATGAAACCACGGTGCCTCGGGTAAGACACCGGGCCATAAAGTTCAATTTATTGTTTATTACAGATACCAAAAACATAGGAATTCATTACTCAGTAATAAGAGAAACAGGTAGATTGCCTTTTGCACTCCAATTGTTAGGTCCACTGTCGGTTGCCGGGTAAATCCAGCTATCAAACTCAGCTTCATCCACTTCATCTTCGTTCCCAATAGCATCTACTCCATGAGCAGGCAGGGGAGCTGTCACTACATTAGGCTTCTCAGATGCCTCAAACTGTACTTCCTTGGCGTCAATAAGGTCCTGCAGCTTGCTCCTTAACGCCCAACAGTCATCAGTGGAGTGCCCCGGGCTATCGGAGTGATAAGCACAACGGGCATTTGGATTGTACTTAGGAGATGTAGTATTTGCAAACTTCGGAGCCTCCCTGACAGTCACTAGATTGGTGGATAGCAACTGCGGCAAGATTTGCGATAGGGTCATGCTCAAACGGGTAAACTCTCTCCGAGGTCTTTCAGCCATTTGAGGATTGGTTGGCCGAGGCGCGGCAGCAGGCTTAGCAATCATTACCGCACTGACAGATTGGCGGCGCTCAGATCTCTCTGGTCTCCGGGAACCATATACAGCACTAGCCTCCTTTTTGAAGGGTTTCTTCTCAGAACTAGATGATGCACCCTTCGGAATCTTTCCAGACTTCAACCCAGACTCAATTCTTTCTCCAGTCAGAATCAGATCGGTGAACCCTGCAGACGAATTCCCGATAAGATGGTTGAAAAATGGCTCAGACAGGGTCCCCAAGAACATGTCTACTAACTCCCGATCAGTCAACGGAGGCTGCACCCTGCCATCCAGATCCCTCCACTTCTGAGCGTACTCCTTAAAACCTTCACTTGATCCTAACGACATACCCTGGAGTTGGGTACGTGTAGGGGCAAGGTCGGCATTATATTGATACTGCTTATAGAAAGCAGTAGCCAACTCCTCCCAGTTACGAACCTTGGTCCCATCCAGTTGATAGAACCATTCGAGATGAGTCCCTGAAAGACTCTCCTGGAAGAAGTGGATCCACAAATTCTTATCCGCTGAGTACGGTTGAATCTTCCGAACATAGGACCTGAGATGTAGCTTGGGACAAAACGCCCCGTCGTACTTAGTGAAAGATGGTGCTTTGAACTTCCGAGGAATAATCACACCAGTAGACAAGCCCAAGTCTCCGAAATCCAGCCCAGGTACCTGTTGTATCTCCATAGCATTCAACCTATCTTCCAATTGTTTGTAACGGTCTTCTGCAGGAGGATATTGCTCTTCATCAAAATCAGTCTCGTTGTCGGAGACCACCGGACTAGGACCTTTTTCTGCCTGAGGAGTACCCTTGCCAACGGAAGAACCAGCCTCTTCATTCTGTAGGGTATTGCCAAACCTTCGGCCCGAGCTGAACAGAACAGTCCTTCTCTTCTTCTTCTTCTCCTTCTTCAGGAGCAGAGTCTTCAGCTCCTCTTGGCCTTGAGCCAGGCCCATGATTAATTCCTGAAATTGCGCGTTCTGCGCCTGAAGAGCCTTGATGGACATCTCAGTTGAGGACGAGTCAGGATTCATGATGCTGAAATAAACAGCGAAGAACGGTAAGCAACCTGAAAAGAGGAAAACCTGCTATGCACATGATGAATGGAATGCGTATGATTTATGTTTTCAAAGACAATCGGGAATCAACTTTGTAAACAAAAAGGAACACACTTCATTAGATTCAACTTTGAGACTGAAATTATTCAACAGGTTGCCCTTAGGCGTTACATGAAAGGAAATACTGAAAAGGGAAATAAAACTGTAAAAGAACAGCCGGAGCTCCTTATTGATCCCATGGTCTCTTCTTCTCAGTACGGATGTAGGCATTCAGAGCTCTCTCATTCTCCAACTGCTTTGTCAGCTTCTAGATTTTTAATTCCTGCTCGTTGAACTTTTCCCGGTAAGAATCCCGCTCTTCTCGCAGTTGCGACCAAGATCTCTTCAATGCCTCATAATCAGTAGGTATCTGAGGAGGAAGGACAGTTGGAGGAACACCATCTTTGTCAGGACACTCAAGAATGACGGGTCTGACGGCTTCATACGGCATACCTAACTTCTGAGCACGGATGCAAACCCATTTGTAGTAGGCTTCCATAGGTAAATAAGTCTTTGGCCCCAACTCTTGTGGGTCAGCTTTATGAACTTTGTCCCAAGCCTTGATGAACCTACGACGCAGCTCGTCACTATCCACCTGAAACTCAAAACTGATGTGAGGCACCAACATCTCATGAGGGCCTGCTCTTCTTGCTCTTCCAAACTGACGGAGCGCTAGACATGGATTGTAAGAGATCCCTCCTTGGGTACCAATCAAAGGAACATTAGGGTATTCCCCGCATCGATCAATGACAGCTATCTCATCCAAACCTCTGCAAGTCCAAATGATGTCTTTGTCGGTGAGAGACATTAACCTATGAGCCCAACCTCTTCCTTCTTGATTCTTCAGTACGAACTTGGGGAGGTGCGAAATAAACCACCTCACCAACAAAGGGATACAACACCATAGGGTTCCTCGTCTTCGGGTAGTACGAGCATGAAGTTGTTGCAAGATGTCACCCAAGAGAGTGGGCACAGGATTCTGAGACATAAAGATCCTTATGGCAGTGACATTAATGAAGTTATCAGGATTAGGAAACAAGACTAACCCATAGATTAGGAGAGCCAAAATGTCTTCATATGCCCTAAAATCCAGGTCATTCCAGAAATTGTTAGCTTTACCAACCAGAAACTTGGCCAAGAAACCCTTAACTCCGCTTCTAGTCACCCAGTTGTCCATTACCTCTTGATGTGTCAAGGGAAGAGCTGCAGCAACATCCTCAAGCATGAGGGTCTTTTCCCAACCAGTAAAGGGAGTCTGATCCAAGATAGGGATACCAAGCAAATCAGAGAACTCTTCCAGGGTAGGGACCAGCTGGAAGTCTTGAAAGGTGAAGCACTGGTACAGGGGGTCATAGAACTGGGTCAGAACACTCATCAACTGTTGATCCCGCTTTGTAGTGACTAAACTGAGAAGAGAACCATGCCTCTGAATGAAGGAAGTGGTATTTGGAATTCTGCTAACCAACTCTTCAAGCAACTCAGGTGAGTGAACAAAGTTGAACCGGATAGTATTCCTTCGCACAGGCATCATGATGTCCTACAAAACAGAGCAAAGGTGAAACCCTCTTGTCTTTGAAATGGTCAGTCCTTATGCAGGATGCATGCAATGCTCATGATGTTATGATGTTATGATAAAGCACACCACAAATAGATACAAAGGCAAACATAGTAAGGCACACAAGTCACACAAGGCAAGCCCCTAAAGTTTAGGCCAGCATGAGGTCTAGGTACTACCCTCTTTCAGTTTGTTGGTTCATACCTGTCCTATCAAAGTAACCGAGTTCTTAGAGGATCCCAATATCATTGACTACCCTCAATCGGTCATAACTCCAGCATCGCAATCTTTTCTTGCGGCCAGAACCATCACGAGAGTTTATCCTTAATGGGCGTAGCATACTGCTACTGTTCTAATGGCCAAGTTGTGTCATTTAAGGTTCTAAGGTTGTTGGTGCTTAATGACTCCTTAGAAGACCCATATTCTCCTCGTTGCGACACAAGGGATATCGGTACAGACCAAGGTGCCACACCATTGTAGCCACTGTTTCACCCGTGTCGGTCTACGCCGGACAGGTCCCTCACAGCTTATGCTACCTAAACAGGGTATCCCCAGATCCGGGTTAGGATCTATGTAACTCCCATGCAACCCACAAAGTTAAAGCAGACAAGTCAATACAATTGAAAACACAGTTATGAACTAACCCTAAGGTACACCTCACTTTAAGTTTAAGTCCCCAGCAGAGTCGCCAGTTCTGTGATCGGTGGATCTGGAACTGACTGTTTAACGCTGGTTCGCGAAATGTCGCGGAAGCAAGAGTCGCCACCATCTTTTATTTTCTCCAAATGGAAAGGACAAAAGCACAGAAAAATTCCTTGTAGAGATTGCTCTCGGTTCGGGAGGTAGGTTATAGAAAGGGAAGGTGTTAGCACCCTTTCTATCCATGGTTATCCATGGGCTCTTAGATACTTGCTCATTTGTGTTTTCAAAAAATGGTTTGTTTGCTTTTCAACTGTGGGTTTTAAAAAAAAGTTTCTTTGAAAATTTCAGTTCGACTCTTGTATCGGTCCTCAAGAGTGTTTGAAAAATTGCTTTCGAAAGCTTTTTGAAAAGGTGTCGGTGTGAAAAGTATTTTTGAATTTGTTTTGAAATTCAGAGCAAGTATCTACGAGAACCTACCTACCCTAAGGAATTCGTCTGTATAAATGTCCTTTAAAGTAGTGCCATCCCACTATTGAGAGGTAGGTAGCACCACCGTTGGAGGTGTTCGGGTCAATTCGATGTTCGGGACATGGTGATCACCAGAGCAATGGGAAGACACCTTAGAAGCTACCCTCATGCCAGGTTCCCGGATCACGAGGACTTACTAAAATATCCTCTACTCGACAATCACCTTTCGAGGCAAGGCAACAGTGAGGCGTACCCTAGGGGTGGTGTGTGATTTGTGTGTCAGATTCATTTATTTTTGTCTTGTCAGGTTATGGGTGAGCTACGCGTTTGTTTTTACTTAAGGCCATTCATTCTTGCATGCATTTGTTAACAGTTAAAAAATTGCGAGAAAGATAAAATTCTAAGCTATTACAAAAGGCGCGGGTCCACATCACCAAAATTTCCAGAACCCGATTTGACAGAAAAGTAGAGAATTAAAGAAAAGTAAAGTGCGAGAAATTAATTACACGACTTTGGGAGAGATACATAAATAATTAAAAGAAAAAGAGATAAATATGCGAATTGAAATTTAAATTAGAACGAGGGCGTTGGACCCTTTTTAATGAATTAAATTAAACAATTATTAAAATAATGAAATTAAAGAAAAGAAATTGTTTTTTGAGATTTTTGTATTTTAAGATTTTAATGGAAAAAAGATTAATTAAAATAAAATGCTAACCCTAATTCTAGTTGTTTTTTTTTATTTATTAAGAAAGAATTAAATTTTAACCTAAACTTAATCTAATTATTTACATGCAATTTAATTATAAAATAATAATAGGAAATATTTAGTTATTATGAAATAAAAGAAAAAAGGATAAAAAAATTAATTAAACCCTAGTTCTACTAATTTTAAATTAATTAAGAAAATATTAAGGTTCTCTCCTAAATTAAAACTAATCAATTAAAGTTATTTGTTTACAAAAATACTAATTAAATAAATATATTTAATTTTTGTCTTTTTTCTGATTTTTCATTGTTTTTGTGTTTTTTATGAAAATAATTAAATTACAAGAATTAATAAAAAGAATAATAATTGAAATAAAAAAAAGAATGAAAAAAGTATTGCAAACCTAAGGGGGGTGTTGTCCCCAGTTGTGAGGTGAAACTTTAGCAATTTGGCCCATTTAAATTCATGGCCTGATTGACTTTCGTGGCTAGCATGTAGCTCCGTTGACTAGTGCCTATGGTGTTCATCAGATCTGGTCCCTTGGATTGGCATTATTGGCCAAGTGACACGCCAGAAATCGTGGACGCATGGTGGTCCTTGACGCTGAAATTGCATAGGAACGTTAATTGCAAAATAATATGGAAAGGGTGAGAACCTGGGGCTCGAACCCAGGTCCTAGAGATTACCAATACCTAGCCTTGCCAACTGATCCACTTGATTGCTTTGTATATTACATAACAAACAAATAACATAAGTGAATATAATAACTAATGGATTTCTGGCGCGAATTTTTGAACGAACCAATCAGCACCTTACACTTCATCATCTTCTTCATGGTTTTGTTTTTCCTGAAAAATAGAAAACGGTTAGCGGGGGTTTTGAACCCCCTCAAAATAAGCCATATTCAATAATAACGATTAAGCCATCTTTGAGCATAAATTAGGCGCGAGGGTCCTAGTCTGATCGTCCAAGCCTGCTGGTTTTATTCATGGTATTGATATGTCTTAATTTTACAGGGATGAGAAACGCCTAATTTGGAACTCAAGAAAACCTAGCCTGCATCAATGGTAGAATCATGTATAGCGCATAAAAATGCAATTAACTTATATGGTTAGCTTCAGAATCTTCTCATTAGTCAGAATCTATGAAAGAAATGCCATGAAAATGCATAAATATTAAAATACGATTATGAGAACAAAGTGAAAAAGTTTGACTTCTGTACAATGATTCAAGGCGTTAGAGACGTGGAAACCTAGTCAGGTACGTTGCTTAAGGTCTCAGGAAGGTGATGAGATGAATTTCTTGGCTTGAATCGACCTCTATCCCTGTTTTCAGTTTTCAATTTTTCAACCAAAAACTCAAGTTTTGTTTTCTATGTATGGCGCCGCTTTCAGTCTGTGAGCACCAGGGTTTCGTTCTGTACTTATGTGTGAGTGTTTTAGGTTAAGAAACTTGATCAAAATCCATGCATTGATGTGAAAAATATTTGATTTGCAAACCATAATTTTTCAATCTTTTTTCATGCTTTTTAACTCTCAATCATATCCAATTAGCTTCAATTCTTTCCTAATCTGACTTATACAAAATCTTAGAGATATTATATGCATAAAAAGATTTGAAACATTAGGTTTAACATTTTTCATGTATTTAAATTAATTTAAATGAATTATTAATAATAAAAATCCAAATAAATAAATAAAAAATGAAGAAAAACTTCCCTTTGGGCCAAATGGTCGTGCACATGCCTTGGATAATGAATTGTGGAAGAAAAAGAGGCCCATTAGCAATTTTAGGTCATTTGAAGCAATATTGACTTTTCAAAATATCCAAATATTTCCCAACTTCCACAAGGCATAACTTGCTCAATTTTTAAGCTTTGCTCATGTTCTTGGACATTTTGGAAAGGTCTTTGAGTCCTATAACCAATGCCTTTGGTCCCATGTCATTTTGATTTACCAATCTCAAGTTATGGCCTTTGACTTAAAGTCCCTTTTTGTTGACTTTTGAAAATGACCTATAATGTTGAAATTGATAAATTTTTGTGAGAGCATTTCTTGGACTTGAAGTATGAAGATGAGTTGTAGTAAATGTCTTTCTCTTCAAAATGAGCTTTGGATGGAATTTTTCTTATAATCCATGTGAAAGTTATGCCCTGGTCAATTTACAGTTGACTTTTTCAGTTGTCCAAATAAGGAAACTTTTGCATCTTGATGATTTTTGAGCCAAGCTTTGAGAATCATGATCAAGCATTGATCAAATGATGTTTGGGGCTTCAAAATGAGATGTTGGTCAAAAAATTGAACTTTTGACTGTCAAATGACCATTTTGCCCCTATAGTTGACTGTAGTGCAATTTAGGGTTTTGACTGTGCAATTTTGTACTGAAAGTCTTGAAACTTGGTATGAGGATGCTTGACCATATTTGTAGGCATGTGGGACTTGATTGGACCCTTGGAAACTTCATTTTCTTGATCAGAACCAAAACCCTAATTTTGACTGTTAGGAGGCCCTTGAACTGTGCAACCCTTGGGGAATTTTGAAGCTTGACTTGGCAATTCTTGAAGAATATGGGAGGGCAAATTTTAGGGTACAACAACAGTCTTCCTAGAACCATCAAACGCTTTGACAATTACTCCACTAGGTCTCATGGGAGCACCTTGATATGAGAGTCGAGATAATGTAGTTTTTGGCATTACATTTAACGACGAACCTGTATCTACCAGCACACTTGATAAAGTATCATTTCCACAACTTATTGAGATATGCAAAGCCATATTATGGTTCCTTCCCTCCTCCGGAAGCTCTTCATCACTGAAACTAAGATTGTTACACGAAGTAATATTTCCCACAATTCCATCAAACTGGTCAACTGTCACATCATGATCCATGAATTCCTGGTCCAAGACCTTCATCAAAGCTTCTCTATGGGCACCAGAATCTCTCAGTAAAACAAGCAAAGAAATCTTGGAAGGATTTTGCAATAGTTGGTCCACAATCTTGTATTCACTTCTCTTGATGAGCTTCAGAATCTCATCATCATCGGGGTGTGGGATAGGTTCATTGGATCGGCCTACCTCAACCCTGGGTTCAATATTTCTCGCTGGAATTTCTGCCGGTATGGGCCTCCTGACTTGAACTTCTGGTATTTTCAAAGGTACTGCTGCAAAGACACGTCCGCTTATCGTAACTCTACTCACATCAGCGATGTTAACAAAAGATGGCCTTGTTGGTATAGGGACTTCTACCCCATTCTCAATCATTGTGGCATTATACTTGTAGGGTATAGCTTGGTCTGAGTTGTAAGGCACAGGGCCAGGTGGATAAATGATCAAAGGAGCAACAAGTGCAGTCTGACTGTCGTAAACGATCTCTACTGGTTCAGGCAAGTTGAATTGTGGTATTATAACATTCACTTCATCCACCGGATCTCTATCATGTGTGATAGTGATAACCCTCTGGTCTAACAACTTTTGAATATCCTCCTTCACAATAGGGCAATCAACTTCTCTTGAACAAAATTCACAAATATCATAATCATGATGATGCCTAAAAAAGGCAAGTCTTCTTAAGCTCTGATGTAACCTGATCAACGAATCCTTATGTGTTCAACTTGAAAAACTTGAAACTTTCCCGGACAACCGTCCACCATATTCACTGATGCTGCCCCATGTCGAGGCAAAGGATTATCTCTAACATTCGGGTTAACATCCTTGAAAGACAAGATACCGTTCTTAATCAACCTATGCACGTCCGCCTTTAGAGCAAAGCAATTTTCAAGGTTGTGCCCCGGCGACCCTTGATGATACTCACAAAACTGGTCCGCCTTGTACCACGGAGAAGTACTATTCGGTGCGATAAGAGGAGGCTTTGTTGTTATGAGGTTCTTTCTGATCAGAGCAGAGAACAATTCAGTGTAAGTCATAGGAATGGCATCAAAGTGCGGTTTCCTTGGTGAACGATTCTGGTTATTAAACTGGTAAGCCTGTTGTCGAGGCTGCTGTTGAAATGGCCGTTGCTGAATTGGTGGGGTTTGATGAGGTGGGGTCACCAATGTTGGGCGGACAGCCGGAGTGACTGCCGCAACATGTGAGTAACCTCTCCTTGGTCTCCCAGGGAAAATGACACTGACATCTTGTTCTTTCCTTTTAGGGAAAGCACTTCCAAACTTCTTACTACTGCTAGACAGACTTCCTTCCTTAACCAAACGTCCTTCACGAATCCCTTCCTCCAACCGCATGCCCATACCTACCATCTCGGTGAAATCACTGGGTGCGTTGGCAATCATTCTTTCATAATAAAAGGAACCTAAAGTCTTCAGGAATATTTTTGTCATTTCTTTCTCCTCAAGAGGGGGATAAATCTGAGCAGCAATTTCACGCCACCTCTGAGCGTATTCCTTAAAGGACTCTCTGTCTCTCTGGGACATCGCCCGGAGTTGATCTCTGTCCGGCGCCATGTCGATGTTGTACTTATACTGGTGAACAAAAGCTTCACTAAGATCGTTGAAATTACGAATCCGAGTGTTGTCCAAACCCATATACCACTTAAGAGCGGCACCAGTCAAACTGTCTTGAAAATAGTGAATTAACAAGTCATGATCATCAGAATATATAGACATCTTTCTCACGTACATAGTCAAATGACTCCGTGGACACGAATCACCTTTATACCTTTCAAAGTTCGGCACTTTGAATTTGGCTGGAATCTTTACATTCGGAACCAAACACAGGTCATGAGCGTTCTTTCCAAACAAATCTTTCCCCTTTAACGCTCTGATCTCCCTCTGCATCTCTTGAAACTGGTCTTGAAATTCTTCCATTCTATCGAAAAGACCCAGACTTTCAGCAGGCTCGACATGATAAGCAGGTTCATTTATGTATGGCATAGAATGAATCACAGGAGCGACAGTTGTCATCACTGGTTGAGGGAAAGGTACCACAGACGGGATTACAGGCGGCATAGCAGTTGTCTTCGGTTGTAGGAAAGACACAGTAGGTTGAACCAAAGGTTGTACGACAGGATGATACCCTTCCGGCATAAAGTTATAAGGCATTCCCCACGGAAAACCTTTTGGCATCTGATGTTGAAGCGGAGAGTTGATTTGAGTCACATATGTTGGAACGACGACAATCTCAGAAACCACAGTAGTCGACGTCTGAATCTCAGCAGCTGCAGTCGATGGCTGATTCTGAGCAGACATCAAACTTTCCACCTGCGCAGTTAGTTTCTCCATACCGACACGAAGGGTAGCGACCTCCTCATGAAGCTCGTGGTTTTCCTATTCTAGATCTTCCATCTTCCTCTGACGGTTGGCTCGGGTATCGTAACGATGAGACAGCTTGATAATCTACCGGAGTGGAAAGAGAAACAAAGATAAGACTCTAGAAAACGTGTGAAGTGGGATGTTGAATGATGCATGATATGTGATGCAAATGATCGTTCATTTTGATAGTTTTTCAAGGAACTTCAATAATTTTTCACACATCAATGGTAAAGGAATTTGGAACAACAAAAACTCATTTCATTAATCAAAAAGCGGTAAATTACAACTTACAACTTTGGAATAACAAAACAATAAATTACAACCTTGGGACGACAACCCAATAATAAAAGCAGTAAATTACAACTTTGGAACATGAAGCCCATAATAAAGCAGTAAATTACAACTTTGGAACATGAAGCCCTTTTACAGAGTTTTACAAATTGACAACAATAAAACTAAGAACTGAAGATCATTTAGAATTAACTTCGAGTGTTTCTTCTTCCAAACTCCATAATACCTGAGATATCTGCAAAAATCATTCTTAAGTTCCTTGAAAAACAAGTTTTTTACAAAAAAATGTTGATGGATGCATGGATGAATGATAATGCAATCAGTTACACACAAGTTCACAAACATGGGGTTCAAAGGTTCAAAGTTTCGTGCATGGAGTCAAGGGTAAAGCCCACACCAAGGTATGTACTAATGGTTTAATCACACCTGTAAGACAAGGTTCTAAGAGTTCCCGGAGTCTACATTCCTCCTTCGGATATTACCAACGTCTTGATTACTCAATAATTAGCAATATTCTCAAGAGAAACTCATCCGAGCGTAGCATCGCGTAACAACTACTTCCGGATTACTCCGTTATAATTTCCGCGCTACACCTAAAAGGCCAAGTTGGGTTAGGATTCTACGGTTCTTAATTTCTCTGGCTCCCAGGTCGAAAATAATAATGTCTTCCCGATTACTCGGTAAACAAATATTACGTTCAAAAGGGCCTTCCATTGAGTGGGGGATTTCATGCCTCCTTCTTCGGGATTACTCCCTCATAGTTAACATGACTATATCGCCCGTCCTATCCTTAAGTGTAACTTAATCCGGGTATAGGGTTCGTCCTTTGCAAAAAACCCAAACAACCCCAATATAAACACATAATCAAACAAATCAAATAATAATAAACAGATAAAACAAACTAGGCTTAACCCACTTAAGGATGGACCAGCAAGAGGTCAATCTTTCCCCAGCAGAGTCGCCAATTCTGTAGCGATAAAAAATGTAGCGGGGTAAATCGGAGATCGAATTATTAATTAATTCTTCTCACAAAAGCAAGAGTCGCCACCGCGCTTTATTATTTCCAAGGGAAAGGGGAAAAGAGCGAAATAAAACCCTAAAATATGCAATGTAAAATAATACTTTAAAAGTAATGAAAATACAAGGCGTTTTGAAAAAGAAGTCTATGGTTCGGGGGTTGGTTATACAATGGGAAGGTATTAGCACCCAATGTATCTATAGTATTCTATAGGAACCTTTTGAAATATCTGTTTATTAAAATGTTTGTTTGATTAAAAAAATAAATTGTTTTGGCCAAAAATGGGTATGGACGAGTTTTTGAAGATACGAAGACCTAATGTCGAAGTTTTGACTTAAAAGGTGTGAGTTTTGAAAAATTGAATATTTGGGAAAATTATCTTAAGTTTTGCAAAATAGTAAACAAGCAAAAAAATGAATGAGGGTATTCGCACGATTGTGTAAGGTATATTTGATGACATGAAGTCAACAAATTTAAATCTTTCCCTTGGATTTTGCAAGCAACATGAAAATTAAAATTAAAAGTATAAACACTCCAAGATTTTAAAAGAAAACCAAGAGAGAAGCCATGGAATTAAATCGAAATTATCGCAAACTCAACCAACATGTATCATGGGAGGAACATCACAAGGGGGCAATAAATTCAAAGAGATAACTTGCAAACTTATCAATAAAAGACTAGTTAAAAAACTAACAAAATTAACTAACATACTGACCAAACGAAATATCAAGATTTAAATAAATTATAAAACTAAACTAATTAATTGGGTTATAAACTGAAAACGAAATAAAGGTCCAGCATGGGACAGAAATCGAACAACACTTCCTTTCGAACTCTCTTTTTTCTCTCTTCGAACTCCCTCTTTCGAACTCTCTCTTTTCTTTCTTCGAACTCCCTCTTTCGAACTCTCTCTTTCGAACTCTGCTTTTCTCTCTTCAAACTCTCTCTTTCGAACTCTGCTTTTCTCTCTTCGAACTCTCTCTTTCGAACTCTGCTTTTCTCTCTTCGAACTCCCTCTTTCGAACTCTCTCTTTCAAACTCTGCTTTTCTCTCTTCGAACTCTCTCTTTCGAACTCTGCTTTTCTCTCTTTCGAACTCTCTCTTTTCTCTCTTACGAACTCTTCTAAAACGAAATCGAACAACACCAGCGACGAATCCTGCTCCAGCAATTCGAACTCTTCTCACTCTCTAAATCGAAATCGAACAACTCTGCTCCCTAAATCAAAAACGAACAACAACACTGCTTCTAGTTTCGAATTCTTCCTAAGTCAGAACGAACAACACCATTGTTACTAGTTTCGAACTCTCCCCCCCCCCCCCCCAAATCGAAAACGAACAACAACACTGTTTCTAGTTTCTAACTCGAACAATAACACTGTTTCTAGTTTTTTTATGCAGTTAAACATCAAATCAACAAGGAAACAAATATTCATGGCAAGAGAAACAACAATAACAAACTCAAGGGGTTCTGATTTATTGAAACATCAACAACAACAAAAATGACAACTAGTTCACAGCATATATCATTATGACAAGCATGGCAACATATTTTGAGAAAAAAACGTAGGGAGACTTACAAGATCAGAGCAAGTCTGATGGTTTCGATTTTGATGATGAAATAAAAGAGAAATACAAAGATGAGGTAATATGCTTTTTAATTCCTCCTGCTCTTCTGAAAATCTGCTTGTGCTTATTGATGATGTGTGGAACGGAAATTAAACAAAGAGTGAAAAACAAGGTATGGTGGCTATGGTGTTGTTGAACATAGCGTATGAGCAGCTTAGTTCGAAATGGTGCAGGTTGAAAGGTTTGGTTCTGTTTACAGCTTGTGGTTGTGTATGTTCGAAGGTTTGAGCTTGTGGTGTGGGGACCGGTTTGAGTTATGCAGGCTAGTGCTTGGTTCGAAACAGGTTTTGCAAGTGTGAGGAGGTTTCGATGCAGATTTGTGCTTCTGCAAGTTCGAAACAGCTTTGAGTTATGCAGGTTTGACAAACTTGCAGGTTTTTGCTTGCAGTTTTGTGTTTTTCTCTTTTGTGAACTATCTATTTTTCACGCTCTCTCCCCTTTCCACACTTTATGAACTGAACTTTTTCGATTGCCTACTGCCTGCTTATATAGTGAAACAATGAGGTTTTGGGAGGGAAAGTTTGGTGAGTTTGAACATATGTGATAATCTGATTTCGGCACTTTTTGATGCAGATTTGGTGTGTGTCATTTGAAGCAATTCCTGGACTGATGTGCACAGGTTTTTGGACTGGTGTTCAACAGTTTTGGTTGGTGGTGGAGGCAGCAGAGGTGACCGTTAGTTAGGCAGTAGGGACCAGCAGAATTTGGACAGATGTTGCGCAGCAAAGGACAGACTTTGCAGCAATGGACAAACTCATAGCATAACAATATTAATAATAATAGTAATGACAATAATAACAAACTGACTTGTTAGTAAAAACTAAACTAAAAAAAATACAAAAGTGAAATAAAAAGATATTAAAATTTTTGGTTTTTTTTCAAATAAAGTGATGCAAAATATATAAATTATATGTAACTAAGATTTTTTTTTGATAATTTTAAATTAACATAAAGAACTTACAAAAAAAATAAAAGAATGTGAAATTACTTTTTTTTTTTTGAGATTTTTTTACTAAATTAAATCTAAAAGACTATAATTTTAACTTAAATGATACGAGAACAAAAAAAACTAAATGAAACTTAAGGAAACTGATTTTTTTTATATTTTGAATAAAAACGTAAATAAAATGAAAATAGCATGAACTAAATATTTTTTAGGATTTTCTTTTTTTATGGAAATAATAATAAAAGAAAGATGATAAAAGATGAAAAAACAAGATTTAATAAAGTCAGGCAAAACTGTAACGCCCCGTTTTATTTAATATTATATTATATTAATATTTTCGAGTTACCGTTTGACGTTTATTTTTGCGACGAGAATATTTAAATTAATTGTTATATCTGTTAATATATTCGGCGACATTTTATTCGGTCCGGTATTTATTTTGAGGGACCGGTAATTATTTTGTTCGGTCCGATTTTTATTTCGTTCGATTCGGTAAAATATTATTCGGACCGATATTTAATTATTAGGAGTTATTTTAATTATTTGGGTTAATAATATTATTTAGTGGTGATATATCAAGAAGGGCTTTTTGGGTATTTTGCTAGCCTATGTCTTGCTTCTAAAAAACAAAACCCACAATTTCCTTGTTTTATGACATAACATCAAAAACACACTTAGAGAGAACTAGAGAGAGTCTTGGAGGAAGAGAAGAGCAAGAACACAAAGCTTGAATTTTGGGTTGGTTGAATCATCAAGAATCATTCAAATATTTAAGGTAAGGGGTTTGATTTTCCAATGCATATAGTTAATATTTGATTTGATATATTTTAATTTGGGATAAAATTGATGTTAGGGTTTTTGAGATTTGTTGAGATAAATTAGGAGAGTTGATTTAGGTGTTAGTGTTGTGGGATTATTGTTATGTTAATAGAAATTAAATTAGAAAAATTAATTTATATTAATTAAATTAAGTTTAGTTTATAAAATAAAAACTAACAGTTAAGTTTATAACTTGAATGCAGTATGATTGGAGCAAACTAGCAGTATATATTAAGTTAGAAGTAGCAGTATGTACTTCAAAATGTAATAGCAGCATAATAAGGTAGACTAGCGGTGAAAGACTGCATTATGCAGTATGTTCATTTGATGAAGTTAGAACTATGCAGTAGTTAAAAAAAAATAGAACTATGCAGTACCTTAGAAGAACAAAATGCCATACTTGCAGTACCTTAGAAGAACAAAACGCAATGGCATAAGTTTAGGAAAATTAATAAACTTATAGTATGAAAGATAAGTTTAGGAAAATAAATAAATAAATTAATTTATATTTTGTTTTTATTTTCTTAATTTAATATATTAAATATTTATATTAATTAAATACAAATATGACATAAGTTAGTCGATTTAATTTGGAACCCGATTATGTTCCGATTTTTCAATTTCGGCAATTTCGGCGACGGAGCAAGTTGCTCCGAATTTAACGAAAATTGACGTGCTAGCTAATTTTGACGTGTAGAACGTCATGGTGAGGTTAGTTTTTCGAGATTACGAGTTTTAATGGAGCGACCCGAAATAAGTCAATTTACGGTTAATTTGAAACGGGTTGCGTTTTAGTCGGTTTAAGTCGCGTATGGACAATCCGATTATGACGTTAACGATTATAATTGATGCCGATTATTATGAATGACTTTCGCGACGATTATTGATGTTTTACTATTTTTCCGTGTTTGAAATTTAGTGAATTATTTGATAATGATGTGGTGTGATTAAACATGATGTTTGCGACGGTTTATTTATAATGAATACTTGATGATACGTGATGCGATGATATGTTTATCTTGATGTGGATAAATATGGCGACGTGAGTTTTATACCAATTTTGATATGCGATGATGAAGTTTTGTTGTGTCGTGTTTGTGATATCGTGTTGTCGAGTCACATACATTGCATTGGCGACGAGGGCTTTTATGCCAAGCGACGAGGGCTTTTATGCCAAAGCGACGATGGGCTTTTATGCTGAATGTCCCTAATTATGGACAAAGCGACGGGTACCACATGCATAACATAGTCGTGTCTCATGGAGTCGGTTATGTTTATGTTTGAGTCTTTTGGCGTTGAGTTTTATTTGATGGCTTATGACGAATTGCGATGTTATATGATACTTTATTTGTGATGATTTTTGTGTTGAACATAAAGTGAATATATGTGATGATCTCGTGATGAGTAAGCGATGAATACAACATGACGGTAAAGCGACGATATGAGTTATGGCGATGGAGTTTATGTTTATTTTTGATATGATTATGGTGATTATGTGATGAAATTAAAGTTTTGATTTTATACACTAAATGATGATTTTAAAGTATGTGAGATTTTGATATTTGTTGACATATTCTTATTAATCCTATATCATTTATGATTCCAAAACTATTTATATATTTTATCACGCCTTTAATTATATGTTTTGGAGTATCTCACCCTTTACTTGTTTCGCCGTTGCCTTTATATTGGTAACATGCAGGTGATCCGCGAGGATGATGAGGATTAGCTCGAGTCTCTTTATTTTGAGTCGCTCTGCTCTGATAGTAGTAACACTCGGGATTTGGGCGACGTTATTATTTTGATAGGATAGTTTATGTATACTATCTTATGACTTTATGTATTGATGATAACATGATGATACATACATTTTGTGAACACATCCGCTGTGCTGTGATTAGTCATATGTTTATATGATGATTTATGTTATGAATCGGTATATTCGACTTTTGATTTTGTGATGTGCATTATAATGCAAAGTGATGAAAAACACGAATATGTGATACCTCAATTTATGTTTGGATGAAATTTTGAAACTCTGATTTTATTATTAATTATGAGGGGTAGAATTGGGGTGTTACAAAAACCCAGTTAAATTTCATTAAATTCACAACAATTTCTAACGTTTCTATTTTTTGGTGGATTTTCAAAGCATAATCATCTCTTGACTTGTAAAGAAAAGTTGTAGTTGTTGTAGAGGAGAATCATATGTAAAAGAACCACTAAAAAAATGTCAAAATTTGAAGAAGTTATGAATTTTTGAAATCTGGCTCGAGAATTGACAAAAATAGGTCAAAACGCTTGTGAACGCTTACTATGTAACAATGTAGATGGGAGGTGGTATCTTAGGTCAACATTTGGGGTATGACATCTAACAATGATATTACTGGGCTTTAGGGTCAAACCTTCACAGTCCAATCTGTCCAATGCTTTCTTTGGTAGAACATTTAAAGATGAACTGGTATCAACCAGAACATGAGCAAGTGTGGTCCCTCTGCACTCTACCGAGACATACAGCACGTCATTATGCTTTCTTCCCTTAGACGTCAAATCGGCATCAGAGAAGCCAAGACCATTTTTGGCTGTAAGGCTGGCTATACACTCTTGAAACTGATCCGCAGAAGTTTCTTGAGGCACGTGCGCCGTCTTTAGGAATTTGATCCAGGATTTGGCATGAGCCTTGGAGCAGAGCAATAGAGCCAACATAGATATTTTTGAAGGGGTTTGCCCCAACTGCTCTACGACATCGTAGTCACTTTTCTTAATTATCTTTAAAATCTCCTCCATTTCCTTTTGGGTGGTCTCGGGGATAACCAAAGTCTGAGCCCTCGTCCTGACGGGCGCTTCTTGGATCCCCTTACCTTTATCAGCAGTAACAGCAGAGGGTACAACTTCAGGAGTAAAAATTTCTTCGATCACTGGACTTTGCACAAATATCTTGATAGGCACAGGAGCACTTGAGGGTCCGAAGACTTCCCGTGGAGGAGCAATCTCCGGAGAGAAGATTCTTCCGCTACGAGTGATCTTACTTGTCCCCGCAGTATTTCCTATATCAGGAGTTTCTTCATCGGAGCTTTGTTCAAATGATTCGATCTGCTTAACACTGTTGTAGAAGATCTCTCCTCCATAATTCCACGGTATTGTCTTGTTGGACTTATATGGGATAGGCCCCGGCATGGTAATCTTCAGCGGTACAAACTTTGGATCAGGTGTAATCTTAACAGGCCTTTTGCAGGTCTTGGAAAGATTGTCAAAAATGGTGATTATAGAAACATCATTGATTGGAGTAACAAGAGTAATAGTAGCAACAAGAGTTTTCTGAAAGAGGATCTCTTGAGTATCCATCAAGCGTTGGATGTCTGACTTCAACAGCAGACAGTCGGATTGCAAAGTCGAACAACAGTAACAATCTTTTTCACAGCCTGGGAAAATCCCGGCTTTCATCAGATTCATTTTGATCATTGGCAATGGAGTCATTAAGTCATCAACAGCGGTAACATGGAGATCTTCTACAATAGCATGGACATTATGACCATGTTTTGGCATAGGAGCGGATATCACATTAGGTTTTTCGGGGGCATCAAACTCCACCTCCTTGGCATCTATCAAATCTTGGATCTTGTTTTTAAGGGCCCAAGAGTTGTTGGTGTCGTGCCCCACACTGTCCGAATGATATGCACATTTTGCATTTGAATTATAATAGGGAGAAGAGGTATTTGGGTTTTTCGGCGCTTATTTCAAGTTGGTAAGGTTTAACTTTAACAGATGAGGGAGGACTTGAGCCGGTGTCATATTGATCCAGGTGAATTGTCGTTGTGGCCTTTCTACCCTTTGCTGGTTAGCTCTGGGTTGACTGCTTCGAGGTTGATCGGTTGAGGAGTTCTGGATCATCACAGCCCCCACCACTGGTCGGCGCTCCATTCTCCCTTGATTTCTTTGGGTGTGAACAGCAGAAACTTCCTTCTTGGCTGGGAAGGTCGTCTTGACAGCAGTGGAAGCGGAGCCATCCTTCTGGATTTTACCACTCTTAATGCCAACTTCGACCCTTTCGCCGGTCAGAATTAATTCGGTGAACCCTGCAGATGAGCTCCCGATCAAGTGATTGAAGAATGGACCTGACATGGTGCCCAAAAACATGTCAACCAGCTCTCTATCTGACAATGGTGGATGCACCCTTCCAGCCAAATCCCGCCACTTCTGGGCATACTCCTTAAATCCCTCATTAGAGGCCATACCCATACTCTGTAGTTGAGTACGAGTATGCGCTAAATCTGCGTTATATTGGTATTGTCGGTAGAAAGCAGCAGCCAAATCCTCCCAGTTATGAACATCAGATCTCTCAAGTTGATAGAACCAGTCCAATTGCGTACCCGACAAACTATCTTGAAAAAAATGGACCCATAGATCCTTATCAGAAGAGTGGGGTTGGATCTTTCTGACGTAGGACCGCAGATGCATCTTCGGACATGACAAATCATTGTATTTAGCAAATGTAGGCACTTTGAACTTGGGAGGAATGAAGATCCCAGCAACCAACCTTAGTTCTTCGAAATCCAGCCCAGGTACCCTTAGTACCTCCATGGCTGCCAACCGATCCTCAAGATTTTTATACTTATCGTCCACCGGAGGGTACTGCTGTTCGGAGTAATCTTCATCTTCTTCCTCTTCTTCTTCTTCAGCTTCAGACTCGGAGGGCATTGCAACTCCCTTTCCTTTACCAACTCCCTTTCCTTCTCTTTCTCTAATAGTGCTTTAAGGTCCTCTTGACCCTTTGCCAAGGTCATGAGGAGTTGTTGGAATTACGAATTCTCTACTTGCAGATCTTTGACCGTCTGCTCTATATCCATCTTGCTGAAATAAACAGCAGAAAGATAAGGAAACCTGGTGTGTAGACCTGTTAATGCATATGATGAATGATGTGTATTCATGTAATGCGTTCAAGGATTCAAAAATTCAAATTTGTTGCAAACAAAAAGAACACACGTCATATTAATAAGAAGAAATTTGTTAGTACATAAAATCCTTATGGGCAAAATATTACAAAGCTTCTTAATGTAAAAAGACGTTGCGCATCCTTTTTGGCGCGATGTAAGTGTTAAGAGTCTCCTCTTCGTAAAGTCAGCGGGTAAGTTCCAAAACCTTCTTCTCATTGGCATTGAAGCTGGCTTCAAAAGTGTTCCGCTCTTCCTTGAGTTGTATCCAACTCTTTTGCAATTCTTCCAATGATGTTGGCATGTCTGGATGTAGGAGGGTGTATGGAACCTCTCCTTCCATAATAGGCTCTTTGATCACGGGGAGAATGTGGGGGTAAGGCATCATAAGACTCTGGGCGCGGGTTCGTACCCACTTGAGATAAGGCTCAAGGGGGATGGAATTCTTGTGCCCCAGTGTATTACTATCCACTTTGTTGAGCATCCTCCAAGCTCGGATAAACCTTTGTCGAAGTCTTTGAGCGTCATTGTCGAAGTCAAAAACCAAGTCAAGAATCAGCATATCATGAGGGCCATCCCTTCGGGCATACCCAAATTGCCTCAGAGCTAAACAGGGGTTATAGGTAATGCCTCCCCTAATGCCAAGTAGTGGGACATTAGGGAATTCTCCATAACAATCAATGATGATGACATTTTCTCTGGACCGAGAACACCAATGAACATCAGAATGTGTGAGGGTCATCAACCGTTGTGACTACCTTAAACCCTGCTCATTCTTCAAAACTGATTGGGGAAGGTGAGAAATAAACCACCTTGCTAGAAGAGGAGTACATCACATGAGAACACCTATTTTCCTTATTGTTCGTGTGTGAAATGAGTGTAGGATGTCCCCAAGCAATGTAGGCACGGGATTCCGAGATATGAAAATCTTGACAGCATTCACATCTATAAGCTAATCAGGGTTTAGGAACAAGACCAACCCATAGATGAGGAGTGCTACAATCTCTTCAAAAGCTTGCAGATCTAGAGAACTCCAGCAGTCTTGTGCCTTCTCAAACATAAACTTTGCCAAGAAACCCTTGACACCACTTCTGGTTTCCCAATGACCTGTGATATCAGATGGTTGCAAGTGTAAGGCTTGAGCAACATCTTCAGGCTTTGGTTCTCTTTCTGTACCGTTGTAGGGTAGTTGATGAAGAATAGGAATCCTCAGGAGTTGAGAAAATTCCTCCAAAGTAGGTACTAGTTGGTAATCAGGGAATGTGAAACAGTGGTGTAGGGGGTCAAAGAACTGGAAGAGAACTTTCACCATGTCTTCTTCAATGTCGGAGTTGACCAAGTTGAGAAGTCTACCATGTCTTTCATTGAAGAGAGAATTCTCTGGAATCTTGGAAGTAAGCTCCTTGAGTTGAGGAGGGATCCTTACAAGGTTGACTTGGATTGTTTTCCTGCGAAGAGATTCCATTACCTACAAAACAAGAACAAAGATGAAGATCCAAACCCTTGAAATGGTTAGTGGATGCATATGATGCTTTATGATATTCATGATGTATGCACAAGTATATGTACAAGCAAATCACACAATATCCTAGTTTCAGGATTGAATGAGGCTTCATAGGTAAGTACCCTCTTGAAGTTAGTTGGCTCAACCTGTCCTATAAATAGTAATCGGGTTCTAAGGAGCTCAATATCATTGGATTATTTTCTGTGTTCATTGTTTCAGTTTAGCCACTTAACTGGCGACCGAAATATTCCAAGAAAACAACCCTCAATGAGTGTAGTATAGAGTATCTACCAACTTCGGAATGCACCAAAGCTGGTCATCTCACTACCCCTAATAAGGCCAAGATGATCAAGTAAAGGTTCTAAGAGTTCATTAGTGCTTCATGACATTACTAAGCGGCCCCGTATTCTCTTTGATTGACTCAAAGGCTACCGGTACCCACAAATATGTCGCACTAATATAGCTATTGCTTCAACCATGTCGGTATACCCCGCACAGTTTCCACAATGTATTGCTATTTACCTATGAATGTTTCCCAAAAATCCGGGTGGAGGATTCAAACCCAAACAAGAGAACCAAATGTAAAGCAATCAAAGCAAACAAGATAAGCATGCAAAGGTGACCTAAACCCTAAGGTTACTCCACTTTAGAGATATTCCCCAACAGAGTCGCCAGTTCTGTGATACGGTGGGAGAACTGACTTGAGGTTTCGCGTTTGTGTTCGCAAATGTTTCGGTTTAGCAAGAGTCGCCACCGACTTTGTATTTTATCCTAAGGAAAGGTAAAAAAGCACAAGAAAGACCTTTGAGATGTTTTCTTGGGTTAGGGGAGTAGATTATGAAAAGGGAAGGTGCAAGTACCCTTTTCATCCATGGTTTTCCATGGGCTCTTAGTTACTTGTTTAAATCACTTGCTTTTGCTTTTCAATTGTTTGAAATGGTGCTTTGTGTGTGGTTTTGAAAATGTTTTGAAAAGAGGCCATCATTGTGGCAACCTTTGTAATGATTCTTGTTTGAATATATACAAAGGTGTATTGTCTTTTGAAAAGACATTTCAATGTTTGAAAGTTTGATTTGGGAAAAATTTTTGAAATTGTGTTGTGAAGTGTGTTTGAAAATAGCAAGGATGTTTTACAAGTTTTGATCAAGTAACTAAGAGTTATCTACCCTATTTTACTCAAAGATCTTTCCTATATATTTTTAACCCTTTTGACAGTGTTGTTTTACCATTGCATTTGGTAAACAACCTTGTATTAGGATGTTAAATGGGACAGGCGCGGGTCATCGTATAGACCATGATAGCAATTGTGTTAAGTATTTTTAGCAATTTTTCGAGGGACTATATCATTTTGTATAGGCAACCAAGATAGCGTTATCGAGGGACTATGATCTTTTGTTTTGTTTTTGTATTGCCAAAATACTCAACATGCATAATATGACCCATTTTTAAGGCAACAAGTGGATGTAACCCTAGGGGTGCAAGTGTACATTGTGTATTGATTTTCATGCATTTTGTCTTGTATTAGGTCAAGCTATTTGTTTGATTTTTGGATTGTTGGCATACAAACCCTAATCTCTAATCATGGTATAATTGAAAGCGTAAATGCGTAAAATAATCTATACTATTACAACATTTGATTATGGGAAGGGGGATACAATTTTGAATGGGGATTATTTGACAAGAAATTAAAACCCTAATTTTACTATTACATCCAAATTGAATCAATGGCATAAATAATAAATGAGAAATATTTAAATAAACAAATTAAATAAATATACAAAATATTATGCAAAAATGTTTATGTTTATTTTTATGTATGTAAAAAATGTTTAATGTAATAAATAAAACAAAGATTATTATTTTTATTAAGGGTAAACCCTAATTTCCTTTTAAGGATATGAATATATTAAATATACTATTTAGATACAAAAATAAAATATATTTAGAAAAAGTATTATTTAAGTATAAATAATAATAAAAATAAAAGTATAATATTTTTATGTTTTTATTCTAAAGTATCTATTAAATAAAATAAAAGTATGTATATATATTAATAGTATTAATTATGTAATAAAAATAAAATAAAATAAAACAAATACAAAAATAAAAATATATTTAGAACAGTATTTTTAGTGTGAATAAAATAAAGAATAGAATAAAAGTATAATGTTATTATATATTATTTTTAGGTTTTCATTAAATAAAATAAAAGTATATAATCACTAAATTAATTTTATGTTAAAAAAAATACAAAAATAAATGTGAAAATTTATGAAAATATTTTTGAGTATTTTTTATGTTTGGAAAATATAAAATAAAATCAGAAATGAAAAATAAATAAAAAATATATAAAATATAAAGAAATTGGGCCAGGGGGTGCATTCAGCAAAAGGGGGTGTCAAAAGCAAGGCCAGAACCAAGCCCAGCCCACTGACTTCATCTTCAACCTCTTGTTCAAACAAAAACACACGCCCTGTACAAAATGCCAGATCCTACATACGTGCTCTAATGCAAAAACACATAACATCAAAGTTGTAGAGTTTTCCAAGACGAATTCAACCATATAAAAAACTTGTCCTAACTCTCAAAGACCAGAGAGAATTTCTCTGGCCCTAAATCTTAACCTATTTTTTTCAGGATGTTCATGGACCAAATTCTCTTAGCATGCTTAACTAAAATGAAAACTGAGCATATGTACAGCTTCATGGCTATGAATACTACATTTCTTATTCACAAACCAAAGTCTAAATGTTCCTAAATAGAGAGATAGGAAGTTGATAAAAATATGTTTCAGCTGACTTCGTGTATGGAAATGTGGAGCTTTTCAACAAAGTCTGAGATGTTATGGGAGCTTGCTTGAACTTCCCCTGACCTTCTCCAATGTCTAGCTTGACTTGAATGTGCTTGAACAAGCCTACAGAACTCAACCTGCGCAAGCTGAAATCAAAAATGGAAAACCTTGTAAATGGAGTTACAGTTGGTGTTTAAGGGTTGGGATAGGTTGTATGGAAGATGTTTGAACCAATTTGAAACAAAACGCACGAGGGATTTGAGTTGTGGAAGTCAAACTGCAGGGAGTGCCATGTTTTGCCAAATGAATATGATTTTGTGCTATGGGAGGTTTGAGGGCTCAAAGGGTCGTGTTTCTGGCTCAAGGGGATGTGAGAAAGTTGTCTCAAATGCTTGCACAAGTTGGTTTTTGCTGATGTTCAAGTTCTAGTGTTTTGGACATGTTTCTTGTCTTTTAAGCCAAAATGAACAATGATGTAATACAAGCCTATACAGGCTATCTATCATCCTGCTTCTTCTGATCTTGGCCCCTCAAGTTGGTGGATATGCTTTGCTGCACAAGATATTGTTCCAGGCTCAAAAAATATGGTTTTGACATAAAGCATATTTTGGAAAAATGGCAATGTTGCTTTTTCTACTTAGGGATTAATCTTGTGTGCAATGCTCTAATGACCAAAACAATGCCTTAGACCAATGGATTTGCATTTAATTATTGAGTATGGAATGGTTTTGAGGCCTGTAATCTAGTGCAAAGCAAGCTGATTTGAATTTGCAACTTGTATCAACATGAACATGCCATGGATGAAAAGTGAGTTTTTGCTAACTTCAAGCCTTCTATTCTCCCTAACCACAAATGAGTTTGGAGAGTTCTTGGACATTTTGGAAAGCTTGCAACATGCTCTACAATTAAGAAAATTTCATAACTTAGAAAAATTCTAAGTTATGAAATTTTTCAACTTTAAACCTTAATTTGCAAAATTAGGTTTCTTGATGAACAAGTTTCATGTTTTGACACATCTTGATGAAAAATGACCCTTGGCACTTGATTTTGACCAAAAAGTCAAAGTTTGACTTTTCAGTGTACAGTCAAATTATGATCAGTTAACTGAAAAATTCATCTGTCAATCCAATGCATTTGAGATCTTTTGAACCTTGTGAATAGGTCTAGATGATGCCATTGAGTCCTTGAATCCATGCTTGAACCCATTTTACCATTGGCTAGGTCAAAAGTCAGAAATTGCCCTTGTGTAGTCAAAACCCTAAAAATGACCATTTTGCCCTTTTGATGATCTGATCAAATATCTTGAGGAGTTGTGGTCTAAAATTGATCAAATGGTTCATGTGAGTTCATAATGTTGATGTGGATCAAAAATTGTGAGGTTTGACTGTAAATTGGCCACAGTTGACTTTTTCCCCAATACAGCTGATTTCTAGGTCAACTGTCAAATTTATTGGGTAAAAATTTGATTCAAAGCTTGAAACTTGGTAGAGACAATCTTGTAGGTCCAAAATGAAGTATGAAAGTCACTTTGAGCATTGGAAGTCCAAAAATCCCTGTGCAAACTCAAACCCTAATTTAGGTCATCAGTGCAAGGAGATGTCTTGAGCAAAGCAAAACCCTAATCCTGTCTGGAGTTCAAGGAACCTTGTGAGGGGAAATCTTGATAAAATGAGAGGGCAAATTTTGGGGTACAACAGGGTGTCATGTCCTAAGATGCACCTTCGATCATATGTGAGAAAGATTCAGCCGCACTCCGCCGACAAAGACTTGTGGGTCCATTTTTCCAAGATAGTTTATCCGGAACACAACTTGACTGGTTTTACCAATTAGAAAGGGCCGACGTCCACAACTGGGAAGATCTTGCTGCAGATTTCTATAAGCAATACCAGTATAATGCAGATTTGGCGCATACCCGTACTCAACTTCAGAGTATGGCTATGGCTTCAAATGAGGGTTTCAAAGATTACGCGCAGAAATGGAGAGATCTAGCTGGAAGAGTGCAACCCCCTCTGGTTGAAAGGGAGTTGGTTGATATGTTCTTGGGCACTCTATCGGGCCCTTTCTTCAACCATTTGATTGGGAGCTCATCTGCTGGGTTTACTGAGCTAATATTAACCGGAGAGAGGGTGGAAGCTGGTATAAAAAGTGGAAAGATTCAGAAGGATGCGTCTGCCTCTACAGCTGTGAGAAAGCCTTTCACTGGGAAGAAATAGGTATCTGCTGTTTATCCATAAAGGAATCAAGGAAGAGTTGAACACCGACCGATGGTAGGGGCTGTTATGATCCCAAAGCCTACATCTGATCAACCAAGAAGTGACCAACCGAGGGTGGAAAGGCCAGTCCGATAATTCACCAGAATTAATATGACTCTAGCCCAGGTTTTACCACATCTTCTGAAATTGAATCTGGAAACTTTAAAGGAGGCCCCAAAGAACCCCAACACTGCGTCCCCTCATTATCACCCAAATGCCAGATGCGCGTACCATTCCGAAAGTCTGGATCACGACACTAACAACTGTTGGGCTTTGAAAAACAAAATTCAAGACCTTATAGATGCAAAAGAAGTTGAGTTTGATGCGCCTGAGAAACCAAATGTCATTTTCGCTCCGATGCCTAAGCATGGTCACAACACCAATGCTATCGAGGAAGATTTATTTGTTACCACAGTGGATGAACTCTTGACTCCGCTACCAATCCTTAAGATAAACTTGTTGAAAGCTGGCGTATTCCCAGGTTGTAGTGAAGACTGCCATCATTGCTTCTCCTCCCCAATTGTTTTCCCTCTGTTGAAGACAAGCATTCAACACCTGATAGACAACCAAGAAATTCTGTTTGAAAAATCTCCCGTTTTACCTATTCTTGTTGAAGATGTTTCGATCATAACCATCTCCACCAATCCTTCCAGGGTCCTCAAAAGACCCATTAGGATTACATCGGTTCCAAAAACTACTCCTCTTAAGATCACAATGCCCGGGCCGGTCCCGTATGAATCAGATAAAACAATATCGTGGAATTACGGTGGAGAAATATACTACCATGGTATCAAACAAGATGGATTGGCTGCCGAAGAAGTGAGCTCCGAAGAAGAAGACTCCAACATTAGCAATATTGCCGGAACTAGGAAGATTACCCGTAGCGGTAGAATCTTCTCTCCAGAAATTTCCCCTCCAAAGGCAGTTTTTGGACCCGTGTTTGCTCCAAAGGTTACCTCCATACCAATAATCATATCTGCAAGTACTCATACTGACAAAGACGACACAACCCCTGCTGTTATCCCTACCAATACTTCTACTGCTGATGTTCGAGGAAAAGGTATTCAAGAAGAGCCTGTCCGGACGAAGGCTCAACCACTAACCATCCCCGAAACCTCCAAGAAGGAAATGGAGGAGATCCTGAGAATAATGAAGAAAAGTGATTATTATGTGGTTGAACAGTTGGGGAAAACTCCCTCCAAGATCTCCATGCTGGCATTGTTGCTGTGTTCTGAGGCACATGCGAAAGCTCTGGTGAAGTTTCTAAAGACAACCCATGTGCCACAAGAGACATCTGCAGACCAATTCCAAGATTGTGTGGCCAATTTGACAGCTGATAACGGCCTAGGTTTCTCTGATGCTGACCTGAAACCAAGAGGGAGAAAACACAACGAGGCATTACATGTCTCTGTGGAGTGTAGAGGAACAACTCTGGCCCATGTCTTGGTAGACACTGGCTCGTCTTTGAACGTCTTACCGAAGAAAGCTCTCGACAGATTGGATTGGGAAGGACTGGCATTGAAACCCAGTAACATAGTCGTGAGAGCATTTGATGGTTCAAAGAGGATGGTCCACGGGGAGGTGGACATCCCCATAAAAGTGGGAACTCAGACTTTCAACTCAACTTTCTATGTAATAGACATCCGCCCCTCTTACTCTTGTCTGCTAGGACGGCCCTGGATCCATAGTGATGGTGCTGTCACCTCTACACTACACCAGATGCTGAAGTACCCGGTCCATGGAAAGATTATCACTGTCTGAGGAGAGGAAGAGTACATGATTAGCCACCTAAATTCTTTCCGATATGTGGAATTTGATGGCGATTTCATTGAAACTCCTTTTCAACATTTCGAAGAAGTCTCTCAAGAGGTAGAAGTAACCAAGACTGTATCCTCGATCCCCAAGATCACAAGACCTCCACTTTGGATGTCATCTCTAAAGGACACCAAGGCAGTAGTAGAGGAGGGTGGACGCACCATCTAGGGGCAGCTTCCAGACATTCTGTATAAATCTGACAGGTTTGGTTTAGGGTTTACTTCAAGTGCTCAGAAGGCTGTGCGCCGTGCCCGTGCTGGAGGACCACCTTTGAAGATTAGAAACCAAGAGGTCAACACAGTGGAAGACAGTGAAGAATATGGCAACTTGGAGGATTGGATATTTTCTACTGTCAACGGAGGACTTCGCAATTGGGAAGCCAAAGACTTTGTTCTAATAACTTTCATCTCTCAGTAATTTATCTTTTACATTTTTGTTGGACTTGTAATATTCACAAACAATTCGTACATTTTTAACCTTGTGTCTTACCCGAGTTGCAATGGTCCATTTGTAAGGGTTTTTATTTCATCTTCATATGACATTCAATGAATCATGGACGTTTTTCACATACAAACTTTTTGTGCTCATTGTCTTTCTTTTACATTTATTGTTTAAAGATGGCTATACCTTTACACACACCCACACTCACAAATTCAAGTACCCCTCCATTCCGGATCCCATGGGTAACGATATTGCTATGGCCTTTAGTGACTCTGAAGATCTAATCTACCAAGCCGAAGACGAAGGTGAGGAAGATTGTGAAGTGCCAGGGGAATTGGCCAGACTACTACAACAAGAGGAAAGAGCTATTCAGCCTCATGAGGAACCGTTGGATACAATCAACTTCGGTACCGGGGAAGATAAAAAAGAAATCAAAGTGGGTTCCAATCTAGAGCCGAGTGTCAAGGAGCGTCTAATTCAGATATTGTATGATTATGTTGAGATCTTTGCCTGGTCATACGAAGACATGCCAGGACTTGATACAGACATCGTGGTACATCGTCTGCCGACAAGAGAAGACTGTCCACCAGTGAAACAGAAAGTCCGTCGCATGAGACCTGACATGTCAGAGAAGATCAAAGCGGAAGTCATGAAACAATTTAATGTTGGGTTCTTGGCTGTCACTTCCTATCCTCAATGGGTTGCCAACATTGTTCCCGTGCCTAAAAAGGACGACAAAGTACGAATGTGTGTGGATTATAGAGATTTAAACAGGGCCAGCCCTAAAGATGATTTTCCACTTCCCCACATCGATATCCTGGTTGACAATACGGCCCAACACAAAGTATTTTCCTTCATGGATGGATTCTCAGGTTATAACCAAATCAAAATGGCACCTGAGGACATGTAGAAAACTACATTTGTCACATAGTGGGGCACATTCTGTTACAAAGTAATGTCGTTCAGACTGAAGAATGCTGGGGAAACCTATCAACACGCCATGGTGGCTTTATTTCATGATATGATACATCATGAGATAGAGGTCTATGTAGATGACATGATATCCCGATCAAAAACTGAAGAGGAGCAACTTGACCACTTGCAAAAGTTGTTTGAGAGATTGAAGGAGTACAAACTTAGGTTGAATCCAAACAAGTGCACATTCAGAGTCCGGTCTGGTAAACTCCTAGGTTTTGTTGTCAGCAACAAAGGCATCGAAGTTGATCCTACCAAGGTTAAAGAGATACAAGAAATTCCTGCTCCTCGTACTGAGAAGGAAGTCAGAGGATTCTTGGGACGCCTGAACTATATTGCCCGATTCATTTCTCACCTAACAGCTACTTGTGAACCAATCTTCAAACTGTTGAAGAAAGATCAAGTAGTCAGATGGAATGATGAATGTCAAATTGCTTTTGACAAGATCAAAGAGTACTTACAAGAGCCTACTGTTTTGATGCCACCGGTCAGGGGAAGACCACTGATCTTGTATCAGACCGTCTTAGAGAACTCAATGGGGTGTGTATTGGGGCAGCATGACGAGTCTGGCCGAAAAGAGAATGCTATTTACTACCTGATTAAAAAGTTTACCGACTGTGAAACCAAATATTCACTGCTCGAGAAAACTTGCTGCGCTCTGGAATGGGATGCTCGCTGGTTAAGACAGTATATGTTGACTCATACTACTTTGTTGATATCTAAGATGGATTCGATAAAGTACATCTTCAAAAAGCCTGCTCTGTCTGGGAGGATAGCTAGATGGAAAATGATCCTAACAGAATATGACATACAATACACTACCCAAAAAGCTATAAAGGGAAGTGTGCTAGTTGATCATCTTGCTCATCAAGCTGTAGAAGATTACCTGTCCATGAAGTTTGAATTCCCGGATGAAGACATCATGACATTAGACAACTGTGAAGAAATCAGACCATATGACGGACCTGAGCAAAGATCCCGATGGACCCTATTCTTTGATGGAGCATCCAATGCACTCGATAATGGTATCGGCGTTGTACTCATATCTTCGGAAGGGTGTCATACTCCCTTTACTGCCAGACTTTGCTTCAACTGTACGAACAACATGGAGGAATACGAAGCATGCATCTTTGGTCTCAAGGCTGCCATAGACTTGGGAATCAAGTCTTTAGATGTGTTCGGAGATTCAGCTTTGGTCGTCAGTCAGATCAAAGGAGAATGGGACACTAAGCACCCAAACCTTATCCCTTACAAAGAACATGTTTTAACATTGCTACCACATTTTGAGAAGATTACCTTCGAGCATTTCCCGCGAGAAGAAAATCAGCTAGCAGATGCTCTAGCCACAATGTCATCTATGTTTAAACTTAATTGGGATAACGAGGCTCCCCAGATCACCATCGAACGAATGGATGAATCAGCATACTGTCACGAGATTAATACTGAAGAGGTAGTGGACCAGCCTTGGTTTCATGAAGTCAAGAGGTATCTCGAGGCTCAGGAATATCCAGAAGGAGCTTCAATTAATGATAAAAAGTTCTTGAGGAAGTTTTCTGCTAAGTTCTTCCTAAGTAATGGCATCCTGTACAAACGCAATCACGACTCCATTTTACTTCGGTGTGTGGATAAGATTGAGGCTGAAAAGATCATGGATGAATTACATGAAGGTACCTTTGGCACTCACTCCAGTGGGCATACGATGGTGAAGAAAATCCTACGGGCAGGTTATTATTGGTCTACCATGGAAGCGGATTGCTATCAACACTCTCGAACCTATCATAAATGTCAAATTTATGTTGACAAGGTGCACGTACCTACGGTTCCTCTGAATGTCTTGACGGCTCCTTGGCCCTTTGCTATGTGAGGAATCGACATGATTGGAGAGATCAAGTCTACAGCCTCCAATGGACACCGCTTCATTCCAGTGGCCATTGACTATTTTACAAAATGGGTCGAAGCAGCTTCCTTTGCATCCGTAACTAAGAATGTTGTTGCCCGCTTCATCAAGCAGAATCTCATTTGCCAGTACGGTATCCTAGAAAGGATCATCACTGATAATGGCACCAACCTTAACAATACTATGATCACCGCCTTGTGCGAGCAGTTCAAGATTCAGCATCACAATTCATCTCCCTATCGGCCAAAGATGAATGGTGCCGTCGAAGCTGCAAATAAAAACATTAAGAAGATCGTACAGAAAATGACAGTCACCTACAAGGACTGGCATGAGATGCTACCATTTGCTCTCCACGGGTATCGCACCACGGCTCACACATTAACTGGGGAAACACCCTATTCTTTGGTTTATGGCATGGAGGTTGTCTTGCCTATTGAGGTTCAGATCCCCTCTTTGAGAATTATGAAGGATGCAGGTTTGAATGAGGACGATTGGATCCAGACTCGACTTGATCAACTAAACTTAATTGATGAAAAGAGACTTACTGTTGTTTGCCATGGTCAGATGTATCAAAAACGGATGATCAAGGCTTTCAACAAGAAAGTCAGACGCCAAGTATATCAAGTTGGAGATCTAGTGATCAAGCGCATCATCTTGCCACAAAGTGATCCCAGGGGAAAATGGACTCCTACCTATGAAGGACCATTTGTAATCAAGAACATCTTCTCCGGTGAGGCAATGATCCTAGCCACCATGGACGGTGACGACCTGCCACACCCTGCGAACACGGACATAGTCAAAAGATACTACGCATAAGAGAGCCCCTAGGTTGACACACCTAGGTATAAAATAAAATAAAATCTGTACACCCGGCAAGTTGAAAACCCGAAAGGGCGACTTGGGCAAAAAAGGGTTTCCCGGTGGACTGAAAACCTGAAAGGGCGGTCCAGGCAAAAGTTAGGGAATTAAAGCGTATGACTATGTCCCGTCGGATCACTTTGAGGATAACCTCTTGACTTCTACTGACAAACTCAGAGTTTCTGATCAATTCAACCATCTTCGGACGAAGCAACAAATAGACAAGATATTCGGAGATACGAAGGCTATAGCAGAATGGAAACCCCATGGGATTATTACACATAGTTATCTTTCTTTGTATAAAGTTTTTCTTACTCTTTATGGCGCCATTCTCTTACTAGAATGTTTGTCTCCCTTGTACAAAATACTTATTCAAAGTCAATACAAAGATATCTCTTTGAAAGCATAGAAAACTATTTGTCTTTTTCTTTACACTTGTGTTTTATTTGCAAAAACGTCCAAAGATTCATTAATGAACATATGCATTTGAACATAATTATTGTTTACAAATAAACAAAATGAAAAAAGACAATTACTGACAGGTTGAAAGAATAAGGAAACGTCTTTAGGTTATTCCATGAGAAATCCCCACAGTACGTCATTTAGATCCCCAGCGGAATAAACTTCAAATTATTAATCCCCAGTAGAGATCGTCAAATTTCTCAGGATTCCTCAAAGCAATATGTGGCATTGCCCTCACAGGAAAATTTTTGCCAGTACTTCAAACATCAAGACATGAAGAACCCATATATACCCCCAACAGCTTTCAGGGATTTATTTTCCTCAATCAGGCAGCAATACAGCAAATCAGCTTACATGCGCATACATCGCATCCATATATCATAAACATCGATAAAGCAATACATTGCACCATGCATTTCATACAACATGGCTTTGTATTTTAACTAACATTTTACCCTTTTCAGGATACGATTAAACAGTTACCATTAACGATATGCAATCATGATACAGTTCAGATACACACCAGATACGGATGCCATCCTGACACTCATTCAAAGACAGCCTTTTGATACAGTTCAGATACGCACCAGATACGGATGCCATCTTGATACTCATTCAAATTCAACCTTTTGATACAGTTCAGATACGCTCCAGATACAGATGCCATCCTGATACTCATTCAGATTCAACCTTTTGATACAGTTCAGATACACTCCAGATATGGATGTCATCCTGATACTCATTCAGATTCAACCTTTTGATACAGTTCAGATACGCTCCAGATACGGATGCCATCCTGATACTCATTCAGTTTTAACCTTTTGATACAGTTCAGATATGCACCAGATACGGATGCCATTTTGATACTCATTCAGATTCAGACACAGTTCAGATATACTCTTGACGCGGATGCCATTCTGATACTCATTCTTTCAGCCTACAAATTACAATGCCAACAATCACTTTTGAATGGCATCTTTAAGCCCATCTCCAACAACTTTCTATCATCTCTCCAAATGGCATTTCTAAACCCATTCCCCCAACCATCACATCACCGAGTGCAAATTTCTGGGCACTCTAGTGTTTAATCATCTTCCACCTTCGAGTCACGACTGGCAAAACATGTCAATCTAACTTTTCAGGTTTAAGAAGATTGAACATGGGCAGCTGTTGTACCCCAAAATTTGACCTCTCGTGTCTCAAGGGTTCTTAGAATTACTTCAATCAAGTTTCAAGCCTCAGACCATATTTTTCTAAGAAGAATCATTCAAATTATCAAAAGGGGGCAAAATGAGCAAAATTGGAGTTTCTGCTGGAAAAGTCAACCGTCCGCTAAAAAGTCAAACTTTGACTTTTTGATCAAATTTGAGTCCCAAAAATCACATTATGTCAAAGCGTCCAAAAAATGAAGTTTGATCATCAAAAATCAAAAGAATCAAAAATCCAACTTGGCAAGACTTTGAAATTTTTCTAAGTATTTTTTATACTTGGTTAATTTCATTTACTTCATGACATTTTTTACTACAATTCCAAAAAATTCAAAATGATGCAAGTAATTCAAGTCATTACAAAATGACATTTTTGCAAAATTACAAATTCTAAAACTATGTCTTGATTAAAAAAACCTTGTCACCATATTTTTGCCTTTGACATAATGTGCACAAGACCAAATTTGTGACATGCTACAAACTATGCTGTCCAAAGTTGAAGAAAATATGATATATCACATTGCCACAACACCCTATGCTGCCCTGCAAGAAAGCTTGTGCCATGCTACATCCTAAGTATGCATGCTGCCCAATACAGTCCAAAATTGCTCTATGCAGTCTGCCCAAGCCTGCACCACAACAGCCCCAAAATTGCACCAAAGTGGCAAAGGAAAATTGTGTGCAGAAAGTATCAAATAAGTAGGCAAAAACAATTCAAAATGACTTATTTGTTTTCCCCCCTAAACCACAGTCAAGGGGTCTACAAAAAGAGGTCTGTCTCATAAGACAAGGAGGTTGGATTTTGAAGAGAGTTTAAAAAATTTCTAGAGAGAAGATATAGAGTTTTGTTGAGCAGAAATACAATATTCTGTGCAACTTTGACTCATTTTCAAAACCAAAACTGCTCTTGTTCAAAACAGAAACCCAACCCATTGCTCCACCATACAAAATCTTCCTCAAAGACTGTCCAAACATAACAAAACAAAAAAAACAGTCCATGTAGTGCTGTTCATCCCTATCCTCAAAACACCAAAAACATTACAGTACAGTCCAACTTAGTTTCAACAGTCTGGAGTAGCTTTTTGGAGATTCATTGAGGTCCTTATCACATTTGGAAAAACATTCAGATTTAAAACAGACAGCGCAGTCCAGAGGTAAGTCTTCTTGACTTGATATCTCTCCATACATCATTAATGATTTGTTTATTTTGAAGACAAGATGTAGTACTTTAATATCTTTTTGAACTAGTCATCTGCACCTTGTTTAGGCTTATTCAATCATTTGTTGTTCATGTTTATCCATCATATGCCATAAGCTAACCTGTACATTCAGTAAAATAATGTTTAAGGCAGGAAAATGCAGCATGTATCGACACATATCATCATGTATCGACCCATCCTAGTAAAAAAAATAGGGTATGACTCTTCACATGATCCTCATGCGTAGACCCATACTGAGTTCAAGTCACAAAACAGAAGCTGGAAGAGCTTATGAGTCGATACATACGCGTTTTGCATCGACACGAGAAGGGTGCATGAGTCGAAACATTCCATTATGTGTTGACTCATACTGAGTTATTTTGTTTTGCAGGAGCAGGGAAAAGCTATGTGTCGATGCATAGCAGCATGGGTCGACACATAGTGGTTCAAAATGCATTTCTTCCTATATTTTGCACTGTTTTTACATTATCTTTGTTGTTGTTCGATATGGTTGTAATATTTTAGTTTCTACTTAATCCCCATTATTAATTTGTACCCCCACCCCCCTAAATGATGTAATAGCTTAGATTTTACTTTCCTCATTTTACTTGCTTTTCATGTATTGCTAGTAAATAGGATGCATGGCAAGATAAAATCAACAAATAAATGACTTTCCAATACAAAATAAAACATATGCAAACTAACACACTTGCACACTAACACCTCTAGGGAAATCTCACTTTGTCGCCTTTCAGAAAATAGTCATGTCCCTCGAATATGAAGCATTTTAAGCAAAGACCCTTCGATAAAAAAGATCGTAGTCTCTCGATGACCCTCGATGTTGCCTTCGGTAAAACGATCTAGTCCTTAAACGACATTGCTAAAATGTCTCATAAAGTTGCTTTCTATGACTATACAAACGTCCCATACTCGTCCCTTCACATCCAATGATGGGACTTCTTACCAAAACAATGGTAAGATAGCCACATCTAAAGGAGAAGGAAAAGCACATTTAAGACCTTTTAAGTAGGTAGTTTCGCTCTTAGTTACTCGCTTGCTCGCAACTACCAAAAACACTTTTATACACCAACACTCTTATTTCAGAACATTTCTAAAAAGATAAAACATTTTGTATACGTTCTTATAGAGATGAGAACCATTGCAAAATATCTTTTCGAAAACCACTTTCCAAATCACAATCCACAAGTACACCTTTGAACTATTTTTCGAAACAAAACTTTGTATATGTTCTTATAGAGACGAGAACCATTACAAAGATATTTCCAAAATACTTTCAAAGCCCACATCACAAAGCACATTCAAACGAAAGCAAGTTGATCTAGCGAGTAACTAAGAGCCCATGGAAAACCATGGATGAAAAGGGTGTTAATACCTTCCCTTTTCATAATCTACCCCCCGAACTCAAGAAAACATCTCTAAAGGTCTTTCCTGTGCTTTTTCACCTTTCCTTTTTGGATAAAAGAAAAGTCGGTGGCGACTCTTGCTAAACTGCAACATTTGCAAACACAAACACAAAACCTCAAGTCAGTTCTCCCACCGTATCACACATATGAAGAGAGTCGACGTCATATCCAATTGGGAGACGAGAAGCGGGGTTAAAGGTTTCCTAGCCAAGTTTCTATTGGAAAAGGCTCGTCCACTCTGGGACGACATGGATTTCCAAGCTTTTGAAGACATATTGGCTCTTCTCATTTATGGTTTGGTTCTGTTCCCCAACTCGAACCAATTCATAGATGTTAATGCCATCAAAGTCTTTCTTTCTCGCAATCCCGTACCTACCTTATTGGGATACATCTTGCATTGTCTTCATACCCGCACCATGAAGAAGAGAGGTACTCTTTTGTGTTGTATTCCCCTACGTTCACTTCATACCTACCTCAATTCGTATTGAAGAACGAGCGAAGACTGACATGGTCTCTAAGGATGATGTCCCTTGCCCACTCTGATATCCATTGGTGCTCGAGATCCTTGGAAGATGTCTCTATCATTGACCGCTGTGGGGAATTCCCTAATGTCCCATTGCTTGGTATTAGGGGAGGTATCACCTACAATCCCTACTTAGCTCTTCGACAGTTTGGGTATGCCCGAAGAGACGGCCCTCATGAGATGCTCATTTAAGGTCAGGTGTTTGACTACGACAAGGAAGACCAAGGTTATCGCCAGAGGTTTACACGAGCTTGGAGAATGGTGAACAAGGTGGACAGTAGGATTTTGGGACACAAAAACTCTATCCCACTCGAGCCTTACCTTAGGTGGGTATGGGCTCGTGCTCAAAGTCTTTTAATGCCTTACCCTTCTATCCTCCCTGTTATCATAGAACCTGTTTGTGATACGGTGGGAGAACTGACTTGAGTTTTTGCATTTGCATTCACACTTGTTCTATTTAGCAAGAGTCGCCACCGACTTTTTATTTATCCTAAAGGAAAGGTTAAAAAGCACAGGAAAAACCTTTGAGATGTTTCGTGGGTTCGGGGGGTAGATTATGAAAAGGGAAGGTATTAGCACCCTTTTCATCCATGGTTATCCATGGGCTCTTAGTTACTTGTTTTAGATCACTTGCCTTTGATTTTCAATTGCTTGAAATGGTGGTGTGTGTGTGTGTTTTTGAAAATGTTTTGAAAAAGATGCCTTGTCTAGGCAACCATTGTAACAATTCTTTACTCGAATGTTTTACAAAGGTGTGTGTCTTTTTGAAAAGATGTTTCAAGGTTTTGAAAGTTGTGTTATGGAGTGTGTTTTGAAAGTAGGCAAGGATTTGTTTTGCAAGTTTGATCAAGTAACTAAGAGTTGTCTACCCCTAAATTTACTCAAAGATTTTCCCTATGTTTTAACCCTTTTAACAGTATTATTCCATCATTATATTTGGTGGACAATCTTGTGTTAGGATGTTAATGGGACGGGCGCGGGTCATCGTATAGACCATGAATACAATGGTGCCAAGTGTCTTTGGCAATTTTCCTTTAAGGGACTTGATCATTTTTAGGCAACTTGAGAAAGCGTCATCGAGGGACTATGATATTTTGATTTGTTTTTTTTGTTTTGCCAAAGAAACTCAACATGCAAGCATGGCCCATTTTTGAAGGCAACAAGTGGAGGAACCCTAGGGGTGCAAGTGTGAATTGTGTATTGATTGTCATGCATTTGTCTTGGATTTAGGTTAAGCTATTTGTTATTTGATTTTTGCATACAAACCCTAGGTCTATCATGGCATAATTAGAAAGCTTTTAAATGCGGAATTTTAAAGTCCTAGATTATTACATCATGATTATGGGGATGGGGGTACAAATGTTTGAATGGAGGTATTTGGCAAGAAATTTAAATCTAGGCTATTACATCCATATCGAATATACAAGTATTTAAATGTACAATATTTACAATGTAAATAAATATCAAGATGCAATGTATTATGCACAAAAATGGTTTTTTATCTATGTAAAAGTATTTTTCAATGTAAAATATAAACAAAAATAAAAAGGTTAATTTTTTGATATTTTTATGGTCTTTAGGGAAAAACCCTAGTTTTCTAAATAATATTTATTTATTAATATTATACAATATTATATATTAATTTATACAAAAGAATAAAAAGGAAGTATATTGTAAAAAGTATTTTTGATGTCAAATATTAATAAAAATAAAAATGTATTATTTTCATATTTTATCCTAAATATTCTAATAAATGTACAAGTATTTATATTATTTATTAAATATACTAAATATATACAAAAATGAAATATTAATTATTTACAAAAAAAGTATATTTTTAGAAAATGTTTCCAAAATGTAAATAAAAAATAATAACTAAAAAATATATTTTTTGTATTATTTTCTAGGGTTTTGAATAAAAGTGTATATATTTATTTACATGTATAAGCTAAATAAAATAAATAAATGTCAAATAAATGCAAAAATGGGTGAAAAAATATTTTTAATATTTTTTATGTTTTGACAAAAAAAAAATCAAGTTAGAAGAAAAAAGAAAAAGTCAAAAATGATCAAAATATCACACAATGGGCCAAGGGGGTGTAAGTTGGAAAAGAGGGTGCAAAAAGCAGGTTGACTCAGGCCCAGCCCAAGTCAACTTTGTCTTCAACCTCCAGCCATTTGAAACAAAAACGCGCGCCCTTCCTTGTTCAACACTAACTCCTGATTCCTTGATTTTTAGCCAAAACTCATAACATAAATAATGTAGAGCATTAAATCACGAGTTCATACATATAAAAATCTTGATCTAACTCTCAGAAATGAGGGAGAATTTCTTCATCCCCAATTTCTGACCTAAGTTTTCTTCCATGTTCAGGTCCAAAATTCTCATAGCACACACAGTATAAATGAAAAGTAACTACATGGATGGCTTCAGGGCTATGAGTAGAACATGCTTTCTTCACAAACTTAAGCCTAACTATGCCTGGATAGAGAGATAGAAGTTCAAATTTTTACCTGTTCAACTTGAGTCGTGTACATCAATGGAGGTATCTTCAATGGAGTTTGAACTTTGGTACAGCTTGCCTGAAGTCCAAGGATGCTTCCCCTATGCTTAGCTTGCTTTGAATCTCTCTGAATCAAGATATGGAAGTCAACCTGCAAAACTGAAAAGTGAAAATGGAAAACTTGGCTATGGATGTTACAGCTTGTATCTGAGGCTTAGGATAGCTTCAATGGATGTTAGGGAGTGTATTGGAACTTGTTTGGGCAAAAATGCACGAGTGAATGATGTTGGCCAAGTCAAACTGCAGGAATGCCCTGTTTCTTGCAGAAAAATGGTGTTTTGATGAATGAGAAGGTTTGAGTTGTGGTTGATTCTTGTTTTAGGTCAGTTAGGTCATGTGAAAAGTGTTTGCAAAGTTTGCTTTTGCTGGTTCTTACAAGAATGAGAGATTCGTATGAGTTTGCCACTTTTCTTCTAATGTAAGCAAGGAAATGCAAGTTTCAAAACAGGCATGTCCAATGCTCTAAACTATGTTGCACCTTTTGTTCTTGATCATAGTGATTTGTGTACAAATTCTAGCTTCAAAGATCTGGCACATGCCTCTTGGATTTGTTATTTGACATAAAGTGCATCTTTTCAAGAATGGCAAAATTGCTTTTTCTACTTAAGGATTGATTTTGTGTGTATTGTCCAAATGAACAAAATAACACTCTAACACAAAGGATATGCATTTAATTATTGAGTGTGAAGAGGATTAGAGGCCTGTAAGCTAGCCTAAACAATGCTGAGTTGAAAATGCCAAGGTTATGAACATGTATTTGGCTATGAACAAAGTGACTTTTGCCCATCTTTGCAAATTCGATTCTCCCTAACCACAAGGGTGTTTGAGAAGTTCTTGGACAATTTGGAAAGCTTGGAATGTGTACTACAATCCATCTTTGTAATGAAAATTGAGATTCCAAGTGGAACTATGTGAAAAATGGCCATGAAGTTGGACAAAAATCCTGCCTTGAATAGGTCAAAAATTTTCTAAGTTAAGAATGTTTTGCATCCTTATTCCAAAAATCATAACTTGAGCTACAAGCTTCTTTTGAGAAAACTTTGTGAATCAAAGTTGTAGATTTTGCAATGGAATACAACTTTCATGTTTTGAGTTTTTCTTGAATCCAATTGTATCTTGATGAAAAAATGGGACAAAGTTAGGAAAAAATAAGGAAGTTTCATAACTTAGAAAAATTCTAAGTTATGAAATTTTCTCATTCTAAACCCTAATTTGCAATTTTGGGTTTCTTGATGAACAAGTTTCATAATTTGACATGTCTTGATGAAAAATGAATCTTGGCACTTGATTTTGACCAAAAAGTCAAAGTTTGACTTTTCAGTATACAGTCAAATTTGATCAGTTGACTGAAAAATTCATCTGTCAATCCTATGCATTTGGGATCTTTTGAACTTGTTGGATGGGTCAAGACAATGCCATTGAGTCATTGAGTCCATATATTAGCTTGGTTTGCCATTAATTAGGTCAAACAGTTAAAAATTGCCTTTGTGCAGTCAAAACCCTAAAAATGACCATTTTGCCCTTTTGGTGATCTGATCAAATTTCTTGTGGAATTATGATCCAAACTTAACCAAATGGTTCATATGAGTTCAATATGTTGATGTGGGTCAAAAATCATGAGGTTTGACTGTCAATTGGCCACAGTTGACTTTTTCCCCAATACAGCTGATTTCTAGGTCAACTGTCCAATTGACTGGGCAAAGATTGGAATCAAGGCTTGAAACTTGGTATGGATAAACTTGTGAGTCCAACATGAAGCATGAAAGTAACTTTGGGAATTTTAGGTCAAAACATCTTTGTGCAAACTCAAACCCTAATTTGGGTCAACAGTGCAAGGAGGAGTCATGAGCAGAGCAAACCCTAATTTGATCTTGAACTCCAAGGGTCTTGTGGTGAGAAAATATTGATGAAATGAGAGGGAAAATTTTGGGGTACAACAGTTGCCCCTGTTCAATCTTCTTGCACCTGAAGAGTTAGATTGGCAAGTTTTCCTTTCGCGTCTCGAAGGTAAAAGGAGATTGGACACTAGAGTGCCCTTAAATTTGCACTCGTCGAAACAATGGATGCGGGAATGGGCTTAGAGATGCCATTTGGAGATGGGCTTAAAGATGACATCTGGAGGGGTGACAGAACCTTGTCGGGGGATGGGATTAGAGATGCCATCTGGAATGTATATTGTAGGTGAAAGACATGAGTATCAGAAAGGTGTCCATGTTTTGGAACTTCTCTGAACCGGGGGTCTGAATAAGCAATAGATTGACATCCGTATCTGGAAGCATCCGTAAACTGTTTTCAAAGATTGCATCTGAACAAGCGATAAATTAACATCCGTGTTTGGAGAATCTGTAAACTATTTTCAGAGGTCTTGAAGTGAGAAGGAACCGGTGTAGGGTTTCCTGATGATGAGTCCGTGTAAAACTGCATCTGGGATTTTGAGAAGGAACCGGTGTAGGGTTTCCTGATGATGAGTCCGTGTAAAACTGCATCTGAATGAATCTGGAATAAGTATCAGAATATCGCCATGTCTGGGTCACATCTGAACTATCTCTGGGTGAATCTGGAATAGGTATCAGAATGTCGCCATGTCTGGGTCACATCTGAACTATCTCTGGGTGAATCTGGAATAAGTATCAGAATGTCGCCATGTCTGGGTCACATCTGAACTATTTCTAGAAAGAATCTCAGAAGATGATAATCTTTGTCTGTTGACTGATCTTTCCTGAAAAGGTAAAGAGTTAGTTGTATGCAATGTCATGATGCATGATGCAATGTATGTTATATCAATGTTTATGATATGAATGTGATGAATGCGCATGTAAGCTGATGAGTTGTCTTGCTGAGGATAGATGAATCCTGGATGGCTGGAGATAAAAGAATCTTGACTGCTGTCGGGGAAAGTAATTCCTTGACTGCTGCAGGGGATTGAAAATCCTTTGATCGTTGAAAATGAGAAGTCCTGGGACTGCTGTTGGGGAATCAGGAGCTTGGGTTGTATGCCAATCTACTGGGGATTCCTGTCTTGAGGAGATCTTCACTGGGGAATATCTGAATATCCTGTGAGGAACTGAGAATGAGAGTCTTCACTCTGCTTGGGGATTGATAGTTGGAGGTTTTAGCTCCGCTGGGGATTGCAAGAATCTTTTGATTGCTGCAGGTATTGATCTGAGATAAGTATCGGAATGTCGCCAAATCTGGGTCACATCTGAACTATCTCTAGAAGGGAATCTGGAATAAGTATCGGAATGTCGCCAAATCTGGGTCACATCTGAACTATTTCTAGAAAGAAATCTGGAATAAGTATCGGAATGTCGCCAAATCTGGGTCACATCTGAACTATCTCTAGAAGGAAATCCGGAATAAGTATCGGAATGTCGCCAAATCTGGGTCACATTTGAACTATCTCTAGAAGGAAGTCTGGAATAAGTATCAGAATGTCTCCAAATCTGGGTCACATCTGAACTATCTCTAGAAGGAAATTCGGAATAAGTTTTGGAATGTCGCCAAATCTGGGTCACATCTGAACTATCTCTAGAAGGAAATCCGGAATAAGTATCGGAATGTCGCTAAATCTGGGTCACATCTGAACTATCTCTAGAAGGAAATCCGGAATAAGTATCGGAATGTCGCCAAATCTGGGTCACATCTGAACTATCTCTAGAAGGAAATCTGGAATAAGTATCGGAATGTCGCCAAATCTGGGTCACATCTGAACTATCTCTAGAAGGAAATCTGGAATAAGTTTCGGAATGTCGCCAAATCTGGGTCACATCTGAACTATCTCTAGACGGAAATCTAATCTTGATTTTGTTAAGGGTCAGAAATTGGGAGTGTACCAATCTTCTGAGGTGATGAGAATCTTCATTCTGTTAACGGTCAGAAACTGGGAGTATACCAATCTTCTGAGGCTTTAAGGATGAGAGTCTTCATCTTTGAGAGAAACAGATTTTTAGGAGCTTCAATTGTCCGTTATTCTGTTGGTGGTTGTAACTTCCTGTAGGTGATGAAGGAATTTTGATGACCTTGGTTTTGACATTCGAATGTCCCAAGTGATGATGAAGGAGTCTTGAATCAGGTTACTCTGCGAATTGAGAGATTTCTTGAAATCTTGACTGGACTGCCCCAGGTTAACTGAATTTGAAAGATCTATTGAAACCTTGACCGGACTGCCCCAGGTTAACTGAATGGTGACATGTCATACCCCCTTGTCGATAGGATATTTGTCAATGGAAGTGTCATCCTTCTTGAAGTGATTTTGTTCACTGAGAGAGCTTTCGTTCCTCCGAACATTCGCTGTATGAATTTCTTCGCTGTCAAACAAATAACCATGTGCAAACAACGATATTCAAATAATGCAAAGTTTATGCTTGTCTCGAAGTTTTGAAAAATGCATTTTTTAGCAGAAAACTTTTTATAAGACAAATTCAACACAAGATTTAGGGCAAAGCCTTACAGGAGTCAGGATACCTTTTGTAACAGTATGCTTTCAAACTAACCCGTGCTTCAATTAGGACTTTTGAAGGGTTATAACGTGGCTTGGCTCACGGTTTTAAGAAACAAAGGATAAAGGCTCAAAGTGTATTTGTACCCACCCGCTCTTCGTGATGTTCTTCAATCCTAAACTCAGTTAATTGTGCGTCGAACTCCATTCGAATTTGGAACGACTTTTTGGGTGATGGTTCACAAATTGAATTTGGAGGGCAGTCATCCTCTTCTTTTTTCTTTTGCAACATTTTTCATGTTGTTGGGGATTTGTAATGACCTCTTTCTTTTGATTTGTTACCCCTAACTTTTGCCTGACTGTTCCTGCTTTCGAAATTACAGTCAGCGGGATGCCCCAGCTTTCTTAAGCCTCCTTTATAGGTTTTGGCTCAGTGGGCTTTTCTCTTTTGAGAGGTAATGACTGCCTATGAGATAAGGAACCATCACTGTCTTTTGATTCCAGAGGAATGCTTTTCTCTTTTGATGTCGTTTGTTGTATTACGAACTGAGAGTTTGCGACTTCAATGCGCATTTTTTTTGAATTAACTGAGAGACTACCCTGCCCCAGGTTTAAATCAAAGGTTTAAATTTGTTTAGAACAGAAAACTCCTACTTCTTTGGCTCGAAGGGGTTGACTAGGGATTATCTTCCTTATAACTCCAGTGTTTGGGAATTGAAAGAAATGCATGTACATCATTAGCAAGGTCTGTTCAAAAGCATATTGTATGAGATTATGGTATTGTTTCGTCATCCTCCCTCTAAAGGCTTGCAGCTTTTTATCAAGAGTTAAATATCATAAAGAAAACATAAGAGTAGTGAAAACGAATGGATGAATTCAAGATAAACATATGCAATGCATTAATGAAACAGAGTTTGACATTAAAAGATAATTGTTTGAACAACAAAAGAAATTACAACTTTGAAAATTCAAATGAAACAAAGACATTCTCAATGATTTGGCATAGGAGCAGTGATCATGCTAGAGTCTCCAGAGGGTCAAACTCGATCTCCTTGGCATCGATCATGTCTTGGATCTTGTTCTTCAGAGGCCAACAGTTGTTTGTGTCATGTCCCGGACTGTCAGAGTGGTATGCACACTTTTCATTGGGATGATAGGTAGGAGCAGAAGTATTCGGGTTCCGGAGGGGAGCCCTCAATGTAATCAGATTCATCTTCAATAAGTGTTGCAGTGCTTGAGACAGCGGCATGCTGATGTTGGTGAACTGTCTCTTAGGTGCGACCTCCTTATGCTGACGCCCCTGTCTTCGTTGAGCAGGTGTAGGATTAGAGATCAAGATTGCTCCTACGTGTTGGTCATGGTGGCCCTTTTGACTGTTCGCGGCATTAGACTCTTTCCTTCCGTTGTAGGGAATTATCTGAGTATCCGAGGGTGTAGCTCCTTGGATCTTTCCACTTTTGATGCCAGCTTCGACCCTTTCGCCGGTCAGTATTAGCTCGGTGAACCCGGCTGAGGAGCTTCCAATTAAGTGATTGAAGAAAGGCCCTGTCAAAGTTCCCATGAAGATGTCAATCAGCTCTCTATCAGTTAAAGGAGGTTGCACCCTACCAGCAAGATCTCTCCACTTTTGAGCGTATCCTTTGAAGCTCTCGTCGGATCCCATGGTCATGTTCTGCAATTGCACACGAGTTGGTGCAAGATCAGCATTGTATTGATACTGTTTGTAAAAAGCCATAGCTAAATCTTCCCAGGTGTGGATGCGAGAACTCTCTAATTGATAGAACCACTCGAGTTGAGCCCCTACCAGGCTTTCTTAGAAGAAATGGATCCAAAGCTTTGGATCAGTTGTGTATGGTTGAATCTTGCGAACATAAGACTTTAGATGCATCTTAGGGCAAGAGACTCCATCATACAGGGCAAAGGTAGGGACTTTGAACTTTGGAGAGATGACCAATCCAGGAACCAAACCCACATCTCCTAAATCCAAGCCAGGTATTTGTTGAACCTCCATAGCATTGAGGCGATCCTCCAACTGTTTGTATTTGTCATCAGCGGGAGGATATTGTTCTTCGGAGTAACCAGCTTCATTAATCTCCAAATTGTGGTCTTCTTCAAGACCGACCCTCTTGTCTTTGAGAAGGAGAGCTTTCAGATCCTCTTTCCCTTTACCCATAGCCAGAAGCATTTGCTGGAATTGAGCGTTTTGAGCCTGGAGATCTTTCACTGTTTGTTCCATATCCATCTTACTGAAATAAACAGTAGGAAGATAAGGAAACCTGTATGGGAGAAACCTGTTATGCAATGATATGTATGATATATGTATGCAATGTTTTCTAGGATCTCTTGGGGTAAACACAAGAGAATGTTATAGGTTGAACTTCGATCTTTGATTGGAGAATCTTGTACTGGTGGATGTCTTTCCACGAGAATCAAGCTCACCATGTCAAGTGGGTCATAGCCCCTGATTCAAGTTGTTGCACTTGATCTTTGATGGCATTTGTTTAGAGGAGAAAACCTCTTGCCCTTTTGGTAGACGTCTGGTTCAACGTGACCCTGCATCAACGGACCCTCGAGATCCTTGAAATGGTTAGTAAAAAATGCTATGGTATGATGTCATGATGTTATGTACATGTATGCAAAAACAAACAAGTGTATACACAGGTAATCATATTCACACAAAGCAAACAAGTCCTTAGGTTTAGGCTTGCATGGGGTTGTAGGTAAGTACCCTCTTGAAGTTAGTTGGCTCATCCTGTCCTAAAATAGAAACCGGGTTCTAAGGAGCTCAATATCATTGGATTATTTTCTGTGTTCATTGTTTTGGTTTAGCCACTTAACTGGCGACCAAAATATTCCAAGAAAACAATCCTCATTGAGTGTAGTATCGAGTATCTACCAACTTCGGACTGCACCAAAGTCGGTCATCTCACTACCCCTAAAAAGGCTAAGATGGTCAAGTAAGGTTCTAAGAGTTCGTTAGTGCTTCACGACATCACTCAGCGGCCCCGTACTCTCCTTGATTGAATTCAAGGGTTAACGGTACTCACAAATATGTCACACTAATATAGCTTACTACTTCAACCATGTCGGTATACCCCGCACAGTTCCCTCACAGTTTTATTGCTATTTACCTAAAAAGGTGCCCCCAAATCCGGGTGTAGGATTTATAACAAACCCAAACAAGGACCCAAAAAGTAAAGCAATCAAAGCAATCAAAGCAAGTATGTAAAGGTGATCTAAACCTTAAGGTAACCCCACTTTTAATTTAGTCCCCAGCAGAGTCGCCAGTTCTGTGATACGGTGGGAGAACTGACTTGACTTTTTGCGTTTGCATTCGCACTTGTTTGGTTTAGCAAGAGTCGCCACCGACTTTTTATTTTATCCTAAAGGAAAGGTTAAAAAACACAAGAAAAACCTTTGAGATGTTTCATGGGTTCGGGGGGTAGATTGTGAAAAGGGAAGGTATTAGCACCCTTTTCATCCATGGTTATCCATGGGCTCTTAGTTACTTGTTTTAGATCACTTGCCTTTGATTTTCAATTGCTTGAAATGGTGGTGTGTGTGTGTGTGTGTTTTTGAAAATGTTTTGAAAAAGATGCCTTGTCTAGGCAACCGTTGTAACAATTCTTTACTCGAATGTTTTACAAAGGTGTGTGTCTTTTTGAAAAGATGTTTCAAGGTTTTGAAAGTTGTGTTGTGGAGTGTGTTTTGAAAGTAGGCAAGGATTTGTTTTGCAAGTTTGATCAAGTAACTAAGAGTTGTCTACCCCTAAATTTACTCAAAGATTTTCCCTATGTTTTAACCCTTTTAACAGTATTGTTCCATCATTGTATTTGGTGGACAATCTTGTGTTAGGATGTTAACGGGACGGGCGCGGGTCATCGTATAGACCATGAATGCAATGGTGCCAAGTGTCTTTGGCAATTTTCCTTTAAGGGACTTGATCATTTTTAGGCAACTTGAGAAAGCGTCATCGAGGGACTATGATCATTTGATTTGTTTTTTTTTGTTTTGCCAAAGAAACTCAACATGCAAGCATGGCCCATTTTTGAAGGCAACAAGTGGAGGAACCCTAGGGGTGCAAGTGTGAATTGTGTATTGATTGTCATGCATTTGTCTTGGATTTAGGTTAAGCTATTTGTTATTTGATTTTTGCATACAAACCCTAGGTCTATCATGGCATAATTAGAAAGCTTTTAAATGCGGAATTTTAAAGTCCTAGATTATTACATCATGATTATGGGGATGGGGGTACAAATGTTTGAATGGGGGTATTTGGCAAGAAATTTAAATCTAGGCTATTACATCCATATCGAATATACAAGTATTTAAATGTACAATATTTACAATGTAAATAAATATCAAGATGCAATGTATTATGCACAAAAATGGTTTTTTATCTATGTAAAAGTATTTTTCAATGTAAAATATAAACAAAAATAAAAAGGTTAATTTTTTGATATTTTTATGGTCTTTAGGGCAAAACCCTAGTTTTCTAAATAATATTTATTTATTAATATTATACAATATTATATATTAATTTATACAAAAGAATAAAAAGGAAGTATATTGTAAAAAGTATTTTTGATGTCAAATATTAATAAAAATAAAAATGTATTATTTTCATATTTTATCCTAAATATTCTAATAAATGTACAAGTATTTATATTATTTATTAAATATACTAAATATATACAAAAAATGAAATATTAATTATTTAAAAAAAAAGTATATTTTTAGAAAATGTTTCCAAAATGTAAATAAAAAATAATAACTAAAAAATATATTTTTTGTATTATTTTCTAGGGTTTTGAATAAAAGTATATATATTTATTTACATGTATAAGCTAAATAAAACAAATAAATGTCAAATAAATGCAAAAATGGGTGAAAAAATATTTTTAATATTTTTTATGTTTTGACAAAAAAAAAATCAAGTCAGAAGAAAAAAGAAAAAGTCAAAAATGATCAAAATATCACACAATGGGCCAAGGGGGTGTAAGTTGGAAAAGAGGGTGCAAAAAGCAGGTTGACTCAGGCCCAACCCAAGTCAACTTTGTCTTCAACCTCCAGCCATTTGAAACAAAAACGCGCGCCCTTCCTTGTTCAACACTAACTCCTGATTCCTTGATTTTTAGCCAAAACTCATAACATAAATAATGTAGAGCATTAAATCACGAGTTCATACATATAAAAATCTTGATCTAACTCTCAGAAATTAGGTAGAATTTCTTCATCCCCAATTTCTGACCTAAGTTTTCTTCCATGTTCAGGTCCAAAATTCTCATAGCACACACAGTATAAATGAAAAGTAACTACATGGATGGCTTCAGGGCTATGAGTAGAACATGCTTTCTTCACAAACTTAAGCCTAACTATGCCTGGATAGAGAGATAGAAGTTCAAATTTTTACCTGTTCAGCTTGAGTCGTGTACAACAATGGAGGTATCTTCAATGGAGTTTGAACTTTGGTACAGCTTGCCTGAAGTCCAAGGATGCTTCCCCTATGCTTAGCTTTCTTTGAATCTCTCTGAATCAAGCTATGGAAGTCAACCTGCAAAACTGAAAAGTGAAAATGGAAAACTTGGCTATGGATGTTACAGCTTGTATTTGAGGCTTGGGATAGCTTCAATGGATGGTAGGGAGTGTATTGGAACTTGTTTGGGAAAAAACGCACGAGTGAATGATGCTGGCCAAGTCAAACTGCAGGAATGCCCTGTTTCTTGCAGAAAAATGGTGTTTTGATGAATGAGAAGGTTTGAGCTGTGGTTGATTCGTGTTTTTGGTCAGTTAGGTCATGTGAAAGGTGTTTGCAAAGTTTGCTTTTGCTGGTTCTTACAAGAATGAGAGATTCGTATGAGTTTGCCACTTTTCTTCTAATGTAAGCAAGGAAATGCAAGTTTCAAAACAGGCCTGTCCAATGCTCTAAACTATGTTGCACCTTTTGTTCTTGATCATAGTGATTTGTGTACAAATTCTAGCTTCAAAGATCTGGCACATGCCTCTTGGATTTGTTATTTGACATAAAGTGCATCTTTTCAAGAATGGCAAAATTGCTTTTTCTACTTAAGGATTGATTTTGTGTGTATTGTCCAAATGAACAAAATAACACTCTAACACAAAGGATATGCATTTAATTATTGAGTGTGAAGAGGATTAGAGGCCTGTAAGCTAGCCTAAACAATGCTGAGTTGAAAATGCCAAGGTTATGAACATGTATTTGGCTATGAACAAAGTGACTTTTGCCCATCTTTGCAAATTCGATTCTCCCTAACCACAAGGGTGTTTGAGAAGTTCTTGGACAATTTGGAAAGCTTGGAATGTGTACTACAATCCATCTTTGTAATGAAAATTGAGATTCCAAGTGGAACTATGTGAAAAATGGCCATGAAGTTGGACAAAAATCCTGCCTAGAATAGGTCAAAAATTTTCTAAGTTAAGAATGTTTTGCATCCTTATTCCAAAAATCATAACTTGAGCTACAAGCTTCTTTTGAGAAAACTTTGTGAATCAAAGTTGTAGATTTTTCAATGGACTACAACTTTCATGTTTTGAGTTTTGCTTGAAACCAATTGTATCTTGATGAATAAATGGGACAAAGTTAGGAAAAAATAAGGAAGTTTCATAACTTAGAAAAATTCTAAGTTATGAAATTTTCTCATTCTAAACCCTAATTTGCAATTTTGGGTTTCTTGATGAACAAGTTTCATAATTTGACATGTCTTGATGAAAAATGAATCTTGGCACTTGATTTTGACCAAAAAGTCAAAGTTTGACTTTTCAGTATACAGTCAAATTTGATCAGTTGACTGGAAAATTCATCTGTCAATCTTATGCATTTGGGATCTTTTGAACTTTTTGGATGGGTCAAAACAATTCCATTGAGTCCTTGAGTCCATATATGAGCTTGGTTTGCCATTAATTAGGTCAAACAGTCAAAAATTGCCTTTGTGCAGTCAAAACCCTAAAAATGACCATTTTGCCCTTTTGGTGATTTGATCAAATTTCTTGTGGAATTGTGATCCAAACTTGACCAAATGGTTCATATGAGTTCAATATGTTGATGTGGGTCAAAAATCATGAGGTTTGACTGTCAATTGGCCACAGTTGACTTTTTCCCCAATACAGCTGATTTCTAGGTCAACTGTCCAATTGACTGGGCAAAGATTGGAATCAAGGCTTGAAACTTGGTATGGATAAACTTGTGAGTCCAACATGAAGCATGAAAGTCACTTTGGGCATTTTAGGTCAAAACATCTTTGTGCAAACTCAAACCCTAATTTGGGTCAACAGTGCAAGGAGGAGTCATGAGCAGAGCAAACCCTAATTTGATCTTGAACTCCAAGGGTCTTGTGGTGAGAAAATATTGATGAAATGGGAGGGAAAATTTTGGGGTACAACACTGTTGTTGAAGGAGATGTCTCATACACTGTCCTTCATCCTGACATGCCCACCTCCCTCGAAGAATTGTAGAAATCTTGGGTTCAGTTCAGTTGAAGGAACTCACCAAGCAGCTTCATGAAGAATGAAATCTAAACGCCTACATTGCCCCAAGGAGGATGCGTTTAACCTTTTTGTCTTAAGAGTTTTGTTGTATGTTTGTTGTAAGCCCAAAGAGGCATAATGTACTCAAACTTAGATTTATTAATATGATGTGTGTTCCCTTTTTGGTCTGAACAAATTTAAATCTCTAAATTCCTTGAAACCATTGCATACGCATACTGTTGTACCCCAAAATTTGCCCTCCCATATTCTTCAAAGTTTTGCCAAGCATCACTTCAAATGGTTCAAAGTCTACTCAAGGGCTACACAGTCAACTATTCTCCTAAAGCCAGTCAAATTAGGGTTTTGGTTCTTGCAAGGAAGTTAAAGTTTTCAAGGGCTCAATCAAGTCCCATATGCTCATAAACATTGTCAAGCACCTACATGTCAAGTTTCAAGGCTCACAAGGTCAAGTTGCACAGTCAAAAACCCTAATTGCTCAACAGTCAACTGTAGGGGCAAATGGTCATTTCGCAGTCAAAAGTCAAAATTTTTGGTCAACATCTTATTTTGAAGCCACAATCATCATTTGGTCAAGTCTTGACCATGATTTCACAAGAATGGCTCAAAAATCATCAAGGTGTCAAAAGTTTCTATTTCTGGACAGCTGAAAAGTCAACTGTAACTTGACCAAGGCATAACTTTTTCATGGTTCATCATAAAAATCCCATCCAATTCTCATCTTGAAGGGGAAGACATTTCCTACAACTCATCTTCACATTCCAAGTCCAAGAAATGCTCTCACAAAAAGTTATCAATTTCAACATTATAGGTCATTTTCAAAAGTCAACAAAAGGGCACTTTAAGTCAAAGACCATAACTTGAGATTGGTAAATCAAAATGACATGGGACAAAAGGCATTGGTTAGAGGACTTCAAGACCTTTCCAAAATGTCAAAGAACATGTTCATAGCTTCAAAATTGAGCAAGATATGCATTGGAGAAGTTGGGAAATTTTTGTGAAATGGCCAAAGTCAATTATCCTTGAAATTTCATTTTTGACAAAAGGGGCCAATTTTTCCACTTGATTCAGCTTGGCCATGCTTCCCACGTGTCCCATAATTTATTTCAAGATTTAAAATTAATTTTTCCATTTTTATTTAATTTTATTTGATTTAATTCATTTTAAATCTCTAAAATTCAAATAAAAATCAAAGAAATTAATGGAGGGATATATTTTGTGTTGATTAGCTTTGATACACCTTGAAATACCTTCCAAATTCGTGCAAGGCCTATTCCAAGCAAGAAAATTCAAATTTTCACAAATATGGCAAATGGTTCAATGTTGGTTATGGAGGAAATCAAGAACATAATTGCATAAGCTTAATGACCATTATTCTTATTGATACACTTTACATTACTATATATACAAGCCTTCCAAACCTCATTCAAAAAAAGAGTGTGTGCAGAAACGGCCAAGAGCAAAACCAAAAATTATTCAAAAAGTGAGAGTTGCGAGCATCTTCAGATCAAAACAAGCACGTGGCTAAAGCAACCTTTGCCAAGTCCTGAGGCTCATACCGCGCTGTAAGTTCTTCCCAGGTCCCCTATAATCTCCATATTATTTTCTTCAACATTTTCCTGTGCATATTCCAATATGAGGTGCATCATAAGTCTCACATCCCAGCGCAGCCAAGTGTCATTGGAGGCAGATCCAAGGGCCAAAAGCATAGAACACCATATTCTAAAGTCAGCGCGCCCTAGGCAAACCAAAAAAGTCAAACGAGCTGAGGATAAATGGGCCACAATTCTCAATTCAACACCTCCAAATTTCAGCCCACACCCCCCTTTTGGTTTTACTTCCTTTTTTTTATTTTGTTTTGTTTTTCTATTATTTTAATTTCTAACCTTTTTTATTTTATTATTATTAACAAATTAACTTAATTAACACATTTTCATAAAAAAACCTAAAAAATAGAATCATCATTATTATTATTATTATTTTATTTTGTAAATAAATATTAACCAAAATAGTTTAATTAGGCAATTGTAATTCCTTTTCTTAAATAATTAAAATAAATTAGATTTAGGATTAACTTTTAATTTTGTTTCTTTCATTTTTATTTTATTTCATAAAAACATAAAAAGCAAAATATTTTCTTTTAATAAAATAATCAATTAGTCATTAATTAGTTTTTAATTTCATTTAATTACCAAAAAAATCAATTTTCTTTTCTAAAAAGGGTCAACACCCTTAGAACATTCCGATTTAATTCGCGCACAGTTTATTATTATGTAATTGCTCCGGACATGTAATAGTAATTAGGACTTTACTGTTTTTATTTACTTTCCGTACTCATTTACTAAAAAACGGGTCTTTGTAATTTTTGGCGATGTATAGACCCGCGCCTTGTAATAGCGTAGGATTTATTTTTCCGCAATTTACTTTCCGCACCCCTTAACTGTTAACTTGCATGAAAGAATGTATGTAAATAAAAACAACTCGTAGCTCACTAATAACAAAGACAAACATAACATGAATACAACACACAATGCACACACCACTTCTAGGGTACGCCTCACTTGTTGCCTTCGAAACGTGGTCGTCAAGTATAGGACGTCTTAGCGGTCCTTATGTCCATGATCCAGTTGCCTCGGAACAGTTGCCTCGAAACAGTTGCCTCGGAACAGCTGCCTCGAAACGGTTGCCTCGGATTAAAAAAGGATCAAGGACATAAGGGTAGCTTCTAAGGTGTCCTAAATGTTGCTTCGGTGACCACACTGTCCCTACAATCGAATTGACCCGAACACCTCCAACGGTGGTGCTACCTACCTCTCAATGGTGGGATGGCACTACCTAAAGGACACTTACACAACTTAATTCCTTATGGTAGGTAGATGACTCATAGATACTTGCTCTTTTCAAAAACAAACAAAATACTTTTCACACCCTACACTTTCAAAAGCTTTCAAAACAAATTTTTCAAACACTCTTGAGGACAGATACAAGAGTTATTCAGAAATCTTTCAAAGAAACTTTTTCAAACCTACTCACACTTTGAAAAGCAAACATTTTGAAAACATAAGAGCAAGTACCTAAGAGCCCATGGATAACCATGGATAGAAAGGGTGCTAACACCTTCCCTTTCTATAAATCTACCTCCCGAACCGAGAAACATTCTCGAATAAGGAATTTTGTTGTGCTTTTGTCCTTTCCATATTGGAGAACATAAAAGACGGTGGCGACTCTTGCTTACCGCGACATTTCGCGAAACCAGCTAAAAACAGTCAGTTCTATTTCCACCGGTCACAGAACTAGTTGCCCCTGTTCAATCTTCTTAGACCTGAGGATGCAGATTGGCGTGCATGCCTTTCGTGATCTGAAGGTGGAAGATGATTGAACACTAGAGTGCCCAGAAATTTGCACTCACATAATTGAGTATCAGCAGTGTGATAGCGGGAATGGGCTTACAGATGCCATTTGGAAAGATGATGGATAGGAGGATGGGCTTATAGATGCCATCTGGAGATGTGACAGAACCTTGTCGGGAATGGGCTTATAGATGCCATTTGGAACTGTAATGGGATGTGGATGGGCTTATAGATGCCATCTAGGTGTCGATGGCGTAAGAGATTCCTTAGCGAGAACTTGCGTACCTGAGAAAGAAAAAATAGTTACCTGTCCTGTTACAGGGGTTGATCTTCAAACTCTTCATGCAGACGTGCCCTGGCTGGATACAGGTATCGAATCTACAATCTCTTCAGACGTGCCCTGGCTGGATACAGGAATCGAATCTGGAAATAGTCGCCAACAGATATGCCCTGGCTGGATACAGGAATTGGATCTTCAAACTCTTCAGACGTGCCCTGGAAAAATACATGAATCGAGTCCGGAAAATAGTCGTCAACAGATACACCCTGGCAGGATACAGGAATCGGATCTTCAAACTCTTCAGACGTGCCCTGGCAAGATACAGGAATCGAGTCTGGAAATAGTCGTCAACAGATACGCCCTGGCAGGATACAGGAATCGGATCTTCAAACTCTTCAGACGTGCCCTGGAAAGATACAGGAATCGAGTCTGGAACTTCAAAAGGTTTTTGTTGATAATGATGTGATGAATGAACCAGGGACGGTTACTACCTCAACGGGACGATGAGAGAACCTTGAACGATTTCTACCTCAACGGGACGATGAGAGAACCTTGGACGATTACTACCTCAACGGGACGATGAGAGAACCTTGGACGATTACTACCTCAACAGGACGATGAGAGAACCTTGGACGATTACTACCTCAACGGGACGATGAGAGAACCTTGGGCGATTACTACCTCAATGGGACGATGAGAGAACCTTTGGGCGATTACTACCTCAACGGGACGATGAGAGAACCTTGGACGATTACTACCTCAACGGGACGATGAGAGAACCTTGGGCGATTACTACCTCAACGGGACGATGAGAGAACCTTGGGCGATTACTACCTCAACGGGACGATGAGAGAACCTTTGGGCGATTTCTACCTCAACGGGACGATGAGAGAACCTTGGACGATTACTACCTCAACGGGACGATGAGAGAACCTTGGACGATTACTACCTCAACGGGACGATGAGAGAACCTTGGGCGATTACTACCTCAACGGGACGATGAGAGAACCTTGGGCGATTACTACCTCAATGGGACGATGAGAGAACCTTGGGCGATTACTACCTCAACGGGACGATGAGAGAACCTTTGGGAGATTACTACCTCAACGGGACGATGAGAGAACCTTGGACGATTACTACCTCAACGGGACGATGAGAGAACCTTGGGCGATTACTACCTCAACATGACGATGAGAGAACCTTTGGGCGATTTCTACCTCAATGGGACGATGAGAGAACCTTGGACGATTACTACCTCAACGGGACGATGAGAGAACCTTGGACGATTACTACCTCAACGGGACGATGAGAGAACCTTGGGCGATTACTACCTCAACGGGACGATGAGAGAACCTTGGGCGATTACTACCTCAACGGGACGATGAGAGAACCTTGGGCGATTACTACCTCAACGGGACGATGAGAGAACCTTTGGGCGATTACTACCTCAACGGGACGATGAGAGAACCTTTGGGTGATTACTACCTCAACGGGATGATGAGAGAACCTTGGGCGATTACTACCTCAGCAGAATTATGAAGGAATCGTGGACGTCTTCTACCTCAAACGGTAAAGACTTTTATCTGTTGATCGTTCTTTCCTGAAAAAGTAACGAGTTAGTTGTATGCAATGTCATAATGTATGACATGCATGATGTCATGACGTTCTCAAAAATAGATGAGATTGGGGTGATATGATGCGTGTATGCATGTATCATGATGTATGACAATGTGATGTTTATGAATGTATTTTCGTCTGGGAAAATGAATCCTTTGACGAATGTCGGGAAGTTTGTTGAATCCTGGGCTGATGTTGAAGAGAGTTCTTCGTTTCCGCTGGGGATGATGATTGCAAGAATAAACCGGTAGGAGAAGATGACTCTGTTAGGGAATAAACTTGTTGGAGAGATTACTCTGCGGGGAATCTACTCTGTAGGAAGAGATACTTTGCTGAGATGTTGAGGATAACTCCGCTGGGGATACCGTTGATAAGCTTTGTTGGAAGTTTTGATGAAATCCGCTAGGGATAGGAAGAATTTCGCCGAGGACGATCTTTCCGTGGTAATTAGCTGAGGATAACCCAGTTATAAGCTCTGGTGAGGAGTAACCTTCTGAATAAAGTCGGGGAGACGCGTTCGCTCGGCAGGGGATAAGCTTCCAGAATCTACTGGGGATAAGCTTCAAGAATCTACTGGGGAGACGGTTCAACTCTCCTGGGGAGACTTTTGAGACTGTACTGGGGAATGGCCCCACTGGGGTGTCTGGTATTCCGCTGGGGAACAATCTTATATTAAGACTGCCGGGGATGCTTGCTGAGGAATATATGTACTCCGCTGGGGAATGTTGAGATTTTTTGGGGATACCCAACTTCCTTAAGGCTGACAGTAGATTAACGCTGCTTGGGGAGAGTGTTGATGACTTGCTGGAGATACTGTGCCTTTTCAGGGATGATGGGAGACCAACTCTGCTCGAGGAGAGTATTGCTGAAACCTGTCTTACTCTGTGGGGGAGTGGAGGTAACTTAGTCATGTTTTTCAGCTGAACTTACCTTGGTACCTTGGTGGACAGAGCAGCTTGTACCGTTCGGACAATTCCCATTGCCCCAGTTTCTGCGAGAGAAGAAGGTACCTGTAGAGGTGCTTGATGACTGTCGACTTGACAAATCTTCTTCTGGCAGGCAAGTGATGAGATACCGGGACATAGTCGTACGCTGTGATCCCTAACTTTTGCCTGGATCGCCCTTTCGGGTTTTCAGTCCACCGGGATAACCCTTTTTTGCCCAAGCCGCCTTTTCAGGTTTTCGACTTGTCGGGTGTACAGATTTTTTCATTTCATCCCTTACTTTTGCCCGAACCCTTTTGGTTCGCCGGGAAGCCCTTATTTTTGCCTAGGTGTGTCAACCTAGCGGGTCTTTGATTAGGCGTAGTATTTTTTCGACTATGTCCGCGTTCTCAGAGAGCAGGGAGTTGTCACTGTTAGTAGTGTTGTGTCGCCGTACCACTAGAAGATGCCTGATCAGGCAAGATTCATTGTCGGAATGCCCCATGTGATCCAGATGGAGATTTGCCCCAAGCTGGTTGGCCTTTTGAGAGATTCTCCAAATCTTGACTGGACTGCCCCAGATGATGGACACTGATCATGCCATGCCCCTTGATTGGAAGTGTTTCTTCCACTGGAGGTGACTCTTTTGTTGAGAAGATTTTTGTTCATAGGATATTCGTTGTGCGAATTTCTCTGCTGTTCAAATAACTAGTCATATGTAAACAATGTTATTTTAAGAATGCAAAAGCTTATGTCTGTCTTGAAATTTTGAAAATGCATTTTTTGTAAAAGCAAGTGAGTTTTGTAAAGATATGATGTCAACTCAGTATTTTACAGTAAGCCTTAAGGAGTCAGGATACCTTTCGTAACAGTATGCTTTCGAACTAACCCATGCTTCAGCTAGGACTTTTAAGGGTTATAATGTGTCCTGGTTCACGGTTTAAGAAACAAAGGATAAAGGCTCAAATTTATTTGTACCCACCCGCTCTTCGTGATGTTCTTCGACCCTAAACTCAGTTGACCGTGTGTTAGACCTTGTTTGAGTCTTTGCTCTGATATTCCGGTGATGGTTCGGATGTTGACATTTTATTTTGAATAGGCAGTCATTTCCTTGTTGAGGGTTTGCAGGTCCTCTTTTCTTTTTGATTTCGTTATCCCTGTTTTTAGCCTGAACTGTTTCTTTTGTGATTACTGTCAGCGGGATGCCCCAGTTTTATAAGTCTCCTTCATAGGTTTTGACTTAATGGGCGTTTATTTTGAGGGATAATGACTGCATGTCTTTATGATTATTTGGGACCATCATTGTATTTTGTTTCAGAAGGACTTCTTTTGATGCCATTCATTGTGCACCTGGATTAACTGAGAGAACTACCCTGCCCCAGGTTATGATTAAGGGTTTTAAATTTTTTTTTGAAAAGAAAAACTCCGACTTCTTTGGCTCAAAGGGGTTGACGAGGGATTATCTTCCTTATAACTCCAGTGTTTAGGAATTGAAGCAATGCCTGTACCTCATTAGTGGGGTCTGTTCAAAAGCATACTGTAAATCATGGTATCGTTTTTGTCATCCTCCCTCAAGAGGCTTAGAATTTTTCAATCAAGAGTTGATCATCACAAAAATATGAAAACATTTGGCATATAGTGAATACGAAATAATTACTTCAAAACAGACATGTGTAATGCATTAATGAAATAACATCGTTTGACATGAATACAATGATTGAACAATCAAAAGAAAATTACAAATTGAAAATTCTAATGAACAAAAGACATTCTCGATGATTTGGTGTAGGATCAGTGTTCAAACTTGACCTCCTTGGCATCAATCAAGTCTTGGATCTTGTTCTTCAAGGTCCAACGGTCGTCGGTGTCATGTCCAGGACTATCAGAATGGTAGGCACATCTCACACCCGGGTTGTACTTGGAAGAGGAAGTATCAGGATTTTGAGGAGGATCCTTTAGTGTGATCAGTTTTGCCTTCAGCAATTGTTGTAATGCCTGAGACAAAGACATGTTGATGTCAGTATACTTCCTATCTTGATACTTTATCCTACGCCTATTGCTCTTTCTTGGTTGAACGGGCGTGGGATCAGAGATCTGGATTGCCCCTACATCATGACGACCCTTTTTACCATGTATAGCATTGGACTCTTTCTTCCCACTGTGGGGCTTTTTCTGAGCATCAGCAGGTGCAACTTCTTGAATCTTTCCAGCCTTGATGCCAGCTTCAATCCTCTCCCCGGTCAAGATCAAATCTGTAAACCCAGCAGAAGAATTCCCAATCAGATGGTTGAAGAAAGGACCAGACAGGGTCCCCAAGAACATGTCAACGAGCTCACGGTCAGTCAAAGGTGGCTGCACCCTGCCAGCCAGGTCTCTCCACCTTTGTGCGTACTCCTTAAAACCTTCACCCGTCTCCAGTGACATACCTTGGAGTTGGGTACGCGTAGGAGCAAGGTCGGCATTATACTGATACTGCTTATAAAAAGCAGTAGCCAAGTCCTCCCAGTTACGAATAGTGGTTCCATCCAGCTGATAGAACCATTCGAGTTGAGTCCCTGAAAGACTCTCCTGGAAGAAATGGATCCATAGATTCTTGTCTGCCGTGTAGGGCTGGATCTTCCTTGCGTATGAACGGAGGTGCAGCTTAGGACATGAAGCCCCGTCGTACTTTGCAAAGGCAGGTGCCTTGAACTTGTGAGGGATCACCACCCCAGAAGATAAGCCTAGGTCTCCAAAGTCCAACCCGGGCACCTGTTGAATCTCCATGGCATTTAGACGGTCCTCTAGTTGCTTGTACATGTCCTCAGCTGGAGGGTACTGCTCATCATTGTAATCCGTCTCGGTGTCGGAGACCACTGGACTAGGAACCCTTCTCTCTTGGTGACTGCCTTCCCCAACAGATGGAGTAGTCCGCTCAGCTTCATTCTGCAGTGTATTCCCGAGTCTGCGTCCAGTGTTGAACAGCACAGTCCTCTTTTTCTTCTTCTTCCTCTCCTTCAAGAGCAGAGTCTTCAACTCCTGTTGCCCCTGGGCTAAGCTCATGACCAGCTCTTGGAACTGGGCATTCTGGGCCTGGAGGGCCTTGATAGCTTGTCCATTGGATGATTCAGGATTCATGATGACTGCTGAAATAAACAGCGAAGAAGGTAAGTGACCTGCAACAAGTGTACATGTAATGCAATGATATGTATGATATGCATGCAATGTTTTCAAGGACCTCGCGGGATAAACAAAGAAGCTTGTTAGAATTTGAAGTTGGGTAGCTTGATTGAAGGAACTTCATGTTGCTGAGAGTCCTTCTTCAAGAGTCAAGGCTCACCATATCGAGTGGGTCATAGCCCCTGACTCAAGTTATCAACCTTGGCTAGAGGAAAATAAATCCCCTTTGCCCCTTGCTAGACACTTTGATTCATCATGACCTGCATCACAGACCCTTGAGATCCTTGAAATGGATTAGTCCTTATGTAGGATGTATGCGATGGTATGATGTTATGCTATGCATGGAGTGATGTAAGTAGGCCCTGTAATGAGTCCCAATTAAGGACTGTAAACAAAACCTGCAAGGAACTCGTTTTGTTAGATAACAAGTGTGCAAGTAATTCAAGTATGAAGGCACACAAGTCATACAGAGCCCTTAGAGTTTAGGCCAGCATGAAGTTTAGGTACTACCCTCTTTCAGTTTCGTTAGTTAAGACCTGTCCTATCAAAAGTAATCGGGTTCTAGAGGATCCCAATATCACTGACTACCCTCAATCGGTCATAACTCCAGCGTCGCAATCTTTTCTTACAGCCAGAACCATCGTGAGAGTTTAGCCTCAATGGGTGTAGCATACTGCTACTGTTCTATGGCCAAGTTGGGTCACATTAGGGTTCTAAGGTCAGTTGGTGCTTAATGACTCCTCAGAAGACCCATATTCTCCTCGTTGCAACACAAGGGATATCGGTACAGACCAAGGTCAAAATGTTTGCTTTTCAAAGTGTGAGTGGGTTTGAAAAAGTTTCTTTGAAAGATTTCTGAATAACTCTTGTATCTGTCCTCAAGAGTGTTTGAAAAATTTGTTTTGAAATCTTTTGAAAGTGTAGGGTGTGAAAAGTATTTTGTTTGTTTTTCAAAAGAGCAAGTATCTATGAGTCATCTACCTACCCTAAGGAATTAAGTTGTGTAAGTGTCCTTTAGGTAGTGTCATCCCACCATTGAGAGGTAGGTAGCACCACCATTGGAGGTGTTCGGGTCAATTCGATTGTAGGGACAGTGTGGTTACCGAAGCAACAGTTAGGACACCTTAGAAGCTACCCTTATGTCCTTGATCCTTTTTTAATCCGAGGCAACCGTTTCGAGGCAACTGTTCTGAGGCAACTGTTTCGAGGCAACTGTTCCGAGGCAACTGGATCATGGACATAAGGACCGCTAAGACGTCCTATACTTGACGACCACGTTTCGAAGGCAACAAGTGAGGCGTACCCTAGAAGTGGTGTGTGCATTGTGTGTTGTATTCATGTTATGTTTGTCTTTGTTATTAGTGAGCTACGAGTTGTTTTTATTTACATACATTCTTTCATGCAAGTTAACAGTTAAGGGGTGCGGAAAGTAAATTGCGGAAAAATAAATCCTACGCTATTACAAGGCGCGGGTCTATACATCGCCAAAAATTACAAAGACCCGTTTTTTAGTAAATGAGTACGGAAAGTAAATAAAAATAGTAAAGTCCTAATTACTATTACATGTCCAAAGCAATTACATAATAATAAACTGTGCGCGAATTAAATCGGAATGTTCTAAGGGTGTTGACCCTTTTTAGAAAAGAAAATTGATTTTTTTGGTCTTTTTGGTAATTAAATGAAATTAAAAACTAATTAATGACTAATTGATTATTTTATTAAAAGAAAATATTTTGTTTTTTATGTTTTTATGAAATAAAAAAAAAATGAAAGAAACAAAATTAAAAGTTAATCCTAAATCTAAGTTATTTTAATTATTTAAGAAAAGGAATTACAATTGCCTAATTAAACTATTTTGGTTAATATTTATTTACAAAATAAAATAATAATAATAATAATGATGATTCTATTTTTTTGGTTTTTTATGAAAATGTGTTAATTAAGTTAATTTGTTAATAATAATAAAATAAAAAAGGTTAGAAATTAAAATAATAGAAAAACAAAACAAAATAAAAAAAAAGGAAGTAAAACCAAAAGGGGGGTGTGGGCTGAAATTTGGAGGTGTTGAATTGAGAATTGTGGCCCATTTATCCTCAGCTCGTTTGACTTTTTTGGTTTGCCTAGGGCGCGCTGACTTCAGAATATGGTGTTCTATGCTTTTGGCCCTTGGATCTGCCTCCAATAACACTTGGCTGCGCTGGGATGTGAGACTTATGATGCACCTCATATTGGAATCTGCACAGGAAAATGTTGAAGAAAATAATATGGAGATTATAGGGGACCTGGGAAGAACTTACAGCGCGGTATGAGCCTCAGGACTTGGCAAAGGTTGCTTTAGCCACGTGCTTGTTTTGATCTGAAGATGCTCGCAACTCTCACTTTTTGAATAATTTTTGGTTTTGCTCTTGGCCGTTTCTGCACACACTCTTTTTTTGAATGAGGTTGGGAAGGCTTGTATATATAGTAATGTAAAGTGTATCAATAAGAATAATGGTCATTAAGCTTATGCAATTATGTTCTTGATTTCCTCCATAACCAACATTGAACCATTTGCCATATTTGTGAAAATTTGAATTTTCTTGCTTGGAATAGGCCTTGCACGAATTTGGAAGGTATTTCAAGGTGTATCAAAGCTAATTAACACAAAATATATCCCTCCATTAATTTCTTTGATTTTTATTTGAATTTTAAAGATTTAAAATGAATTAAATCAAATAAAATTAAATAAAAATGGAAAAATTAATTTTAAATCTTGAAATAAATTGTGGGACATGTGGGAAGCATGGCCAAGCTGAATCAAGTGGAAAAAGTGGGCCCCTTTTGTCAAAAATGAAATTTCAAGGATAATTGACTTTGGCCATTTCACAAAAATTTCCCAACTTCTCCAATGCATATCTTGCTCAATTTTGAAGCTATGAACATGTTCTTGGACATTTTGGAAAGGTCTTGGAGTCCTCTAACCAATGCCTTTGGTACCATGTCATTTTGATTTACCAATCTCAAGTTACGGTCTTTGACTTAAAGTGCCCTTTTGTTGACTTTTGAAAATGACCTATAATGTTGAAATTGATAACTTTTTGTGAGAGCATTTCTTGGACTTGGAATGTGAAGATGAGTTGTAGGAAGTGTCTTCCCCTTCAAGATGAGCATTGGATGGGATTTTTCTGATGAACCATGAAAAAGTTATGTCTTGGTCAAGTTACAGTTGACTTTTCAACTGTCCAAAAATAGAAACTTTTGACACCTTGATGATTTTTGAGCCATTCTTGTGAAATCATGGTAAAGACTTGACCAAATGATGATTGTGGCTTCAAAATAAGATGTTGACCAAAATGTTTGACTTTTGACTGCCAAATGACCATTTTGCCCCTACAGTTGACTGTTGAGCAATTAGGGTTTTTGACTGTGCAACTTGACCTTGTGAGCCTTGAAACTTGACATGTAGGTGCTTGACAATGTTTATGAGCATATGGGACTTGATTGAGCCCTTGAAAACTTCAACTTCCTTGCAAGAACCAAAACCCTAATTTGACTGGCTTTAGGAGAATAGTTGACTGTGTAGCCCTTGAGTAGACTTTGAACCATTTGAAGTGATGCTTGGCAAAACTTTGAAGAATATGGGAGGGAAAATTTTGGGGTACAACACATACCATCCATGACATTGCATAAACAGGTTCTGTTACAGGTTTCTCATCTCCTCCGCTGTTTATTTCAAGCATATATGTCTTCTGAACAAAGCATCAAAGATCTTCAGGCACAAAATGCCCAATTTCAACAGATGTTCGTAACTCTGGCAAAAGGGCAGGAGGATCTGAAGGCCATCATCCTGAAAGAGAAAGAGAATAAGAAGAAGAAGAAGCGCGTCGGTGCCCTCAATATGGGCAAAAGATTCGGGGGGCCACTAAAGCAATCAGTTGATGTGACTTCCTCATCCAAAGTGGGGGAAAATCAAGAAGGGCAGACAAGGGGAGAAGACCTCAGTCCTGAAATTTCTGACAATGATACCGACTACAATGATGAGCAGTATCCTCCCACTGAGGATAGGTACAAGCAGTTAGAGGATCGTTTAAGTGCCATGGAGATCCAGAGAATACCAGGGTTGGATTTCGAAGAACTGAGATTGATGTCAGGAGTGGTCATCTCGCAGAAATTTAAGGCTCCGGTTTTCGTAAAGTATGATGGGGTGTCTTGCCCGAAGCTTCATATGCGCTCCTATGTAAGGAAGATCCAGCCCCACACCGCTGATAGAAACTTGTGGGTCCACTTCTTTCAAGACAGTCTGTCGGGGACTCAGCTTGAATGGTTCTACCAATTGGAGGGAATCAATGTTCGAAATTGGGAGGATTTGGCTGCCGCTTTTTACAAGCAGTACCAATACGATGTCGACCTGGCCCCTACTTGTACTCAACTCCAAAGTATGTCCATGGGTGCAGGGGAAGGCTTCAAGGACTACGCGCAGAAGTGGAGAGATTTTGCCGAGAGAGTCCAACCCCCTTTGTCTGATAGGGAGTTGGTCGACATGTTTCTTGGGACGCTGTCTGGTCCATTCTTCAACCATTTGATCGGTAGCTTATCGGTTGGTTTTACTGAGTTGATATTAACTAGAGATAGGGTAGAAGCTGGGATTCGAAGCGGTAAAATACAGAAAGATGTCTCTTCAAGCTCAGTAAAGAAGCCATTTGTTGGTAAGAAGGAAGCCAATGCCATCTATAGCACGAGGGGCCAAAACAGGGTTGAACATCGTCAGACAGTAAGTGCCGTAATGATACCTAGACTTGCAGTTACTCCACAATGCAACAATCAACAAAGGGTGGAAATACCACAACGACAGTTTACCTGCATCAACATGACATTAGCTGAAGTGCTACCACATCTGTTGAGATCTAACTTGGAAACTTTAAGAGAGGCTCCCCAAAATCCTAATACCTCCTCTCCTCGTTACAATCTGAACACTCGGCGTGCCTACCATTCTCAGAGTCCTGGTCACGATACAAATGACTGTTGGACTCTAAAAAGTAGAGTACAAGATCTGATTGAAGCCAAGGAGATTGAATTCGACGCTCCGGAGAAGCCCAATGTCATAACTGCTCCCATGCCTAAGCACAACCATGGAGTTAACGCCATTGACACCAATCTATTTGTGACCTCAGTTAATGAAATTTCTACTCCTCTTGTGATTGTTAAGAAGAATTTGCTGTTGGCCGATTTATTTCCGGGTTGTGGTGAAAGTTCCCACATGTGTTCATTTCTACCTTCCGGGTGCCATTTGCTGAAGACAGGTGTCCAACGCCTGATGGACGACAAAGAAATTTTGTTCAAAAAAACTTTGATTCCAATTGTTCTGTGTGAAGATATTGCTATTATAACCATTTCCGCCAGTCCTTCCAAGGTTTCCTCGAGAAAACCTATTAGGATTACATCCGCTACGAGAATCGCTCAGTTGATAATCGCATATCCTGGTCCTGTCCCGTACACCTAGGACAAAGTTGTCCCTTGGAATTATGGCGCTGATGTTTACTATCATGGCATTAAACAAAACTTGAAGACCGAAGAAGTCGATCCTGATGTTGATAACATAATTGGGACCAATAAGATTACTAGAAGTGGAAGGGTTTTATCTCCTGAGTTATCCCTGAAGATTATCACTAAGCCTGTCATTATTTCATCTTCTGCTACCGCTAGTACTTCAGTTACTATTCCTACTCCAGCTGTTACCCCTGCCGATAAGTCATCTGGGATTCGAGGTAAAGAAGTTGTAGGGGAACCTGCCCGGACGGAGGCACCTAGAGAGATTTTTGTGGAAACCTCTAAGCAAGAAATAGAGGAAATTTTGAAAATAATTAAAAATAGTGACTACAATGTGGTCGAGCAGCTGGGGCAGACCCCCTCAAAGATATCCATGTTATCCTTGCTGTTGTGCTCCGAGGCCCATGTGAAGGCTTTGATTGCATTCCTCAAAACTGCGCATGTGCCGCAAGAGACTCCAGCTGATCAATTTAAAGATTGTGTGGCTATCCTGACCGCTGACAATGGGCTGGGTTTTTCAGATGTAGACTTGACACCGAAAGGGAGAAAACACAATGATGCTCTGTATATCTCAATCGAATGCAGTGGCACAACCATGGCTCATGTGCTGGTAGATACTGGGTCTTCGCTGAATGTTCTGCCCAAGAAGGCGTTGGACCGGTTGGATTATGAGGGTTTGACTTTAAAGCCTAGTAACATTGTGGTAAGAGCTTTTGACGGGTCAAAAAGAATGGTGCATGGGGAAGTGGACCTCCCTGTAAAGATAGGCTCTCAGACTTTCAAGTCCACTTTCTATGTGATGGATATCAGGCCATCATATTCTTGTTTGTTGGGTCGTCCTTGGATCCATGAGGCTGGGGCAGTTACTTCCACACTCCACCAAATGTTGAAATATCCGGTGAAAGGAAAGATTGTCACTGTACGGGGTAAAGAGGAGTATATGGTGAGTCATCTCAAATCCTTCTGCTACATAGAGATGGACGGAGAATTTACCGAAACTCCTTGTCAGAATTTTGAAGAGGTCACTCAGATCTTGGCATCAACTGAAACTGCTAGCAACAAACCTCCTTTGAAGATGGCTTCTCTCAAAGACGCCAGGGCTGTGGTTGAAGAAGGTGGGTGTGCCAATTGGGGTCAGCTCCCTGATTTCACTCACAAAATTGACAAATTTGGCTTGGGCTTTACTTCAGGGGCTCAAAGGGTTGTTCGATGCGCTCGAGTTGGAGGGCCTCCCCTACGCATCAGTAATCGTGAGGTCAATGCAATTGAAGAAAGTGAAGAAGACTCTGATTTTGACAGTTGGATTTACCCGACTACCAACGGTGGACCGAGTAATTGGACGATCAGAGATTTCATGCCAGTTTCTTTTATTCTGCAGTAATTGTCTTATTTGTTTTTAAATTTGTAATGAACAATTTAAACTTTATAGCCTTGTGTCTTACCCTAGGCACGATGGCTCTACCTGTGAGGGTTATTATATATCATCTCATATATCATCAATGACACATTGGACTTTCTTTGCATACAAATTTCGCACTCTCTGTTTTTCTTTTTTTGCCTTTGCTTTATCAAATACAACTATGCTCTTACACACACTCACGTATCACACTGCAGATCCATATCCACTCTGGATCCCATTGATAATAGCTATGCTATTTCCAGTTATGACTTCGAAAATCCAATCAACCAAGCCCAGGACGAAGGTGAGGATGATTGTGAGGTGCCTGGAGAACTTGCTAGACTGCTACAGCAGGAAGAGAGGGCTATACAGCCTCATGAAGAGTCAGTTGAGACAATAAACTTGGGCACAGAAATAGACAGAAAAGAGGTTAAAATAGGTGAAAATCTGGAGCTTAGCGTCAAACAGAGGTTGATATAAATGTTGCACGACTACATTGAGATATTCGCCTGGTCCTATGAAGACATGCCTGGTTTGGACACTGATATTGTGGTACATTGCCTGCCGACTAAGGAAGACTGCCCGCTAGTTAAATAGAAGATCCGCCGTATGCGCCCTGAAATGTCAGAGAAAATTAAGGCAAAGGTTATGAAGCAGTTCGACGCGGGATTCTTAGTTGTCACCTCCTATCCGCAGTGGGTTGCTAACGTCGTTCCGGTGCCTAAGAAAGACGGTAAGGTACGAATGTGTGTGGATTACAGAGATCTGAACAGGGTAAGCCCCAAGGATGACTTCCCGCTTCCTCACATTGATGTTCTGGTTGACAACACCGCATAACACAAAATCTTCTCCTTCATGGATGGTTTCTATGGCTACAACCAGATCAAGATGGCTCCTGAAGATATGGAGAAGACAATCTTCGTCACACAATGGGCACCTTCTGTTACAAGGTGATTCCTTTTGCGTTGAAGAATGTCGGGGAAACCTATCAACGAGCCATGGTCCCTTTGTTCCACGATATGATTCACCACGAGATCAAAGTCTATGTTGATGACATGATAGCCAGGTCTCAGACTGAGGAAGAGCACATTGATCATCTCCAAAGTTGTTCGACAGGTTAAAGATATACAAGCTAAGGTTGAATCTGAACAAGTGCACCTTTGGGGTAAGGTCTGGTAAACTTCTGGGTTTCATTGTCAGTGACAAAGGCATTCAGGTAGACCCTGCGAAGGTAAAAGCTATACGAGAAATGCCAGCTCCCCTTATAGAGAAGGAAGTTAGAGGTTTCCTGGGATGCTTGAATTATATCGCAGGATTCATTTCACATCCAACTGCTACTTGTGAGCCAATCTTTAAGCTTCTAAAGAAAGATCAAGTGGTAAAGTGGAATGATGAATTTCAGGCCGCCTTCGAAAGAATCAAGGAATACCTTCAAGAACCACCAATTCTGATGCCTCCAGTTGAAGGAAGACCTTTGATATTATACTTGACCGTACTAGATAATTCAATGGGGTGTGTGATGGGGCAGCATGATGAGTCTGGTCGAAAAGAGCATGCCATTTATTACCTTAGCAAAAAGTTTACCGACTATGAGACACGATACTCACTGCTCGAGAAAACTTGCTGCGCTTTGGCATGGGCTGCTCGCCGGCTAAGAAAGTATATGCTGACTCACACTACCTTGTTGATATCAAATATGAATCCGATCAAGTACATTTTCGAGAAGCCCGCTCTCTCCGGAAGGATAGCAAGGTGGAAAATGATCTTAACTGAATACGATATACAATATACAACCTAGAAAGCAATCAAGGGGGGTGTATTGGCTGATCATTTGGCTCATCAGGCCGTGGATGACTATTATTCCATAAATTTTGAGTTCCCGGATGAGAACATTATGCTAGTGACTGATTACAAAGGACATGGACTGGATGAAAGACCTGAGGAAGGATCCCGATAGTCTTTGTATTTTGATGGAGCTTCAAACGCATTGGGTAACGGTATTGGCGTTGTGATCATATCTCCCGAAGGCTGTCATACTCCGTTCACTGTCCGTTTATGTTTCAACTGCACCAACAACATGGCGGAGTATGAAGCATGTATCATGGGTCTTCGAGCTGCTATTGACTTGAGGATCAAGTTCTTGAGAGTATTCGGGGATTCCGCTTTGGTGATAAGTCAGTTCAAAGGCGAGTGGGATACAAAGCACTCGAATCTCATTCCTTACAAATAACACATATTGACATTGCTCCCGCACTTTGAGGAGGTAACTTTTGAACATTTCCCACGAGAGGAGAATCAGTTAGCGAACGCACTAGCTACCATGTCTTCCATGTTCAAAGTTAGGTGGGACAACGAAGCTCCCCGAATCACCATTGAGCGGTTAGATGAACCAACACCCTACTGCGAGATCGATACCGAAGAAGTGGTAGACAAACCCTGGTTTCACGAAGTCAAAAGGTATCTCGAGGCTCAAGAGTATCCCGAAGGGGCATCTGTCAAAGATAAGAAGTTTCTGAGAAGGTTTGTCGCAAATTTCTTTCTTAGTAATGGAATCCTCTATAAGTGCAACTTTGACTCCACACTACTACGGTGTGTGGACAAGAGCGAAGCAGAAAGGATCATGACAGATTTGCATGAAGGAACTTTTGGAACCCATTCCAGTGGACATACCATGGCTAAGAAGATCCTACGGGCAGTATATTACTGGTCCACCATGGAAGCCGATTGTTATCAGCACTCTCGAACTTGTCATAAATGCCAAAATTACGCTGATAAGGTGCATGTGCCTCCAGTCCCCTTAAATGTTTTGACAGCTCCGTGGCCCTTTTCAATGTGGGGCATTGACATGATTGGCGAAATCAAGCCCACCGCTTCCAATGGACATCGCTTCATCTTAGTGGTCATTGATTATTTCATAAAGTGGGTTGAGGCAGCTTCTTTTGCTACAGTAACCAAGAATGTCGTGGCCTAGTTTATCCGACACAACCTGATCTGTTGATATGGTGTACCAGAGAGAATTATCACCGATAATGGTAAGAATCTCAACAACATAATGATCACCGAGCTCTGTAAACAATTCAAGATACAACATCATAACTCTTCTCCCTACCGACCGAAGATGAATGGCATTGTTGAGGCAACTAACAAGAACATCAAGAAGATTCTACAGAAGATGACGGTAACATACAAAGACTGGCATGAGATGTTACCATTTTGCTCTGCATGGGTACCGTACCTCAGCACGGACGTCGACAGGGGAAACACCCTACACTCTGGTATATGGCATGGAGGCAGTCCTACCCATCAAAGTCCATATACCTTCTCTCAAGATTATGAAGGATGCGGGTTTGAACAAAGACGAATGGGTCCAAACTTGACTTGATCAGCTGAATTTGATCGACGAAAAGAGACTTACTGCTATATGTCATGGTCAGACGTATCAAAAGCGAATGATCAAGGCTTTCAATAAGAAGGTTAGACGCCAAGATTATCAAGTCGGGGATCTAGTAATCAAACGCATCATACTGCCGCAAGGTGATCCCAGGGGCAAATGGACCCCCACGTACGAAGGGCCATTTGTGGTTAAGAACATTTTTTCGGGAGGAGCTATGATTCTAACCAACATGGATGGTGATGACCTTCCTCACCCTGTAAATCTAGACATAGTGAAAAGATACTACGCATGATAAAAGACCTGCTAGGTTGACTAGCCTAGGAAAAAATAAGGGCTTCCCGGAGGACCAAAAGGGTTTGGGCAAAATAAGGGATGAAAATGAAATATCTGTACACCCGGCAAGTCGAAAACCCGAAAGGGAGGCTTGGGAAAAAGGGGTATCCCGGTGGATTGAAAACCCGAAAGGGCGGTCCAGGCAAAATTTAGGGATATAAAGCGTATCACTATGTCTCATCGGATCATCTCGCGACCAGACTTCGGTATCAACTATCGAGCTCGGACGGCGCCAACCAATCTGATCAACCTTCAGCCAAGAAGCAAAGTGATGAGATGCTTGAAGACATAAAGGCAATAGCAGAGTTGGAACCCAATGGGGTTGTTTCACATAGCTGTTTTTCTTTTTACACAAATTGTATCTTTCGGCGGTGTTCTCTTGCTAAGAGTGTTAGCCTCCTTGTACAAAATGCCTATTACAGGCCAATCTCAAAATCAATACAAGTTATTTTTACAAAACTTCAATTTGTTTTTCTTTTTCTGTTTTGTTTTGCAAGAATGTCCAATAATTTATTTTTGATATATGCACTTGAAAATAATTGCTGCTCATAAACAATTACATAAGAAACAAAAACAATTACTCGTAATTCCAAAAACAAGGAAAACAAGAAGTGCCAAGCCCCACGGTTACTCGGCCCAGCAGGTACCGGGATAGAGCCAACTTAGAAACATAATTGTTGTTACATACACCTCCCATAGAGTAAGAGTATCCAAAGGCATTAATGTCAGATTTCCCGACACGGGGCATAACTTTCCCCAACCAAGGTTCATAATCGCAGGCGAGTCAATAATTTTCATCTCCCCAAGCAGGGCCTATTTCTCTGGGTACGAAAGCTCAATCTCTAACAGAGCTCAACATCTCCAGCAACGGAATTTCATCCCCAACTGAGTTTATTCCTCCAGGTCAGCAGGTCTACTAACATAGTATCTCTTCCTCTAATTTGGCCCCCGTAGAGTTATCCTCCAACATCTCGTCTCGACAAAATATTTATTCTCCAGCAGCAGTCAGGGATTTATTTTCCCAGACTCGGATGTGTCACAACTAGCATTTCATGAACATACATCATGACATGCGCACACATATCACATACATCATATTCTCATTTATTTTGAGGACATCATCTCACCCTACATTTCATGCATCACATATAACTAACCCTGTTATCTTTTCGGGAAATACAGTTATCACCAATAATTCCAGCAGTTATACATGTCATATCTGCAGGCAACCAAGAGAAAATCAGTTCCCGAAACCAAACGGGTCAACTAATCTACAAGATCAAACGAAGTGACCCTACTACCCAGGTTCCTTCACCAAGCCCTACTATCCAGGCTTTCATTTTGAGGTAACCCTACTACCCAGGTTCCTTCACCAAGCCCTATTATCCAGGCTTTTATTTCAAAGTAACCCTACTACCCAGATTCCTTCACAAGCCCTACTATCCAAGCTTTCATTTCGAAGTAACCCTACTACCCAGGTTCCTTCACCAAGCCCTACTACCAGACTTTCATTTCGAAGTAATGTTATTATCTAGGTTCCTTCTCCTTTTTCTCCAAGCAACAATTTACAACACCGCAAGGCTTGGACCCGACCAGATACGGTCGATTTCACATTTCCCCAGCAAGTGGCTGTACAGCCTGGACCCAAACCAGGTATACAGTCTACTTTCACCTCTTCAATCAAGAGTTAATTCCCCAGTAGAGTAATGGAAAACCAAAAGCTCCTAGACTTTACTTCCCAGTGCATAAATCCACATTCCCCGGTAAATTCCCTCTTGACATCAGGTACATGAATTTTCACCTAGGAATCTCTTATGCAACCAATCTTTTTTGGATGGCATCTTTAAGCCCATCTCCTTTGATTTCACGTCGCCTTCTAAATGGCATCTGTAAGCCCATTTCCGACTTTGCTAATCAGCAATCCTACATGCGAGTGCAAATTTCTGGGCACTCTAGTGTTCAATCATCTTCCACCTTCAGATCACGAAAGGCAGACCAGCCAATCTACATCCTCAGGTTTGAGAAGATTGAACAGGGGCAACTGTTGTATCCAAAAATTTGCCCTTCCATTTCTCAAAGGATCATCCTGGACTCTCAGGTTTGTTTCTATCAAGTTCCAAGTCTTGAATTACAACTTTTCAAGAAAATCACTCATAAGGGAAAAATGGTCATTTGCACACCAAAGGAGTTAAACTATGACTTTTGAATCAAAAATCAAGTTCCAAGAATCATATTTTATTAAGGCATGAAATTGGTTCATCAAAAATCAAAAGTCGGAAGTTACTTTGAAAATCAAATTTTCTAAACGTTTAGAAAATTTTCTAAGTGTTTAGAGAATATGACACTTCAGAACTTCTGAGCCAGGCTCTATGCAAGTGCAGTCAGAAGTTGCAAACACGGGTCAGAACATGATGCTTCAGTCAGAACATGATCCTTCAGCATATGGAGGCTATGTACAATGCTCCGGTCAGAACATTCCCCTTCAGCATTTAGAGGTTACGTTTCTGATCTTCTAACCAGATTATCACCATAACACTCAGCAAATTCTGGATACTCTCAAGGCAGAGTTTGGTCAGAACTTCTGGGCAGGTTTTCACAAAGGATGAGTCAGAGTTTTCCAGGGTAATTCAAAGAAGGTTACAAGGCGTGCTGCAAGCTTCCCACAAAGTCTGAGAGCTCCTTCAGAACATGCTGGAGCCAGAAGATACAAAGATCAGAAGTTGGATGTTCACTCTAATTGATGTTGAAGCTGAACTTCTGATCCAGAATCAAACAATGAGGCAGAGTTTCACATGGCAGGATTTCTGATTTGATAAATCTCATCATCATTTAATGCTAACAACCACTTTTGAGTCTTTATCCAAAGGATTTCCCCATGTGTGGCATAAAAGTACCTTTGTTGTCCTTGAAAAGCAGATTCTGTACAAAGTATATGCTGGGCCCATGCTTCGCTTTTGCTTCTGAGGGTACTTTTCCTTGATTCATGCTTACAAATACAGCTTAGGCACGACTAAAAGCTGCTAACCATGTTACTTTGTGCCTTGAACCATACTTGTTTGAACTTGCTTCAAGAACAAGTCAGCGCCTAAAATATGATGGATGTACCTTTGATTTCTCCAAGCTACTAAATCCTTGCCTATAAATTGAACTACATTTGCAACTGTGAAAGGGTCGAAAATTTGAGAAAAGAAAAGCCTTGAACCCCTGCCAAAATTCCAAGAGTTCCAAAAAACTGTAAACACAACATACAAAAACTGTTAACTTTTGATTCCTTGCATTCAAACTTCATTTGTCCTCAAGTGCTTCTTGACTGAAACCATCCACGCAGTTGTTAATTCACATATTAGAAGTTATCCTAACTTCTGTGTTCATACTGCTATACACTTTGCATCCACCTCCACCTCAAAGAAATCAGAATATCACCCCTTTGTTGTTCCAAAAGTTGAAAACTTCCAGCCTGCCGAGTACGTGAAGAAGCTGCTCAGAACATTATCAGAGTTGAGGTTAACTCTGATTCACAGAATCTCTTCCAGTTGTAAGGTAAGCTTCTTCTGACTCTCACCATATTACTTAAGCATTACCAGATTTGCATGTTCAAAAATACAATGTAGATATCATGTTTCTGATGTTGTACATATTCTGAGATCTCATGCATATGCCTGCCTAAGTAGGGAATAAATTAGTTCAGAACTTCTTGAAGAAATTAGAACTTAGAATTAGGATTAGCAAAGTCATACTTGCCTCTGATTTATAGTTATGATATTTCTTGTTTCTGAAACACTATGACACCTGCTATAACTATCATAAGCACATCTTCTGTTGAGAAATGACCAAGTTGCAGATGTTCTGACTAGCATGGAAAGGGATACCAAGTTCTGCCAGTGGTATCAGAACTTTTGAAATCTACTTTTTTGCCGGTGGTATCATAACTTCTGAAAACTACCTTGTTCCCAGTGGACCCAGAACTTCTGACTTCACCCTTTTTTTTTACTAACAGGGTATCTGTTTTACAGCAGGCCAGAGTCAGAACTTCTGACCTCCTTTAGTCAGCAATACGTTGATTCTATTTTTCTTTTTCTCACTAGTTTTGCTATTACTTTCTTTTTCATTAATCAAAAAGACATCAAAAACATTTTTACTTTTTTACATGCTTTATTTTATTTCTTAAAATAAAAGATTAAAAATATTTTCTTAAAATAAAATAAGTCCATTTTACATCTTTTGCACATTCTTATCCATTCGATATGGTTGTAATAATAATTTAGGATTTAATTTTATTTGCAATCCCCATTCGTAAATATGTACCCCCATCCCCCAAATATTGTAATAGCGTAGGACTTTACATTTCTGCAATTTATCGCTTTCGAATGTAAATGCTAGTAATTAGGGTGTGTATGGTAAGATAAAATCAACAAATAGATCACCCTAATAAAGACTAAAATGCATGTAATAAAACACACTTGCACACTAGCACCCTTAAGGTTAACTCCATTTGTTGCCTAAAAGTGGTCATGTTACTCATGCGGGGTGTCTTAGCAAAACCAATCGAAATACAAGATCATAGTCCCTCAATGACGCTATTCAAAGTTGCCTTACTAATGATCTTAGTCCATAAAAGAAAAATTCTAAGATACCTTGCAACATTGCTTTCTATGACTATACAAAACGTCCCAACGTCCGTCCCTTCACATCCAACGATGGGGCTTCTTACCAAATCAATGGTAAGATAGCAACATCCAAAGGAGGAGGAAAAGCACATATAAGACCTTTTGAGTAGGTAGGTTCGCTCTCAGTTACTCGCTTGCTCGCAACAAAAAAATATTTCATACACAAACACATCTTTGAACTATTTTCAAAACAACACTTTATACGCATCCTTATAGGGACGAGGATCATTACAAAGTTACATTTTCAAAATACTTTCAAAAACCACACCACAAGCACATTCAAACAAAAGCAAGTGATCTAGCGAGTAACTAAGAGCCCATGGAAAACCATGGATGAAAAGGGTGATAATACCTTCCCTTTTCATAATCTACCCCCCGAACTCAAGAAAACATCTCTAAAGGTCTTTCCTGTGCTTTTTCACCTTTCCTTTTGGATAAAAGAAAAGTCGGTGGCGACTCTTGCTAAACCGCAACATTTGCAAACACAAACGCAAACACTCCAAGTCAGTTCTCCCACTGTATAACATATGGGACTTAGTGGTTTATTAATGCTGAATGGACAAGTTGTTGCTTTTTCTTCTAGACAACTTATAGTTCATGAGAGGAATTATCCTACACGTGACTTAGAGTCAGCAGCGGTGGTGTTTATGTTGAAGATTTGGAGACATTACTTTTTTGGTTCTAGATTTGAAGTATTTAGCGACCATAAGAGTTTAAAGTATTTATTTGATCAAAAGGAATTGAATATGAGATAACATATATGGTTGGAGTTGTTGAAAGATTATGATTTCAGTTTGAATTATCATCCAGATAAAGCTAATTTCATGGCTGATGCTTTAAGTCGAAAGACTTTACATATGTCGGCAATGATGGTTAAAGTTTTGGAATTAATTGAACAATTTATAGATATGAGTTTAGTTCGCAAGGTGGTACCGAAGGGTGTTATGTTAGGATGGTTGAAGAATAACAATGATTTTCTGGACAGTATCAAAGAAGCTCAGAAGTTAGATGTGAAATTGGTAGATTCGGTGGTTCGATTCGATCAGTTTGAGAATGATGATTTCAAGTGAGATGCGTAGGGTGTGCTGAGATTTTGTAATCGAATTTTTATTCCTGATGATGTAGAGAGGAAGAAAGTAATTCTTGAGTTGGAGGATACTTAACCTTCGTGTGAGACTAAGTGAGTGTGATGTGGACCGTGTAATATGCTGAGCGTTGGTGTCTCATCGATAATATCGAATGCAAGGAGAATTATGGAGGTGTTTGTAAACCTCATTGGAAATTATTGGATTATGGTGCTTTAGGTGACTTGAGTACAAGTTCTAAAAGAACACTATTATAGTTTAGTAACGATAGTTTATACTCCATTATGGTTGTCGGATATCTATTGACAAATTGAGGAACTGATCACCCTTAATCTCTTGTTGATAGTAGACGAGATCGTGTTGGATGGTATAGATTTGACTTTCTATCTTAATGGTGTGTAAAGTGGTTGATGTTATATCATGAGGTAGTCGCTCACCAATTTGTGTGAAGAGTGGCTAAGAAAGAGTTGAGACGTATTGAACAAGTCGGATTAGCGAGTTATATGTGAATTAACGTCGCAAAGTGAAAGATTGAGAATATCAAGTGAAAAATTGTTTTATGGTGGGTGTTGAGGAAAGTATGAAACCATATTGAAACTTGTGAACTAGATAGTTGACAGAAATTTTAATGAAGACGGTGACTTAAGATGGATTATCAGAGTTGCGCAGCTGGAGCATGATGTGGCGCAATTGCTATGCGTGTACGACTCATTAGAAGTGAAGGATTAAAACATCAGAAGCCTATGGGAATGGTGTGTCTTAATCTACATGCTTGATTTGGTGGATTGTTGATATAGAGATGTTGTGCCAGGGCACTATGTTTGCTAGTAAATATTTGCGGATTTTATAAGAAGATTGTTGTGGATTGTTGGTTGATGGTGAACTATGGGTATGCTTGCTGAGTTATACAGTTAAGTTGATGTTGTAATGATTTTGTTATTGTTATTGAGATGTTTTTGTTGATTTCCGTAAGTAAGGAATGATACTCCATAATATGACGAAGTTAATTATGTTGGTTGTGTTGATGTTACTATAAGAGCGATACGACGATGTGAATGGATTTGTTAATATTTTGTTAATAATTAATATACGAGAATGAAATTGGGTGTGTGTTTTGGTGTTGGAAAAGGTTTTTAAGATGATATTGTGATGATATATATCCAAGTATAAGTGTGTTGTAGTTGCTGCTACTTTAAATGTTGATATGTCAGATTATGGTGGAGTGGTTGAGATGCTAGTAACGATCATGTCGCGAAGTGTTGAATGATTAGCATGTGTGTAATCGATTTGAATCATATTGAATTATTGAGTTATCAGAAAAGTAGTGGTCGAAGTGTTTCCAAACGCGACTTGGAAATCAATGAGTTGGATGCGAAATTCGCATTAAGGGTGGTAGTATCGAGTAAATTTTCAAGGACGAAAATATTCTAAGAGGGGAAGAGTTGTTACGCCCGTTATTTTAATTAATTATTTAATTAAATTAATTGCAGATTAATGGTTGAAATTGTTGTTGAAATTGTTGAAGTTGCGAAATGTCGAGAAATGTTGATTTAAGTTACTAAGTTGTTATTTGGTTGATTCATATTAGCAATAATATTATTATAGATATTAGAATAATATAAGGTTTATTAGTTGGGCTCATTATTTGGTTGTATGGAGTAATAGGTGGGGTGTGATAGTGAGGCCCAATAAGAATATTAATAATTATCAGGTTAAGCTAATTATGAGGATTAGGTTAATTAGAAGGAATAAGGAAAAAGTCTTGGAGTATTTTGTGGAAACGTGGAAGTTGCAAAATTGCAGAAAAGAGGAAAAGAGGCAAAGGTTGGAAACTTTGGTAAAGCGAGGTTCAACTAATGGAATAAAGCGATCTCTAATCCAAGGTAAGGGTGAGGTTCTTGCTCTATAATTGTGTATATGATAAATGATATGTGGGGTTGGTTATATGAAATTATCGTGTGTGATTATGTGTGAAAGGTTGTTGTTTTGTTGCTACCGCAATGTTGTGTTTCTGATAAAGTTGCAGAAACTCAATTGATGATTCTGTTGTTGGAGAATTATTATATGTTGATGTTGGTGTAATTGTGGTATTATTATAATTATATGTTGCGTTGTTGGATTAAATACTGTTAATCGAAGGAAAATTTGGGAAAATTCTGGGTTAGTATCAGTATCAGAATAAAGTCTCTGAAGAGACGGCATGGAAAACAGTCTGTGCCGAGGGGCACAAAGGTTGTGCCAGACGGCGCAAAACTGATGGATGTGCCGAGGGGCACACAAGCATGTCGATTGGCATGCTGTGAGTGATTGTTGTACCGGGGGGACAAGCATGTGTGCCGAGCGGCACCATGCCTTGTGTACTGCTTATGTTGGTTCCCGATCCATGAAATTTTAGCATGTTTCAACCAAAAATAATAATTATGTAGAATGATTATAATGGAAGTACATGTAGATTGAGGAAAACCAATTAATTGCATACTTTAGTAACAGTAACAATAAGTAGATATCGGAAGAAGATAAGTTAGCAAAAGAATATCACAGTAACTAATTAATTAGCAGAGTAGTAAATTAGTTGAGTTGTTTTAGTAACAGTAACTAATAAAGTATTAATACATAGCAGAATTGGTTTATAATAGATATGGTTAGTATAACAATCATATAGTTGATATTTAACAGAGCAAAAGTTGGATACTTTAGCAGCAGTAACAGAGTTAATTTAATGGAGTTGATATATGTATAAAGTAGAAATAATGGAACGTTTAGCCGGTAATTAATTAGCAGGATTTAGTCGATTTGCCCGAATAACTATAAGGAACAATTGTTGTATATTTTAGTCAATACAGTGTGTTGAATATTTTGCTTAAAAATATGAATTGCAGGTGGTATTAAATTGTTAGGCTTATAGCCAATGTTGTTTTCTTATTGATGTTGTTTTTGGATTACTATTATTGATTTGTTAATTGTTATTGTTGAAATATCAAGTTATAGGCCTATGGCCAGTGTTGAATTATTATTCAGTTGCAGGTTTATGGCCAATGTTGATTTAGGTTGAGTTGTCGAGTTGTTATGATTGTCACTGTGAATTGTTGTTGGTAATGCGAAGTTGAAGGGAATCTTAAATGATGATGAATTACCTCTATTTACTGGTAATAACGGTGATGTGGGCTTATGCCTTGCGATGAATGATGATTGTTGTGAGTATGTGATGGTGCATTCATTGAGTCACATACATTTGCATACGCTGTGATGGCCTGGATTGGCAAATTGCGAAGAAGGCTTATGCCTTGTTGATGCCTCTATTAATTGAAGTTTTTTTAAGATGGGAGTTCTGCTCCGTTTCTAAGTTGGGAGTTCTGCTCCGTTTTTAAGTTGGGAGTTCTGCTCCAATGGTACCACATACATGTGAATTGCAATTGAGTCGCATTCGATGTTGCATCTTGAATTATGGTGAAGATAGATTTGTTGTTGCTTTATGTTGTTGACTTGTTGTGACAGGTATCATCTGAAAGTTGTGAATTAGTTGTTATGTCGTGTTGATGTTTTGTTGAGATTAAAGTTGTTTGAAAGTTGTAAAGTGGTGATTGTTATATGAACCGATTCTAATGTATTATTTATCATACATCCGATTATATTGTTTGATATCTCACATCTTCTGTTTGAATGTTGCCCTCTGTTTGTAACATGCAGGTAATCAAGAAGGATAGTTGTTACCTTCGTTAGTTCGATTCAGTGTCATCGCTCTGATACGTAGCACTCGGGGGGATGAATGCTTGATGTTTAGTTGTTGATATTTATTCCAGTTGCTGAATTTTTAATTTGATTACATGAAATAATTGTTGTCTTGAAGTTGATTTAGTTGAATAAAAGATGTTATATGAATTGAAGTTGAGTATGTATATTCTGTTGCTTATCAATAAGACGTTGTTTGATTTTAAAGAATAAACCAGGTTGTTATTGGTTCATCCAAATTAAGTGCTATGTATCTGTTTTATATGCGATTAAATAAAGTTTCATCTTAAGTTGCAAATGTAGCATCCCATTTGTGTTGAACTCTGATTTTATTATTATCCTCCGGGTAGAATTGGGGTGTTACACCTAGCATCCCAACTATGAACGCAATATCCGGATGCGTACATACTTGGGCATACATCAGACTCCCTACTGCTGACGTATAAGGAATCTTTTGCATTTCTTTAATTTTTAAGTTTCCTTTTGGACACTGATTAAGACTAAATTTGTCTCCCTTAGCAATTTGGGGTGTCCCCTGGTTTACATTCCTGCATGCCAAATCTTTTAAATACTTTTTCGATATAGCTCCTTTGTGATAATCCTAGAAGAACCTAAGATCGGTCTCAGTGTGTCTGAATTCTTAATATAAAGGAGGCGCTACCAAGATCTTTCTTTTCAAATTTCTTTGACATAAATTTCTTGGTTTCGTGCATCATGCCTATATCATTAACGATAAGTAGTATGTCATCGACATACAAGACAAATAAAATGTACTTGCTCCCACTGAATTTGTGATACACACAATCTTCAACAGCATTCACTTCAAAACCAAATGAGATAATTACTTCATGAAACTTGTGGTACCACTGTCGAGACACCTTCTTTAGTCCATAAGTGGATCTGTCATTTTGCAAACTATATTCTTTGAGTTTACTGACACAAAGTTTTCTGGTTGCACCATATAGATAGTTTCATCAACTTTGCCATTGAGGAATACCGTCTTGACATTAATTTGATGGAGCTCCAAATCATAAGTGCAACAAGAGCCATGATTGTCCTAAAAGAGTCTTTTGATGAAATCGGAGAAAAAGTCTATTTAAAATCAATCCCTTCCTTTTGGGTATAACTCTTAGCCACAAGACGAGCTTTATACCTCTCCACATTACCGTTATAATCCCGCTTGATCTTAAAAACCCATTTGTAACTAATGGTTTTTGTAACTCTCGTTAATTTAATTAATTATTTAATTAAATTAATTACGGATTAATGGTTGATAATGTTGTTGAAATTTTTGAAGTTGCGAAATATCGAGAAATATTGATTTAAGTTGCTAAGTTGTTATTTAATTGATATTTAATTGATTGGTTGATTAATATTAGAAATAATATTAATATAGATATTAGAATAATATAAGGTTTATTAGTTGGGCTCATTATTTGGTTGTATGGAGTAATATGTGAGGTTTGAAAGTTAGGCCCAATAAGAATATTAGCAATTATAAGGTTAAGCTAATTATAAGGTATTAGGTTAACTGAACAAGCCTTGGAGTATTTTGTGGGAACGTGGAAGTTGCAAAGTTACAGAGAAGAGGCAAAGGTTGGAAACTTTGGCAAGGCAAGGCTCGATCGAAGAAATTATAGAGCGGTCTCCAATCCAAGGTAAGGGTGGGGTTCTGAATCTATAATGAGAATTATGATGAATAGTATGTGGGAATTGTGTTGTGTAAAATCGTTGTTGTATGTGTATATTTGTTGTGGTTGGTTGTTTCTGAAATTTATCAGATTTCTATGAATATGTTGCTGAGAATTAATTTGTGTTGATTTAATCGTCATGTTGATGTGGTTCCATGTTGTTGGTTCTGGAAAATTGTGTTTCTGTGAAAATTGATGTTGTTGCAATGGTATAAATTGTTCTGTTATGAGTCGAGAAATCGAAGACAAAATTGAAGTTTGGGAATAATTACAAAGAATTCTGCGTGAGAGAAAAACTGGAAACTAGAAAACTATACGGTGCCGAGGGGCACACAGACTGTGCCGGATGACACAAAAATTAAAAGTGTGTCGAGGGGGACATCATTTATGTCGAAGGGCACACTAGAGTATAAGGGTGTGCCGAGTGGAACACCATGTGCAGAGGGCCACCTTTAAATTCATTTACTATGTTACTTAATTATTTTGTTTTGTTAGTTCTGTAAGCATAATATTTACACGATGAAATCAATTATTAGTAGCCTACAAAATTAAAAGACTTTTATTAATATATTAGAACTGAGTAAATAATTTAGTAGAACCATTACCTAAGCATATTTAGCAGAAAGTGGAGAAGGTACCGAACTTATATATTTAGCATAATAGCAGAATAGTCTTATATCAGTAAATTAATTATAGCAGAGTTAATTTAATGGAGTTGGTATATGTATATAAAAGAATTATATAGCAGTGTAGTGTTAAGTTGTCAGAAAACTAATAAGGAATATTAGTATAAAGTAGAAATAATGGGACGTTTAGCCGGTAATTAATTAGTAGGATTTAGTCGATTTGCTCGAATAACTATATAGAACAATTGTTGTATATTTTAGTCGATACAGTGTGTTGAATACTTTGCTGAAAAATATGAATTGCAGGTGGTATTAAATTGTTAGGCTTATAGCCAATGTTGTTTTCTTATTGATGTTGTTGTCGGATTACTATTGTTGATATGTTAATTGTTGTTGTTGAAATATCAAGTTATAGGCTTATGGCCAGTGTTGAATTATTATTAAGTTGCAGACTTATGGCCAATGTTGATTTATATTGAGTTGTCGTGTTGTTATGATTGTCACTGTGAATTATTGTTGGTAATGCGAAGTTGTAGAGAATTTTAAATGATGATGACTTACCTCTATTTACTGGTAATAATGGTGATGTAGGCTTATTCCTTACGATGGATGATGATTGTTGTGAGTATGTGATAGTGCATTCATTGAGTCACATACATTTGCATACTCTGTGATGGCCTGAATTGGCAAACTACGAAGAAGGCTTATGCCTTGTTGATGCCTCTATTAATCGGCAATTTTTAAGATGGGAGTTCTGCTCCATTTTTAAGTTGGGAGTTCTTCTCCAATGGTATCACATGCATGTGCATTGTAATTGAGTCGCATTTGATGTTGCATCTTGAGTTATGGTGAAGATAGATTTTTTGTTGCTTTATGTTGTTGACTTGTTGTGACAGGTATTATCTAAAAGTTGTGAATTAGTCGTTATGTCGTGTTGATGTTTTGTTGAGATTAAAGTTGTTTGAATGTTGTGAAGTGGTCATTTTATATGAACTGATTCTGATATATTAATTATCATACATTCTATTATATCGTTAGATATCTCACCCCTTCTGTTTAAATGTTTTCCTCTGTTGGTAACGTGCAGGTAATCAAGAAGAATAGTTGTTACCTTCGTCAGTTCGAGTCGGTGTTGTCGCTCAATATGTAGCACTCAGTGGGATGAATGCTTGATGTTTAGTTGTTGATTATTATTTCAGTTGCTGAATTTTTAAGTCGATTACATGAAATAATTGTTGTCTTGAGGTTGTTTTAGTTGAGTAAAAGATGTTAAGTGAATTGAAGTTGAGTATGTAGATTCCACTGCTTATCAATAAAAAGTCGTTTGATTTTAAAGAATAAATTAGGTTGTTATCAGTTCATCTGGATTAAGTGTTATGTATTTGTTTTATATGTGATTAAATGAAGTTTGATTTTAAGTTGTAAATGTAGCATCCTATTTGTGTTGAACTATGATTTTATTATTATCCGCCGGGTAGAAATGGGGTGTTACATTAGTGGTATCAGATCAGGTCGGTCGGTCCGACCAAGTTGTGTATGGTTGTTTGTTCCTTAGTGCACGACCAGTGTGTGAAACATTGTCGGTGCTTGTTGTTTTTCTAATCGAGTTGTATGCACGAGTTGGGTTGAAGATAAGTGGGGGAGAAGTTTTGCTTCTCAGATATGTTTCGTTTGTAAGATGTTAGTTTAGTATGTTGTTGATGGTGACAATGCGAATATTGTTGAAGTTTTATTGTTTCCCAAATCCGAAGATGACATGGATCTAAGATTCTATTGTTAATTAAGTTAGAGCATCTTAAGGGCGGACGATCAGACAATGTTGATGTCTACTTCTCGAAGGATAAGGAGCTATGTAACGGTTGTTGACATATGAGTATAGTGTAAGTCCTTGATATTTATGAAGGTGATTGTTAAGTAACAAGGATAATTTTTAGAAGATGGAATTTAGAAATTTGCGATGTTTCAACGCTGCTGATGGACAGTGAAGTTGTCAGTTTGAGTAGCCCTTGCATAAGATGTCGATGTTTGAAAAGTGATAGAGTGACACATTGTAATACACCTTGTAGTGGAATCCTTATGAGTGATTGTAAAAGTTGTTGAAGTGGTTGGAATGTTTCGAATTGCGAGTCAGAGTCGGAAATGCAAAGATATGAGTACAATTTCAAGAATGATAAGTGTTGGTATTGGTACAAAGAAATTATGTTCTAACGTTATTGTAAGGTGTGTAATAGTATGTTGCTGCATGACGTTGGTGTTCGCATTTTCGGATAGCTTTTGAAATTCATATCTTGTGTTCCGAGTATCGGATTGGTGTTCCGTTTGAATCTATGAGGAGATAGAAATATATTCTATCCTATGAAAGTGTTTTCAAATATGGTAGATGCATTCCTATATGGAGGGACTTTGAAGTCGGTTACGAAACTAGAGGCTTTTTGGGCATAAATAGTTATTGTCGCAGTTGTTCGAGACGAGGTCAAGCATAATATGTTGTTGGCGAATAAGTTGAGAATTGAGATGTTCGACATTAAAAATGATGTGAAAGTATTGGAGGAACACATAGAGATGCAGCTTATGAAGAGAAGATGTCCTTTTAGAGGAAGATGATTTTGAGAGGAATTAGAGTCGTGTTTATGATGCCAAGGTAGTGGCATGTGTAAAAGAAGAATTGGAGAGGTTCTATCCCCAAAACAGTGTGGAACGCAGTTGTTGAGATTTCAATTGAATATGAGACAACCAAGATGGTTGGAGTTGTTCAAAGATTATAATTTCAGTTTGAATTATCATCCAGGTAAAGCTAATGTCGTGGTTGATGCTTTAAGTTGAAAGACTTTACACATGCCGGCAATGATGGTTAAAGAATTAAAGTTAATTGAACAGTTCAGAGATATGAGCTTAGTTTGCAAAGTGACGCTGAATAGTGTTATGTTGGGGATGTTAAAGATTAACAATGATTTTCTGGACAATACCAGAGAAGCTCAGAAGTTAGATGTGAAATTGGTAGATTCGGTGGTTGGACTCGATCAGTCTGAGAATGATGATTTCAAGTTAGATGCACAGGGTGTGTTGAGATTCCGTAATAGAATTTGTATTCCTGATGATACGGAGATGAAGAAAGTAATTCTTGAGTTAGAGAATGCTTAACCTTCGCGTGAGGCTAAGTGAGTGTAATGTGGACCCTGTAATATGTTGAGTGGTGGTGTCTCATTGATAAAATCAAATGAGATGGGTGTTGTGGAAGTATTTGTAAACCTCATTGGAAATTATTGGATCGTGGTGCTTTAGGTGACTTAAGTATAAGTTTTAAAGGAACACTATTATAGTTGGTAACGATAGTTTATACTCCATTATGACTGTCTGCTATCTATTGACAAATTGAGGAACTGATCACTCTTAATCTCTTGTTGATAGTAGACAAGATCGTGTTGGGTGGCATAGATTTGTCGTACAGTCTTAATGGTGTGTGAAGTGATTGATGTTATATCATGATGATAGTCGCTCACCGGTTTGTATGAAGTAATAGAGGAATTGCTAAGAAAGAATTGAGACGTATTGAACAAGTCAGAGTAGCGAGTTATATGCGAGCTAACGTTGCAAATGTAAAAGATTGAGAATATCAAGTGAACAATGGTTTTATTGTGGGTATTGAGGAAAGTCTGAAACTAGATTGAAACTTACGAGCTAGATAGTTGACGTAAATTTTAACGAGGACAGTGACTTAAGGTGGATTATCATAGTCGCACATCTGAAGCGTGATGTGGTACAATTGCTATGCGTGTACGACTCGTTAGAAGTGAAGGATTAAAACATCAGAAGCCTATGGGAATGGTGTGTCTTAATATACATGTTTGATTTGGTGGATTGTTGATATAAAGATGTTGTGCCAGGGCACTATGTTTGCTAGTAAATATTTCCGGATTTTATAAGAAGATTATTGTGGATTGTTGGTTGATGGTGAGCTATGGGTATGCTTGCTGAGTTATATAGTTAAGTTGATGTTGTAATGATTTTGTTATCGTTATTGAGATGTTATTGTTGATTTTCGTAAGTAAGGAATGATACTCTATAACGTGACGAAGTTGATTATGTTCGTTGTGTTGATGTCAGTATAAGAGCGATACGACGATGTGGATAGATTTGTGGATATTTTGTTAATAACTGACATACGAGAATGAAATTGTGTATGTGTTTTGGTGTTGAAAAGGGTGTTAAGATGATATTGCGATGATGTATATCCAAGTATAAGTATGTTATAGTTGTTTCTACTTTAAATGTTGATATGTCAGATCATGGTGGGGTAGTTGAGATGCTAGTACCGATCATGTCATGAAGTGTTGAATGATTGGCATGTGTGTAATCGATTTGAATTATGTTGAGTTATTGAGTTATCAGGAAAGTAGTGTTTTAAGTGTTGCCAAACGCAACTTGGAAATCAACGAGTTATATGCGAAGCTCGTACTAAGAGTGGTAGTATCGAATAGATTTTCGAGGACGAAAATATTCTAAGTGGGAGAGAGTTGTAACGCCCATTAATTTAATTAATTATTTAATTAAATTAATTACGGATTAATGGTTGATAATGTTCTTGAAATTGTTGAAGTTGCGCAATATCGAGAAATATTGATTTAAGTTTCCTAGTTATTATTTGATTGATATTTAATTGATTGGTTGATTAATATTAGCAATAATATTAATATAGATATTAGAATAATATAAGATTTATTAGTTGGGCTTATTATTTAATTGTATGGAGTAATAGGTGAGGTGTGAAAGTTAGGCCCAATAAGAATATTAATAATTATAAGGTTAAGCTAATTATAAGGAATTAGGTTAATTGAACAAGTCTTGGAGTATTTTGTGGGAACGTGGAAGTTGCAAAGTTACAGAGAAGAGGCAAAGGTTGGAAACTTTGGCAAGGCTAGGCTCATTCTAAGAAATTATAGAGTGGTCTCCAATCCAAGGTAAGGGTGGGGTTCTGACTCTATAATGGAAATTATGAAGAATAGTATGTGGGAATTGGGTTGTGTAAAATCGTTGTTGTATGTGTATATTTGTTGTGGTTGGTTGTTTCTGAAATTTATCAGATTTCTATGAATATGTTGCTGAGAATTAATTTGTGTTGATTTAATCGTCATGTTGATGTGGTTCCATGTTGTTGGTTCTGGAAAATTGTGTTTCTGTGAAAATTGATGTTGCTGCAATGGTATAAATTATTCTGTTATGAGTCGAGAAATCAAAGGCAAATTTGAAGTTTTGGAATAATTACATAGAATTCTGCGTGTGAGAAAAACTGGAAACTAGAAAACTATACGGTACCGAGGAGCACACAGACTGTGTCGGACGACACAAAAATTAAAAGTGTGTCGAGGGGGACATAATTTGTGCCGAGGGGAACACTAGATTATAAGGGTGTGCCGAGTGGCACACCATGTGCAGAGGTCTACCTTTAAATTCATTTACTGTGTTACTTAATTATTTTTGTTTTGTTAGTTCTGTAAGCATAATGTTTACACGATGAAATCAATGATTAGTAGCCTACAGAATTAAAAGACTTTTATTAAGATATTAGAGATGAGTAATTAATTTAGTAGAACCAGTACCTAAGCATATTTAGCAGAAAGTGAAGAAGTTACCAAACTTATATATTTAGCATAATAGCAGAATAGTCTTATATGAGTAAATTAATTATAGCAGAGTTAATTTAATGGAGTTGGTATATGTATATAGCAGAAATGTATAGCAGTGCGGTGTTAAGTTGTCAGAAAACTAATAAGGAATATTAGTATAAAGTAGAAATAATGGGATGTTTAGTCGGTAATTAATTAGTAGGATTTAGTCGATTTTCCCGAATAACTATACCGAACAATTGTTGTATATTTTAGTCGATACAGTGTGTTGAATACTTATGAGTTGCAAGTGGTAATAAATTGTTAGGCTTATAGCCAATGTTGTTTTCTTATTGATGTTGTTGCCCGATTATTATTGTTGATATGTTAATTGTTGTTGTTGAAATATCAAGTTGTAGGCCTATGGCCAGTGTTGATTTATTATTAAGTTGCAGACTTATGACCAATGTTGATTTACGTTGAGTTGTCGTGTTGTTGTGATTGTCACTGTGAATTATTATTGGTAATGCAAAGTTGCAGAGAATTTTAAATGATGATGAATTACCTCTATTTACTGGTAATAATGGTGACGTAGGCTTATGCCTTGCGATGGATGGTGTGATCGGTGGAAATAGAACTGACTGTTTTGAAAGCTGGTTCACGAAATGTCGCGGTAAGCAAGAGTCGCCACCGTCTTTTATGTTCTCCAACATGGAAAGGACAAAAGCACAGCAAAATTCCTTCTTTGAGAATATTTCTCGGTTCGGGAGGTAGATTTATAGAAAGGGAAGGTGTTATCACCCTTTCTATCCGTGGTTATCCACGGGCTCTTAGGTACTTGCTCTTATGTTTTCAAAATTTGTTTGCTTTTCAAGTGTGTGTGGGTTTTGAAAAAAGTTTCGTTTGAAAGATTTCTAAGTAACTCTTGTATCTGTCCTCAAGAGTGTATGAAAAATTTGTTTGAAAACTTTTTGAAAGTGTGAGTGCGAAAAGTTATTTTGTTTGTTTGAAAGAGCAAGTACCCGGGAGAATCTACCTACTCTAAGGAATTAGGCTGTGTAAGAGTCCTTTAGATAGTGCTATCCCACCATTGAGAGGTAGGTAGCACCATCGTTGGAGTTATTCGGGTCAATTCGATTATAGGGACAGTGTGGTCACCGAAGCAATAGTAGGACACCTTAGAAGTAACCCTAATGTCCTAGATCCTTTTTTATCCGAGGCAACCGTTTCGAGGCAACTGGATCTTAGACAGGAGGGCGACCTCTAAAACACCCTATACTTGATGACCACGTTCGAGGCAACCGGTGAGGCGTACCCTAGGAGTGGCATGTGCTTGTGTGTTGTTTTCATGTTATATTATCTTGTACATGTCATTTGTGAGCTACGAGTTGTTTTTAATTTTCATCCAAGTCTTGCATGCATATTAACGGTTAAGAGTGCGAAAAGTAAATTGTGGAAATATGAATCTATGCTATTACAAGGCGCGGGTCTATACATCGCCAAAAACAAAAACCCGTTTTGGAAATAAATGCGGAAAATAAAAGAAAGCAATAAAATCCTAATTAACTATTACATCCTTGGAAACAGTTACATAAATGATTAAAAATAATGATAAAGCGCGAAAGAAAGTAAATCGGGACGTCCTTAGGGTTTTGACCATTTTTTGAGAAAAGAAAGTAATTTTAGTCTTTTTTTGCAATTAATTAAAATTAAACCTAATTTACTAATTAATTAATTAAAAAGAAAAAAATGTTTTTTTGTGTTTTTTAAGTTTTAATGAAAAATAATAAAAGGAATTAAAAAGTTAGTAAACAAAACCCTAATTCTAAGCTAATTTTATTTATTGTAAAAAAGAGATTAAAATTACCTAATTAAACTAAATCAATTTATTAGTATTTTATTTACAAAAATAATTAATAGTGAAATAAATAATAAAAATATTTACAATTTTTATATTATCTGAATTTATTATGAGAAATTAGTTTGTTGGTTAATAATAATAATGATTATAATAAAAAGAATTAAAAGGAAAAAGAAAATAAAATAAAAAAATAGTAAAACAAGGGGGGTTTGATGGACCCAAGTGGAGGTTTTGAAGAAGCAATTCTGGCCCATTTGTTGGCCAGCCCATTGACTTTTTGGATCAGCTGGGCGCGTGGTTGACTGGGAGCACCATGGATATTCACACTTGGCCATTAGATGGGTGTTAGTGGACACATGGCTGGCTGATACGTGGGGTGTATGATAGAATGCTCTTGGAGGGCTGCATGAGATAACATTAGAAAAAATAGAAACAAGGTTTGGGTGGACCTGGGAATCGAACCCAGGTCTCAGTAGTTACCAAGCATGTCACCTTCCACTAAGCCACTGCATTGTCTTTGTTAATATAATGGATGATGAGAATAATATATAAAAAATCAACTATTCTGGAAACCGAGAAAAAGCACGCCACATTTTTGAACGGACCAACCACGCGTGAACACGTCCTTCATCTTCTTCGTGAAACCTGCATAAAACATATCAAATAGCGGGGGGTTTTAACCCCCACAAAGTGCAAATGCCAAAAATAGCGATTAGGTCTGTGCATTATATAAATAGGGCGCGAGGGTTGGTTTAAGTTCGTCTTGTCCTTCTAAGTTCAACCATGGGTATCATTGGTTCTGATTTTACTTGTGCAGTAAAGCCCTAAAATCAAAGCTTCGAAACCCTAGATTTCTCTAATGGTGTCTTTTGATTTAAGGCTCTATAACTCAATTCACCTATACCATCAGCTTCAGAAAGGTCATAGCAATGCAAAGCAACAATTATATCATGTTAAATATGCAAGAATTATGAGTTTCGATTCTAGAAAAATTAAGCAAACTGTACGACTGAAGCGAATGATTCTTTGAGTGTTAAAGTTTGTTTGTGATTGCAATGCGTTCCTGAATGTCCCAGCAATGTATTGGAATCAAGAAAGGGCTTTGAATTGACCTGGAAGGTTGAATTCAGTTTTCAAATTTCTTGGCTTTTTTTCAATATGGTAATGGTGTTTTTGCAGCAGCTTGCACGTCCAAGGCTTTAGGGTTTGCTTCAGTATTTGTATTGGAATGAATTAGGTTAAATCTTTTGTCCAAGAATCCACGGAATAATGTTTTGCATCTTTGATTTCCAATCAAATATTTTTGCATCTTTTTGATTGGTAAAACTTGCCAAAATTGGATGATTTTGTCTCTTTGATTGGCAAACGAAATCTCCAGCATGTATTGAATTTATTTGCTCCACAAAAGATTTGAAAAAACATATCTTGGCATTTTCCTACAATTAAATTAATTAAATGAATTATTAATCAATTAAAAATCCAAATAATTAATAAAAATAAGAAAATAATTCAAATTAATCTCAATGGGTCGTGCATAGGCCTTGGGCAAAGTTTCAAGAAAGAATTTGAGGCCCATTAGCAAAAATGAAGTGTTTTAGGCAAAGTTGACTTTTGCAAATTCCCAAAAATTTCCCAACTTCTCCAATGCATATCTTGCTCAATTTTGATCCTATGAACATGTTCTTGGACATTTTGGGAAGTTCTTGAAGTCCTCTAACCAATGCCTTTGGTACCATGTCATTTTGATTTACCAATCTCAAGTTATGGTCTTTGACTTAAAGTGCATTTTTGTTGACTTTTGAAAATGACCTATAATGTAGAAATACATAACTTTTTGTGAGAGCATTTCTTGGACTTGGAATATGAATATGGATTGTATGAAATGTCGTCCCCTTCAAAATGAGCATTGGATGGGATTTTTCTGATGAACCATGAAAAAGTTATGCCCTGGTCAAGTTACAGTTGACTTTTAAGCTGTCCAAAAATAGTAACTTTTGCATCTTTGATGATTTTTGAGCCATGCTTGTGGAATCATGATCAAGACTTGATCAAATGATGATTGGGGCTTCAAAATAATATGTTGACCAAAAAATTTGACTTTTGACTGCCAAATGACCATTTTACCCCTACAGTTGATTGTGGAGCAACTAGGGCTTTTGACTGTGCAACTTGATGCTGTGAATCTTGAAACTTGACATGTAGGTGCTTGACAATGTATATGGGCATATGGGACTTGATTGAGCCATTAAAACCTCAACTTCCTTGAGATAAACAAAACCCTAATTTTGACTGGCTTAGGAGGATGTTTGACTGTGCAACCCTTGAGAGATTTTGAACCATTTGAAGATTGACCTTGATAAATCTTGAAGAATATGGGAGGGCAAATTTTGGGGTACAACAGTTGCCCCTGTTCAATCTTCTTAAACCTGAGGATGTAGATTGGCTTGCGTGCCTTTAGTGATCCGAAGGTGGAAGATGATTGAACACTAGAGTGCCAAGAAATTTGCACTCGCATAGTAGAGTATCAGCAATGTGATGTCGGGAATGGGCTTACAGATGCTATTTGAAGAGATGGTGGATAGGAGGATGGGCTTATAGATGCCATCTGGAGATGTGACAGAATCTTATCGGGAATGGGCTTATAGATGCCATTTGGAGATTGTTGGTAGGAGGATGGGCTTATAGATGCCATCTGGAGATGTGACAGAACCTTGTTGGGAATGGGCTTATAGATGCCATTTGGAAATGTCATGGATAGTTGAATCTGAATAAGAAATAGAATAGCTTCCGCATCTGGAGCATATCTAGTCTATATCTAATTGTTGACGTCTGAACGAGTAGTAGAATGACTGTCGTGTCTGGGGTATATCTATACTGCATCTGAATGAGTGACAGAATGTCATCCGAATCTGGATCGTATCTGGACTGTCTTTTGAATGAATCTGTACTAAACAATAGCATCCGGGTCTGGAGCATCTCTAAGTTGTCTTTAGAAGTTGGAATCTGAATAAGCAATAGAATAGCGTCCGGGTCAGGAGCATCTCTAAGCTATATCTGAAAGGAACTCTGGAATAAGTATCAGAAAGTCGCCATGCCTGGGTCGCAACTGAACTATCTCTATAAGGAATCTCTGAATAAGCAATAGAATAGCGTCCGGATCTGGAGCATCTCTAGGCCATCTCTGGAGAGAAATCTGAATAAGCAGTAGAATAACATCCGTATCTGGAGCATCTCTAAGCTATATCTGAAAGAAAATCTGAATAAGCAAAAGAATAGCATCCATATCTGGAGCATTTCCGGCTATATCTGAAGGAAACTCTTGAATAAGCAAAAGAATAGCATCCATATCAGGAGCATTTCAAGCTATCTCTGAAGAGAAAATCTGGAATAAGTATCAGAACATAGCCATATCTGGGTCGCATCTGAACCATCTCTAGAAGGGAATCTGGAATAAGTATCAGAATGTAGCCATATCTGGGTCGCATCTGAACCATCTCTAGAAGGACATCTGAATAAGCAATAGAATAGCATCCGTGTCCGGAGCATCTCTAAGCTATCTCTAGAAGGAAGTTTGAATAAGCAATAGAATAACATTCGCATCCGGAGCATCTCTAAGCTATCTCTTGATAAGCAATAGAATATCATCCGCGTCGGGAGCATTTCCAAGCTATCTCTGAAATCTCTTTAATGTAGATATGCCCTGGCTAGATACAGGTATCGAATCTACAAACTCTTCATGTAGATATGCCCTGGCTGGATACAGGTATCGAATCTACAATCAGTTACTCACAGATATGCCCTGGCTAGATACAAGTATCGAATCTGGAATTGCGACAGTTGATAGTAATCATCTTTGGATTGACCTTTTTCCTGAAAAGGCAAAACATCAGTTGTATGCAATGTCATGATGCATGAACTGCATGATTTTAAGATGTTCTCAAAAATAAATGAGATTTGTGTTGTATGATGCGTATGCATGCTATAATGTTTATGAACATATTTTAGTCTAGGAAAATAAATCCTTGACGAATGTCGGGAAGTTTGTTGAATCCTGGGCTGATGTTTGAAGAGTAGAATTCTTCGTTTCCGCTGGGGATGATGATTGCAAGAATAAACCGGTAGGAGAAGATGACTCTGTTGGGGAATAAACCTATTGGAGAGATTACTCTACGGGGAATTACTCTGTGGGAAGAGATACTTCGCTGAGAGTTTTAATGATAACTCCGTTGGGGATACCGTTGATAAGCTTGTTGGGGAATTTGATGAACTCCGCTGGGGATAGGAAGAACTTCGCCGAGGACGATCCTTCCGTTGTAATTAGCCGAGGATAACCCAGTTATAGGCTCTGGTGGGGAATAACCTTTGAACATGGTCGAGGAGAGACGTATGTACTCTGCAGGGGATAAGCTTCCGGAATTTACTGAGGATAGGCTTCCAGAATCTACTGGGGAGGATGATTCAACTCTCCTAGGGAAACTTTTGAACTGTACCGGGGAAGTGGCTCCACTGGGGTGTCTGTATTCCGCCGGGGAACAATCTTATATTAAGACTGCCGGGGATGCTTGTTGAGGAATATCTGTATACTCGGCTGGGGAGTGTTAAGATTTTCTGGGGATACCCAACTTCCTTAAGGCTGACAGTAGGCTAACTCTGCTTGGGGAGAGTGTTGCTGACTTGCTGGAGATACTGTGCCTTTTTAGGGCTGATGGTAGACCCACTCTTCTCGGGGAGAGTATTGCCGAATCTTGTCTTTCTCTGCGGGGAGTGAAGGTATCTTGGTCGTATTCTTCATCTGAATCTACCTTGGTACCTTAGTGGACAGAGCAACTAGATCTTTCAGACAATTCTTATTGCCCCTGTTTCTGTGGGAGAAGATACCTGTGGAGGTGCTTGATGACTGCCGATTGACAAATCTTCTTCTGGTAGGTAAGTGACGAGATGTCGGGACATAGTCGTACGATGTGATCCCTAACTTTTTCCTGGACCACCCTTTCGGGTTTTCAGTCCACCGGGATACCCTTTTTTTCCCAAGCCGCCTTTTCAGGTTTTCGACTTGCCGGGTGTACATTTTTTCATTTCATCCCTTATTTTTGCCCGAACCCTTTTGGTTCGCCAGGAAGCCCTTATTTTTGCCTAGGCGTGTCAACCTAGCGGGTCTTTGATTATGCGTAGTATTTTTTCGACTATGTCCACGCTCTCAGGATGTAGGAAGTTGTCACTGTCAGTAGTGCAGTGTTACCATACCACCAGAAGATCTTCGTTTGATCGTCCAATGCCCCAAGTGATCCAGATGGAGATTTTCCCCAAGCTGGTTGGCCTTTTGAGAGATTCTCCGAATCTTGACTTAACTACCCCAGATGATGGACAATGATCACGTATGCCCCTTGATTGGGAGTTCTTTTGTTCATTAGACATTCGTCGTGCGAACTTCTATGTTGTTCGAACAAATAATCATATGCAAACAAGGTTATGTTAAAAATGCAAAGCTTATGTCTATCTTGAAGTATTTTGAAAATGCAGTTTTCATAAAAACAAGTGAATTTTTTGTAAATCGTGATGTCAACTCAAGATTTTACAGCGAGCCCTATAGGAGTCAGGATACCTTTGGTAACAGTATGCTTTCGAACTAACCCATGCTTCAGCTAGGACTTTTTAAGGGTTGTAATGTGGCCTGGTTCACGGTTTAAGAAACAAAGGATAAAGGCTCAAATTTTATTTGTACCCACCCGCTCTTCGTGATGTTCTTCAAACCTAAACTCAACTAATCGTGCGTTAGACTTTGTTGAGTCTTTGCTTTGATATACCAGTGATGGTTCGGATATTGACAATTTATTTGGAATAGGCAGTCATTCCTTTTTTTTTAGGGTTTGTAGGACCTCTTTTTGATTTTGTTATCCCTATTTCTTTGCCTGAACTGTTTCTTTTGTGTTTACAGTCAGCAGGATGCCCCAGTTTTTGTAAGTCTCCTTCATAGGTTTTGACTTATTGGGTTTTTATTTTGAAAGATGACGACTGCCTGTCTTTATGATTGTAGGGAACCATCACTGTCTTTTGTTTTGGAAGGACTCCTTTGATGCTATTCGTTGTGCACTTGGATCAACTGAGAGAACTACCCTGCCCCAGGTTATGAATAAGGGTTTTAATTTTTGAAAAGAAAAACTCCTACTTCTTTGGCTCAAAGGGGTTGACGAGGGATCATCTTCCTTATAACTCCAGTGTTTAGGAATTGAAACAATGCTTGTACCTCATCAGCGGGGTCTGTTTAAAAGCATACCGTAGATTGTGGTATCGTTTTCGTCATCCTCCCTCAAGAGGCTTAGAATTATTAACCGAGCGTTGACCATCACAAAAAATATGAAAGCAATTTGAATATAGTGAATATAATTGGATTAATTCAAAACAGACATATGCAATGCATTAATGGAATAAACAAGTTTGCTATGACATTAATTGTTTGTATAAGAAAAGAAAAATACAACTCGGAAATTCAAATAAACAAAAGCCTTCAGTGATTTGGCAAAGGAGCAGTGATTATGTATGGAGTCTCTGGTGCTTCAAACTGGATTTCCTTGGCCTCAATCATGTCTTGGACCTTGTTCTTCAGAGCCCAACAGTTGTCCGTAGTATGCCCCGGGCTATCAGAGTGGTATGCACACCTTTCGTTGGGATGATAGTTAGGAGCAGAAGTGTTTGGATTCCGGAGAGGGGCCCTTAAGGTAATCAGCCCTGCCTTCAACATTTGCTGTAGCGCTTGATCCAGTGACATGTTGATCTTAGTGAACTGCCGTTTGGGTGCGACCTCTTTACGTTGATGCCCCTGTCTTTGCTGAGCAGTCATAGGATTAGAGATCTGGGTTGCCCCTACATGTTGATCATGACGACTCTTTTTACCATGCACAACATTGGACTCCTTTTTCCCATGGTAAGGCTTTTTGTGAGTATTAGAAGGTATGGCCTCTTGAATCTTCCCACTTTTGATGCCCGCTTTGATTCTTTCCCCAGTCAAGATCAGATCTGTAAACCCAGCAGAAGAATTACCAATCAGATGGTTGAAGAACGGCCCGGACAGGGTCCCCAGGAACATGTCAACGAGTTCCCAGTCATTCAGAGGTGGTTGCACCCTTCCAGCAAGGTCTCTCCACTTTTGTGCATATTCCTTGAATCCTTCACCCGTCCCTAGTGACATACCCTAGAGTTGGGTACGCGTAGGAGCGAGGTCGGAATTGTACTGATACTGCTTGTAGAATGCAGTAGCCAAGTCCTCCCAGTTACGAATACTGGCTCCCTCCAGCTGATAGAACCATTCGAGTTGAGTCCCTGAAAGACTTTCCTGGAAGAAATGGATCCATAAGTTCTTGTCTGCAGTATACGGTTGGATCTTCCTCACATATGATCTGAGATGCAGCTTAGGACAGGATGCCCCGTCGTAATTTGCAAAGGCATGTGCCTTGAACTTGTGGGGAATCACTACCCCAGAACACATACCTAGATCTTCGAAGTCCAAGCCGGGAACCTTCTGTATTTCCATGGCGCTCAAACGGTCTTCCAGCTGTTTGTACCTGTCCTCAGCAGGAGGGTACTGCTCATCATTGTAATCTGTCTCGTTGTCGGAGACCACGGGACTAGGAACCCTTTCCCCTTGGGGACTGTCTTTGCCCACATATGGGGTAGTCAGCTCATCCTCATTTCATGACCCATTCCCAGATTTGCGTCTAGGGTTGAACAAAACAATCCTTTTCTTCTTCTTCTTCTCTTTCAGAAGCAGAGTCTTCAAATCCTGTTGACCCTAGGCTAGACTCATAACCATCTCTTGGAACTGGGCATTCTGGGCCTGGAGGGCCTTGATAGCTTGTTCATTGGATGATTCAGGATTCATGATGACTGCTGAAATAAACAGCAAAGAAGATAAGTGACCTGTCAAAAGGGTACCTGTAATGCAATGATATGTATGTATGCATGCCATGTTTTCAAGGATCTCGCGGGGTAAACAAGAAAATTGTTAGCATTTGAATTTTGTAGCTTGATTGAAGGAACTTCATGTTGTTGAGAGTCCTTCTTCAAGAGTCAAAGCTCACCATATCCAGTGGGTCATAGCCCCTGACTCAAGTTATCAACCTTGGCTAGAGGAAAATAAATCCCCTTTTCGCCTTGCTAGATATTTTGATTCATCATGACTTGCATCACAGACCCTTGAGATCGTTGAAATGGATTAGTCCTTATGCAGGATGTATGCAATGGTATGATGTTATGTTATGCATGGAGTGATGTAAGTAGGCCCTGTAATGAGTCCCAATTAAGGACTGTAAACAAAACCTACAAGGAACTCGTGTTGTTAGATAACAAGTATGCAAGTAGTCAAGTTTGAAGGCACACAAGTCACACAAGACAGCCCTTAGAGTTTAGGCCAGCATGAAGTTTAGGTACTACCCTCTTTCAGTTTCGTTGGTTAAGACCTGTCCAAGAAAATAGTAATCGGGTTCTAGAGGATCTCAATATCACTGACTACCCTCAATCGGTTATAACTCCAGCATCGCAATCTTTTCTTGCGGCCAGAACCATCGCGAGAGTTTAGCCTTAATGAGTGTAGCATACTGCTACTGTTCTATGGCCAAGTTGGGTCAAATTAGGGTTCTAAGGTCGGTTGGTGCTTAATGACTCCTCAGAAGACCCATATTCTCCTTGTTTCGACACAAGGGATATCGGTACAGACCAAGGTGTCACACCAACGTAGCCACTACTTCACCCATGTCGGTCTACGCCGGACAGGTCCCTCACAGCTTATGATACCTAAAAGGGTATTCCCCAGATCCGGGTTAGGATCTATGAAACTCTGATGCAAACCCATAAATATAAAGCAATCAAGACATACAATTGAAAACATAAGAGTGGTCTAATCCTAAGGTACACCTCACTTATAAGATCTCCCCAGCAGAGTCGCCAGTTTTGTGATCGGTGGAAATAGAACTGACTGTTTTGAAAGCTGGTTCGCGAAATGTCGCGGTAAGCAAGAGTCGCCACCGTCTTTTATGTTCTCCAACATGGAAAGGACAAAAGCACAGCAAAATTCCTTCTTTGATAATGTTTCTCGGTTCGGGAGGTAGATTTATAGAAAGGGAAGGTGTTAGCACCCTTTCTATCCGTGGTTATCCACGGGCTCTTAGGTACTTGCTCTTATGTTTTCAAAATTTGTTTGCTTTTCAAGTGTGTGTGGGTTTTGAAAAAAGTTTCGTTTGAAAGATTTCTAAGTAACTCTTGTATCTGTCCTCAAGAGTGTGTGAAAAATTTGTTTGAAAACTTTTTGAAAGTGTGAGTGCAAAAAGTTGTTTTGTTTGTTTGAAAGAGCAAGTACCCGGGAGAATCTACCTACTCTAAGGAATTAGGCTGTGTAAGAGTCCTTTAGATAGTGCTATCCCACCATTGATAGGTAGGTAGCACCATTGTTGGAGTTATTCGGGTCAATTCGATTATAGGGACAGTGTGGTCACCGAAGCAATAGTAGGACACCTTAGAAGTAACCCTAATGTCCTAGATCCTTTTTTATCCGAGGCAACTGTTTCGAGGCAACTGGATCTTAGACAGGAGGGTGACCTCTAAAACACCCTATACTTGACGACCACGCTCGAGGCAACCAGTGAGGCGTACCCTAGGAGTGGCATGTGCTTGTGTGTTGTTTTCATGTTATATTATCTTGTACGTGTCATTTGTGAGCTACGAGTTGTTTTTAATTTTCATCCAAGTCTTGCATGCATATTAACGGTTAAGAGTGCGGAAAGTAAATTGCGGAAATATGAATCTACGCTATTACAAGGCGCAGGTCTATACATCGCCAAAAACAAAAACCCGTTTTGGAAATAAATGCGGAAAATAAAAGAAAGCAATAAAATCCTAATTAACTATTACATCCTTGGAAACAGTTACATAAATGATTAAAAATAATGATAAAGCGCGAAAGAAAGTAAATCGGGACGTCCTTAGGGTTTTGACCCTTTTTTGAGAAAAGAAAGTAATTTTAGTCTTTTTTTGCAATTAATTAAAATTAAACCTAATTAACTAATTAATTAATTAAAAAGAAAAAAAATGTTTTTTTGTGTTTTTTAAGTTTTAATGAAAAATAATAAAAGGAATTAAAAAGTTAGTAAACAAAATCCTAATTCTAAGCTAATTTTATTTATTGTAAAAAAGAGATTAAAATTACCTAATTAAACTAAATCAATTTATTAGTATTTTATTTACAAAAATAATTAATAGTGAAATAAATAATAAAAATATTTACAATTTTTATATTATCTGAATTTATTATGAAAAATTAGTTTGTTGGTTAATAATAATAATGATTATAATAAAAAGAATTAAAAGGAAATAGAAAATAAAATAAAAAAAATAGTAAAACCAGGGGGATTTGATGGACCCAAGTGGAGGTTTTGAAGAAGCAATTCTGGCCCATTTGTTGGCCAGCCCATTGACTTTTTGGATCAGCTGGGCGCGTGGTTGACTGGGAGCACCATGGATATTCATACTTGGCCATTAGATGGGTGTTAGTGGACACATGGCTGGCTGATACGTGGGGTGTATGATAGAATGCTCTTGGAGGGCTGCATGAGATAACATTAGAAAAAATAGAAACAAGGTTTGGGTGGACCTGGGAATCGAACCCAGGTCCCAGTAGTTACCAAGCACGTCTCCTTCCACTAAGCCACTGCATTGTCTTTGTTAATATAATGGATGATGAGAATAATATATAAAAAATCAACTATTCTGGAAACCGAGAAAAAGCGCGCCACATTTTTGAACGGACCAACCACGCGTGAACACGTCCTTCATCTTCTTCGTGAAACCTGCATAAAACATATCAAATAGCGGGGGGTTTTAACCCCCACAAAGTGCAAATGCCAAAAATAGTGATTAGGTTTGTGCATTATATAAGTAGGGCGCGAGGGTTGGTTTAAGTTCGTCTTGTCCTTCTGAGTTCAACCATGGGTATCATTGGTTCTGATTTTACTTGTGCAACAAAGCCCTAAAATCAAAGCTTCGAAACCCTAGATTTCTCCAATGGTGTCTTTTGATTTAAGGCTCTATAACTCAATTCACCTATACCATCAGCTTCAGAAAGGTCATAGCAATGCAAAGCAACAATTATATCATGGTAAATATGCAAGAATTATGAGTTTCGATTCTAGAAAAATTAAGCAAACTGTGCGACTGAAGCGAATGATTCTTTGAGTGTTAAAGCTTGTTTGTGATTGCAATGCGTTCCTGAATGTCCCAGTAATGTATTGGAATCAAGAAAGGGATTTGAATTGACCTGGAAGGTTGAATTCAGTTTTCAAATTTCTTGGCTTTTTTTCAATATGGTAATGGTGTTTTTGCAGCAACTTGCACGTCCAAGGCTTTAGGGTTTGCTTCAGTATTTGTATTGGAATGAATTAGGTTAAATCTTTTGTCTAAGAATCCATGGAATAATGTTTTGCATCTTTGATTTCCAATCAAATTTTTTTGCATCTTTTTGATTGGTAAAACTTTCCAAAATTGGATGATTTTGTCTCTTTGATTGGCATACGAAATCTCCAGCATGTATTGAATTTATTTGCTCCACAAAAGATTTGAAAAAACATATCTTAGCATTTTCCTACAATTAAATTAATTAAATGAATTATTAATCAATTAAAAATCCAAATAATTAATAAAAATAAGAAAATAATTCAAATTAATCTCAATGGGTCGTGCATAGGCCTTGGGCAAAGTTTCAAGAAAGAATTTGAGGCCCATTAGCAAAAATGAAGTGTTTTAGGCAAAGTTGACTTTTGCAAATTCCCAAAAATTTCCCAACTTCTCCAATGCATATCTTGCTCAATTTTGATCCTATGAACATGTTCTTGGATATTTTGGGAAGTTCTTGAAGTCCTATAACCAATGCCTTTGGTCCCATGTCATTTTGATTTACCAATCTCAAGTTATGGTCTTTGACTTAAAGTGCATTTTTGTTGACTTTTGAAAATGACCTATAATGTAGAAATTGATAACTTTTTATGAGAGCATTTCTTGGACTTGGAATGTGAATATGGATTGTAGGAAATGTCATCCTCTTCAAAATGAGCATTGGATGGGATTTTTCTGATGAACCATGAAAAAGTTATTCCCTGGTCAAGTTACAGTTGACTTTTCAACTGTCCAAAAATAATAACTTTTGCATCTTTGATGATTTTTGAGCCATGCTTGTGGAATCATGATCAAGACTTGATCAAATGATGATTGGGGCTTCAAAATAAGATGTTGACCAAAAAATTTGACTTTTGACTGCCAAATGACCATTTTACCCCTACAGTTGATTGTGGAGCAACTAGGGCTTTTGACTGTGCAACTTGATGCTGTGAATCTTGAAACTTGACATGTAGGTGCTTGACAATGTATATGGGCATATGGGACTTGATTGAGCCATTGAAAACCTCAACTTTCTTGAGAGAAACAAAACCCTAATTTTGACTGGCTTAGGAGGATGTTTGACTGTGCAACCCTTGAGAGATTTTGAACCATTTAAAGATTGACCTTGATAAATCTTGAAGAATATGGGAGGGAAAATTTTGGGATACAACAGGTGGTGATTATTGTGAGTATGTGATAGTGCATTCATTAGGTCACATACATTTGCATACTTTGTGATGGCCTGGATTGGCAAACTGCGAAGAAGGTTTATGCCTTGTTGATGCGTCTATTAATTTGCAATTTTTAAGAAGGGAGTTATGCTCCGTTTTTAAGTTGGGAGTTCTACTCCAATGGTAACACATGCATGTGCATTGTAATTGAGTCGCATTTGATGTTGCATCTTGAGTTGTGGTGAAGATAGATTTGTTGTTGCTCTATGTTGTTGACTTATTGTGACATGTATCATCTAAAAGTTGTGTATTAGTCGTTATGTCGTGTTGATGTTTTGTTGAGATTAAAGTTGTTTGAAAGATGTGAAGTGGTGATTTTATATGAACTGATCATGATATATTAATTATCATACATTCTATTATATCGTTAGATATCTCACCCTTCTGTTTGAATGTTGTCCTCTGTTGGTAACGTGCAGGTAATCAAGAAGAATAGTTTTTACCTTTGTCAGTTCGAGTCGGTGTTGTCGCTCTTATACGTAGCACTCGGAGGGATGAATGCTTAATGTTTAGTTGTTGATTATTATTTCAGTTGCTGAATTTTTAAGTCGATTACATGAAACAATCATTGTCTTGAGGTTGTTTTAGTTGAATAAAAGATGTTAAGTGAATTGAAGTTGAGTATGTAAATTCCGCTCCTTATCAATAAAAAGTCGTTTGATTTTAAAGAATAAATCAGGTTGTTATCGGTTCATCCGAATTAAGTGTTATGTATATGTTTTATATGCGATTAAATGAAGTTTGATTTTAAGTTGTAAAAGTAGTATCCTATTTGTGTTGAACTCTGATTTTATTATTACCCACCGGGTAGAAATAGGGTGTTACATGTTTCACACTTTCTGGTAATGGGACAAGTTCCCAAATTTTATTGTCTTACATGGACTTATGCTCCTTCTTCATTGCTTCAATCCATTTTTCCAAGTTAGAATCCTGCATGGCTTGATGGAAGTTGATCAAATCATCTTCCATCATACCATTAGTTTCCTCGTATTCTTGGAGAAAGACTATGTAATCATCCAGAATATCATTTCTCTTTTCTCTAGTGGATCTCGACAAAGGTATTGGTTCTTGTCACACTTGTTCTTGAAGATTTTGTGTTTTTTCTTCATGAATTACAAAATCATATTGATTAGGAGGAAAATCAATGTCTTGTGGAGGTTCCATACCTGCTTTTATTGGTACTTTATTTAGAATGTAAGCAGCAGTATTTTGTGTCTCTCCTCAGAGTGACTCCGGAAAGCTAGAACGACAAATCATATTCCTTACCATATCCTTAAGAGTCTGGTTTTTCCATTCATTATTCATACTAGGTGACCCCAGCATGGTGTATTTTGGGACAATTCCATATTCCTCTTGGTATTTGGAAAAATACCCTGGGTGTTGTTTACCTGAACCATCATATCTGGCGTAATATTCATCGCCACAGTCAGATTTTACTTTCTTAATTATGTTGTTGAGTTGATTCTCAACTTCATCCTTAAATGATTTGAACACATTCAATGATTGAGACTTTTCATGTATAAAAAATATGTACACATATCTAGAATAATCGTCTATGAATGATATAAAATATTGTTGACCATTTCAAGAAGGTGTCGAAAATGGTCCACAAATGTCTGTATGTATCAATTCTAAGACATCCATAGCTCTATGTGCACTATATTTCTTTGTTTTAGTCTGTTTACTTTTAACGCACTCAACACAAACATCAAAATTAGTGAAGTCAATGGAATCCAAAATTTAATCTACACTAGTTGCTCAACTCTACTTTTGTTGTGTCATAATGTTTCTGAATTGTTATCATCAATTTTACGTTTAGTACCATGTGATTCCACATTCAAGAATTCGCCATAGGTAGTTATCATGTCAAGCAAATATAAATTATCATTACCCATAAGTGAACCAGTTCCAATAATATTTGAATTGAAAGACAAATTGAAAATATTGTTTCCACATGAACAAAAATAACCTGATTTGTCCAAATAAGAAATTGAAATTAACTTCCGTCTAAATGACAAAACCACAAATGTGTCTTTCAAATCCAAATAAATATGGTACACATCAATAATCTAAAATACCCTACAACTTCTGCCTCCACCAACATATCATCTCCCACATAAATGTATCTTTCAACATCATTTGACTTTTGGTAGTTCGACAATCCTTCATTGAAACACTGATGTTAGTAGGTGCTCCAGAGTCTAACCACCAAGTGTTTCTAGGTACTGAAGTTAAATTGACATCAGTATAGACCAAACCACGACTCATGCTAATGGAGCAATCTCACTTCTCATAATCTGTACTATGTTCAGAAGTACTAGATTTCGAAGGAGAGGGTGATTGCTTCTTCCTTAATGCAAGGTCAAAATTTATGCAGCCTAGAACAATTTTCGTGTTCTCATTCCATTCCTTAAGATTTGTCCCATTAAGGACCTGAACCTTATTCTTATTTGCAGACATCGAAGCAATTGTAGCTGAAAACAGAACAAAAATAAATACCATAAATATACTCACATAAAAGAAAACTGAATCATCAACTTGTTCAAATAATGACATAACCCATCTAAAGATACCTACTGCACCATCAATATTGAGTCTTTGGACATTAATATTAACTGCTAGTGGTACTCTTATTGTAACGATCAAACATTGGTAGTAAAAAAACACGTCAAATAATAAACCCCTCTTTAGATTGATTTATTATTCACATGTAAGACCTTATAATTATCACATGTTTATCATCACAGACGCGTATCAAAAACTGGTCAACCACCAACTATCCTTTAGGTCAATTGGTACTCGCATTGACAAACATACACATAAAACATATATTTTTTTAATATTCTCATAAATAATTTCCATAAAAGATGTCATTTTAACGACTTTTTCATTTCTAACTACTTAATTAAAATATTAAATTACAAGATAAAAAAATAATATGTAATCAAATTTGAACAAGTAATCAATGAAAAGACCTCCAATTAATCAACGAAAAGTGATAAATACATGTTTGGACATTTTAAACGCATATTGATCAAAACTAGGTAAAAAAGACTAAGAAATCACAAAAGCAACATATAAATGGTTCCATAACACCTTCCTAACAAATCAAGGCTCGTTAAGCCAATAACATAGGCACACTTAGCGAGTAAAGAGGACTAACCTTGCTAAGCCAAGAAAACATGTCTGCTTAGCGAACAAAAGTGATTCATGAATTCAGGGCTACGTTAATTCAAGGTGAAGGAAGAGTTTATACACTAAGCGAGCCCGGGTTGTGCGCTTAGCATACAAGGCAACAAGGCAACAAGGCAAGATGTAGGTGAGAAAACATTACTTAGCAAGGAAGAAAGTAGGCAATGTAAGAGAGCATAGGTGGTGCACTTAGCGAGCCTATAATTTTAAACCTTATAAATAAGGGAGCCAGTCAGCTCATTTGGGATATATCAGTGTATTTGAGATAGTTATTAGAGAAAGTAGTTCTCACCACAAATTACAATAGGAGAGATTATGAGATGAAGACCGGGAGCGAAAGTGATGCTCGAGAAATCGTCGCATATGTTGTTTAACTTCTTTCTTCTAAGGCTTGATTGTAAAGCTACATGAGTAATTATAATTAACTTTTTTGGGTTAGATGTACTTGTCCTAGTACTCATGTTTTGATCCCAACCATGGCATTCTATGTAATTCTTCTTAAGTTTAAATATTGATGGATTCTTCATTTTTAATACTTGTTTTAAATTAGCTACCTAAAACATGTTTTTATTGTATGACTTGATATTCAAAATATATTGGTCATTATTAGATCCAAGTCTTTCATCTATTGGATATGCTAAAGTCTAGACATAGAATTAATGTTTAGTATCCATTTTAACTGTTGAAGCTTAATGTTGGCGTATTGGTTAATAGGTTGTGAGATAGTTTATTAGGTAATACATCTGATCTCACGTTATCTCAAACATGAGGTATGATGAGAGCTTCAGGAGATAATATTAATAACTTATTAGATTTGCATAATACTAGTCAAGGATGCTACATGAGAATACGTCAATGAAATTTAACCTCAACAAATTTTCTAACTACTAACATCGAAAGTTCAATTTTATTTTTTGTTATTTTACATTTCAGTATTCTCAAACACTCAAACATATGATAAACCATTCTTAAAGTGATAGAAAATATTGAACAGTCATTAAAACACAATAGTCCATGTGGAGACTATAAAACTGCACTTGCTATATGCACCACAACACTAAGCAACCATATCTTGTTCGACTAAGACATTACAAAAGGTACATGGGGTGGTATATTAAGATATCACATTCCCATTTATAAATAAAAACCACTAATATCAGTTGAGGAAGAAGCATTAATAGAGGAGTAGATAAGAGAAAAACCAAACAAATTAATTTCAAAGTTCAACGTCGAAAGGAACTGAAGATATTAAAACTCACCTTATCTTGCGCTTAATTGTTTTAGTATTTCGGATCAATCATATTTAAAATAAGCAAGTGTAAGTTTTGAAGTATCAAGAGGAAGCAACAACATAGTAAAACCTCTTTAATCTCTTCATCTATTTTTTATTTATTCTAAAAACCAATCTTGGCAAATGCTTAATCGACTAGGAAGCAATTATAACCAATTAAGAAAGATAAACTTGTTGTATAATCAATTGGAGTTTTCTTTGAATAGATTGAGGAATGAGTTTTCATTCTAATCAATTAAGATTTTAATTAATTGATTGAGGAGTGAACTTGATTTAGGGTTTCCTTTTCTAACTTAATTTAATCAATTAGCTTACCATTTCTAATCGATTAGAGAGCAGCCAAGTCCATGAATTGTTGTCTTTTTGAGTTAACTTTTTCCTATATAAATAAGTGTTGTGCTCACTTCTAAAGCACAATTTTTCTGTACTAGCTACTCTCATATATCGCTCACTCCCTTTCTAAAATTACTTTTAATTCACTACACATAATTTTAGTGTCGATAGAGTAAAAAACTTATCTTAAGATTTGTATTTCTGTTGCAATGCTTTATTTGTTTATTCAAGAGTTTATTTATCTTGTGCATTCATAATTGACTTGGAGGCTGCACACTAAACCTCGGAAAAATTTGGTGTAAGGAACATTGTTGGGCTAAACTTGTGTAAAAGTTCAAGTCATTGATAGTGAAAATATCAAAAGGAAACTCTTGGAGAATGGAGTAGACCACATGATTTAAGGACAAACCAGTATAATCTTTGGGGTGATCTCTCTAACTTTATCTCTACCATTCCTGTCTTTTTTATTTTTCCACCGCCTAATTCTCTGCTTCTTCCCTTTTTCTTAAAATCAATTTTTGGCTAAAAGTTTTGAAATTCAAATATCAAAATTCACCTCCCTCTTATGTTTGAAGTAAGCTGTTCAAAAATGAAGATAGTTAAGAATGTCTCGTTGACGAATAGGCTGAGGAAGAAATGGATGAGTCTCTGATACACACACAATAGGATGTATTTTGTTTAGGTTATGTTGGTATCATGTATTTGTACTTGATATTATCTATTAAACATTAAATATTATACCTATTACTAATTATTATCATGTTTATCCAGTGATCACTCGTAATTAATAGTCATATGTCCTAGGGAGAATACTGTAACTATGTTATATTCGATAGACAGAGGGATTGATTCAAAGATAAAATATATAATTACAATGTAAATTTATATTTTATGTTACTTTGTAATATATATTTTATGTAAAATTAGACTCTCCGATATGCTTGGTGTTCAGACGTGCATTGGTTTATGGAAGTATCTTTATATTTACTCCATATTCAGAAGAAGGAAGAAAGACGTCTTTTACTAAATCAAGGATAAGGTCTGGAACGAGTTTCGAATAAGAGTAGTCAAATGATCTCTTGGGGGAAAAACTTATACTCAAATATATGTTGTGCAAATTATTCCATCGAGAAAGATATTTAAAAGATGATAAGTTCTTTTTTATAGGTTTTTTTTTGTGTGGAGCAGTTAACTATGAGTAAAGAAAAGGAAATACTAAATTTTAAGATCTCTATAGATTCAATCTCGTAACGAAGATATATAGTCTCAACCTTCTTTATAAAGAAAATGCTAAGGAGTGTTTCTGGGACATTGGTTAAGAGATTAAAAAGGTAAGTTGAACATTCTTTAAGAGATCGAGAAGATATATTTTTTTAAAAAAATATGTGTATTAATTACACTGAAAATATAAATATTTAACTTTTTAAAAAAATATTATATATATTTAATACATTGAATAAATAATATTTTCTTTATTTAGAATTTTTAACCAATACCTCAATAGTATTGGTTGCCCAAGAGCACTGATTAGCATGACCCTTATAAAAAAAAAACTAAATACTGGATGACGTCTTCTTTAACCTATATGATTTTTCCAAACACTAATCATTAAAATCAAATATAAATGAATAATTACTTATTTGGATACAATGTAACATTTGAAAATAAAAGATAGATCTTATATAATAGAACTTCTATGGTGAAATAGAAAGGAGCGTTAGTTAAATCTAGATGAGATTAAAAATTTAAAAGTGATAAAAAATTTAATTAAAAATATAATTTAAAAGTAAGAATTGCTAAACATGATAAAATTTAGTTTCCATTTTGTTCAAAGGAGAGAAAGGAGAGAAGAAAGATTTTAATGGAGGTGAGGGGAGGAGAAATATTTTAATCAAATATGTGTTTGATTAAAAAAAAGGAATGAAGGGGAGAAAATGAATTTTAATTAAATATATATTTGATTTATGAGAGGAGAAGTTTTAAAACTAATTTACATTTTTATCTTTATAATTCTACAAAATTCATATTAAGTAAAATAATTATGCGTAACAAATAATTGGAGTAGATTTATCAAAAATAAATTTGTTTATTCGTAAACATCACAAAGTATTTAATATTTTAAATAAATTTATAAAAATGAAAAATGATTCATACTACAAAATTAAGAAAAATAAAAGTAACAAAATAAAATACATGAAAAAAATGTATAGTGATAATAATAAAATTAAAAATTAAAAATGAAAATGATATTGATTTGAAAAAAGAATTAAAATTTTAATATTTTCTTAAGGATAAATAATAACGTTTATAAAAAATTAAAATTAATTTCGTCAATATAATAAATTATATTTTAATATCTTTTCACTTCCCTCCAAAGAATTCTGATTCAGGTGAATAAAAAATCATCTTATTAGAGATTTCATATCCCTCCTCTTTCCTGCCCACTCTTGTAAAATATTGAACAAAATTAGGGGTGGTAATCGGCTTGTCTTTTCCGTTTAGCCAATCCTACAAAGCCTATAAAAATGGAGCGGGACAAGACGAATTTTATTAAGGGTGCGAATCTAAAATTTTGTCTCATTCTGCAAAAAAAAAAGAGAGTGTGGGACAAGGCAGACTTGCGTTCATTATGACTTTTAAGCCTAAAAATTAAAAAATTTCATGTTAATGTCTTCACTCGTAAAAACTCGTAAGAAAACGAGGCGGAGCGAGACTAATATATTAGAGGGCGCAAACCTAAAACTTTGACCCATCATGCAAAAAAGTTCGTACAAAACGAACATGTCCGATAAGTCGGTTCCATTTTGCCACCCCTAAATAAAATACTTTTTATTTCAAATATTCCCCCCTCCCCTTTTGAAATACACCAACTAATCAAACACTTATAGTATGTTTAAGTTGACTTTTGGAAGACCCATAATCAATTCTAGAGATGTATAATTGTTTCTGAGTGATTTTGAGGTGTTAGGTTTATCAAAAGTAAAATTAATTCTGCCTCAAAAATTAATTCTACTTGAAACTATAATTTATAGCTTTTGTTTTAAGAATTCATTATGAGTGATTTTTATACTTAAATTTATTATTCAATTCACTTTTACATAAATGTATCTAAACATAAATCAAATATGTTAAAATCAATTATATTAGAATCAATTCTACCAAACTCATTTATGTTAAAATCAAATTTGACTACCACCAATCCAAAGACATTTTTAAAATATATTTAAATTAATAGAATATAATAATATAATGGACTTAAATAACAACCTAATATAATGAAGCACAACAAAATATAAATTTCACTCTATTGTTTAAATATTTTATTAAAATATCTCATTCATTACATAAAATGGTGGAATGGATGAAATTTACATCGCATTCCATTTATCACTCTATAGAAAATATCTTAGTGTGAAATACTATATGATTTTGAAAAGAAAAAAAATAGTAAAACATATGTCAACCTTAATCATGAAAACCAGTCAACATTTTGAATCATGAAAAAGATGAAACTTGTCAATCTACCTACGTATCTGTCTATCTGCCATGGCTGGACTACAAAATTCATGAATCATACTTTTGAGATTACAACAACAAAGTAAAAAAAATATTCAACACACCTAAACAACATCATAACACACACATAGACAGAGAGTCTTTCTCCTAAATTAAGAAAATAGAAAAAAATAGTAACTAAATATTCTCCACATCTTCCACCAAATCAAATCCCAAACAAACAAATGGGTGCTTCACAATCGCTCTCTCAAAAATCCATCTTTGAATTCACAGTTAAGGTAAACCCACTTTTTCTCAAAACCCTTTTTTCTTCTTCATTTTCATCAAAATCTCTTACAATTTTGCTTTTTAGGATGCTAAGGGAAAAGATGTGAACCTCAGTATATACAAAGGGAAAGTTCTTCTTATAGTTAATGTCGCTTCAAAATGGTTCAACTCCACTTTCTCCATTTCAATTTTCTTCATGTTTTTAGAATCAAAATTTAATATTTCTTTTTTTTTTTATATTTTATTTTAATGGGGTTTAGCTAATTTAAGTAATTTTTTCTTGGGTTTTCAATTTAATTACAGTGGATTCACCAATTCCAATTATACCCAGTTAACTGAGCTTTACAACAGATACAAAGATAAAGGTATGATTTTTAAGGGTTTGGAGTTTTTATTTTATTTTTTTGGATGTTGGTCTTGAACACTTAAGTTTGTGTCTTTTACTGTGGCATAATCATTTTGAACTTACTTTGAGTAAAGGGCTTAAAGAAATTCTTGAAATTGATTCAGTTGGATGATTTCAGGACTTGAGATATTGGCTTTTCCATGCAACCAGTTTTTGAACCAAGAGCCCGAGAGTAGCCAGGATATAGAACAATTTGCTTGTACAAGATTCAAAGCTGAGTATCCAATTTTTGGAAAGGTAATGTGTTGTTTTTTTTGTGTATGGATCTAGATTCTTGGTTAGGTTGTTCTAAATACTAAGCCCTTATGTTAATTTTGTTAAAGTTGGTATGTAATTTATCGAATACCATTTAGGATCCTTCAAAACTGTTATCCAGGTATGGTAGGTGAATACCATTTAGGATCCTTCCATACTGTTATCCAGGTATGGTGGGTCGTATTGATTAATGCCATAATCAGGACTAATATATGTGAAAATTTTATCATGTCAAGACAATTTTATTTTCTTAGCGACTTTAGTAGGTTAGGGTAAACTTCTTTATCAAAAATTTGAAAAATGGTCAAAGACATGGAGAATTGAAGATTGCTAATTTGTAAAATTTGGACCGTGACTATATTGCATCCTACTTGTATCTTAGAATGTTTGGCTAGGTGTACTGCTAAATATCAAGCCACAACATAAAATAAAAAATTCCAAAGTGAGATTTAGCTCAATTTCGAAAGAGCATACCTTTTCTGGGTTTGTACTCTTTTGAAAGCACTTTTTTTTTCTTTCTCCTTTTCCAAAATCAAATCACGTAGTTAATCATAAATATGACAACTAGGCCAACACAAAAAGATGAAAATGGTAGCAAGGTACTTCTGACACCTCATTTCAACACTTTCTATTATTGAGTGAAATCTCATGTGAGGTATATTAATGAACCCGAGTCCATTATCTTTTAGCTGGATTTCTTGAAATAATAAAGTGAGTGTTGACACGAGAGTTTTAAAGAGTCTGTTGTTGACATTTTTCTATACAAAGTTTCTACAATGATCAAATTTCACCATTGTTGTTTGTTAACCATATATATATATATCCGATTCATTTTTATTTACAGGCATGTGTGAATGGACCTGACACAATACCTCTCTACAAATTCCTAAAAGAAAAGAAAAGTGGTTTTCTAAGGTCTAGGATAAAGTGGAATTTCACAAAGTTTTTGGTTAACAAAGAAGGGCTTGTGATCCAGCGTTATAGTCCAACCACCAAACCGTTCTCATTTGAAGTACTCTCTCTCTCTCTATCTATCTCTCTCTCTATCTCTCTCTTATGCTCATTCCATTTAGATTTTGACATATAAGTCAATATTAAATTTTACATGGTCCACCATTTACATGATTGTTACCTTAACCTAAGATGTATGGAGTGGACCCTATCATCATTATTATCATGTCATGATATGAATGGAGTGAGCATAATCTCACATGGTTCTCTAGGCGTATGTAATAATTTCTAGTAATGTTTAGTAGGATGTAAATGTGAACCTTGTTGTCATATACCGTGTTCCTAAAACGAAATTATTAACTCATAAATTGTTACATTGTTTCCTTTGCAGAATGAAATCAAGAAGGCATTTGGGGAAACTTGAAAAGGATAATGATAACAAAATGAATGTATATTTGGTACATATTGTTTCCTTTAGTGATTATTTGTTGCATATGTTATGTCTAGGGGTTTTGTTATGTTTTCTCAACTCTTGTATTGAAATTATCTTTTGGTATTGTGATATAAGTAATTATTTAAAAAAAAGTTGTCTTTTGGACGCCAGGTAGATAGGTAGATTATTACGAAACCGATTTGTAAGGTAAAAGTTGATTTCGTTTTGTTGTGACATCACATAATTTACTTTTTTTCTTGTTGCGTGCCTGAGGGGGTAGGCAATCAAACTATTTCACCACAAACATTTCTTTCTCTTTTGATTTTCTAATCTCCTTGAGATAAGGTCATGAAAAAGCTTCTTTCAAGAGCCATCACATACTAAGTTCTTAATGGTTTATCAGATTCAATAAGGCAATAATAATGACACCAAGTGAGTTATGTCACGATCATGATACCAATAATGACGTTCATGAATGAATTATCATGTCACGCAATTATATATATTTGGGATTGAAATAGTCAATTGCTTCCTCTAACAATGGTTCATTAATGTCATCAAGATAGTGGATTAATTGACCTTGCCATCACATGTTTTAACGTAGTTGATTATGACATGATGACAACCTTTTAAGAGAGGTAACACAAGAAGACGAGCGACTTCCATCTTTTATTTAGGGGGATGAGAGTGACACTAGATGATATGTTATGTCTTTTTCATCTACCAATACTAGATCATCTTGTTAGATATGTTTATAATCTTACAATTTTTATCAATATAGAAATTATGAATAAAAATTTAAATAAGTCTCTTAAACCCTTATCTGAATACAATTATGAGAATGAAAGCGGAAACATACTTGAGTTTGTCATTGAGAATCACCGAAGGTTTGCATGTATATAATATTCCAATTTGTAGAGTTCCTTATGGTTCCTTGAGTCTCCTCTGACGAAGATGAAGAGAGAATTTTTCCTGATGAGACGTTTTCACGTTGTCTATAAATGAGAATCATAACCCCTTATAAATAACCTTAGGGTTATTTTTTAGTTTTCAATATTCTAATTTGGCCTCTCGTCAAATTAGATATTGACTTATGGCACTACATAATAATATTACCTTTCATGATATTTATGCTTTTAACCACAAACATATTATTAATTTACCACTACAACTTTGGCTAATTACATAATGACGATAACACATGTAATATTACAACTGTGATCCAAATATTCTAACAAACTCCCACTGGTCACATATGTAATCATACACATGTATTATACTTTATGAGCTCAAAATTCTACATTATATTCCTTAAGCATATCCGAATTATCTCGTCCATTTGTCATGCCAATATACAAAATCAAGCTGATTTTCATTATATCAATCATAACTAAACCTATCAATGATCACCAATAGTGACATAACTAAATGACATAGATCCATTATGAAATGTGCAACATGAAAACCATATGACGTTGATTTGTATATGTCGATTTTCAATTGGTCATACTTTACTTTAGTGAGATCTTTCAATAACTTTATTGTACAAAATGTAAATTTATGAATATCAAACTTTATTAATTTGAAAAATATCCAAAAACATAATATGCATACAAAATATCAAAATATAGAACATAAAATTCATAATTGACTAACTCCCACTAAACCAAAGACTTCTCTAACATTAAAACACCCATGCGAGCAGTATGATCATGAAAGACCTTGGGTGAAATACCTTTTGTAAGAGGATATGCTATCATGGAGTTTGTTCCCAAGTGTTCTATAGAAATCTGTCCACTTTGTATCCTTTCCTTAACAATTAGAAACTTGATACCAATATATTTTGACTTGGTCGAACTCTTATTATTGTTGGAGTATAGGACGACTGATTTGTTATCACAATATAACTTAAGTGGTCTTTCAATTCTTTCCATAATTGGCAGCCCAATGACAAGATTCCTCAGCCAAATCCCATAGTTGGATGCCTCATAACATGCTATAAACTCTGCTGCAATGGTGGATGAAGCCGTAAGAGTTTTCTTGACACTGCACCAAGAAACTGCACCACTAGCCAATATATATATATATATATATATATATATATATATATATATATATATATATATATATATATATATATATATATATATATATATATATATATATATATATATATATATATATATATATATATATATATATATATATATATATATATATATATATATATATATATATATATATATATATATATATATATATATATATATATATATATATATATATATATATATATATATATATATATATATATATATATATATATATAATATAGCCTGAAGTGGATCTTTTTCTATCTTGACATCCAACAAAATCTGAGTTAGAGTATGCAGTGATCTCTAACTGGTCTGACCTCTTATATGTGAGCATATAACTTTTGTTCTCTTTAAATACCTCATAACCTTTTTGGCTGCTTTCCAATGATCCATTCCTGGATTTCTCAAATATCTGCTTAGCATCCCAGCTATGAACGCAATATCCGGATACGTACATACTTGGGCATACATTAGACTCCCTACTGCTGACATATAAGGAATCTTTTGCATTTCTTTAATTTTTAAGTTTCCTTTTGGACACTGATTAAGACTAAATTTGTCTCCCTTAGCAATTTGGGGTGTCCCCTGGTTTACATTGCTGCATGCCAAATCTTTTAAATACTTTTCCGATATAGCTCCTTTGTGATAATCCTAGAAGACCCTAAGATCGGTCTTAGTGTGTCTGAGTTCTTAATATAAAGGAGGCATTACCATGATCTTTCATTTCAAATTTCTTTGACATAAATTTCTTAGTTTCGTGCATCATGCCTATATCATTAACGATAAGTAGTATGTCATCGACATACAAGACAAAGAAAATGTACTCGCTGCCACTGAATTTGTGATACACACAATCTTCAACAACATTCACCTCAAAACCAAATGAAATAATTACTTCATGAAACTTGTGGTACCACTGTCGAGACCCCTGCTTTAGTCCATAAATGGATATGTCAGTTTGCAAACTATATTCTTTGAGTTTACTCACACAAAGTTTTATGGTTGCACCATATAAATCATTTCATCAATGTTGCCATTGAGGAATACCGTTTTGACATTCATTTGATGGATTTCCAAATCATAAGTGCAACAAGATCCATGATTGTCCTAAAAGAGTCTTTTGATTAAATCGGAGAAAAAGTCTATTTAAAGTCAATCCCTTCCTTTTGGGTATAACTCTTAGCCACAAGACGAGCTTTATATCTCTCCCTATTACCGTTATAATCCCGCTTGATCTTAAAAATCCATTTGTAACCAATGGGTTTCACACTTTCTGGTAATGGGACAAGTTCCCAAATTTTATTGTCTTGCATGGACTTATGCTCCTCCTTCATTGCTTCAATCCCCTTTTCCAAGTTGGAATCATGCATGGCTTGACGGAAGTTGATCAAATCATCTTCCATCATACCATTAGTTTCCTCATATTCTTGGATAAAGACTATGTAATCATCCAAAATATAATTTCTCCTTTCTCTAGTGGATCTCGGCAAAGATATTGGTTCTTGTCACACTTGTTCTTGAAGATTTTGAGTTTGTTCTCCATGAATTACAAAATCATCCTGAGTAGGAGGAAAATAAATGTCTTGTAGAGGTTCCATAGCTGCTTTATCAAAAGCATATGTATGAATTGATTCTGGAATTGTTATAGATTCTTCCTCTAAAACAAAGTCTATAACCTTATTCTTCCCCCCAAACTCGATATCTTTAAAGAACGTGGTTGTTTCCGTCTCAAAATTTGAATTGAATTTGGGATCATAAAATTTGTAGCCCCTAGATCTTTCAGAATAGCCAATAAAGTAACTGCCCACTGTCCGGGAATCCAATTTCTTTTTATTAGGCTTATAAGACCTTGCCTCAGCTGAACATCCCCACACATGAAAAAGTTTTAGACTAGGCTTTCTCCCAGTCCAAAGTTCACAAGGTGTTTTGGCAGCTGCTTTTATTGGTACTCTATTTAGAATGTAAGCTACAGTATTTTGTGTCTCTCTTCAGAGTGACTCTGACAAGGTAGAACGACAAATTATATTCCTTACCATATCCTTAAGATTATGGGTTTTCCTTTCACCATTCATACTAGGTGACCCTAGCATGGTGTATTGTGGGACAATTCCACATTCCTCTAGATATTTGGCAAAACGCCCTGGGTGTTGGTTCACCTGAACCATCATATCTGGCGTAATATTCATTGCCACAGTCAGATTTTACTTTCTTAATTATGTTGTTGAGTTGATTCTCAACTTCAGCTTTAAATGATTTGAACACGTTCAATGATTGAGACTTTTCATATATAAAAAATATGTACGCATATTTAGGATAATCGTCTATGAATGATATAAAATATTATTGACCATTTCAAAAAGGTGTCTAAAATGGTCCACAAATGTCCGTATGTATAAATTCTAAGACATCCATAGCTCTATGTGCACTATATTTCTTTATTTTGGTTTGTTTACCTTTAACGCACTCAACACAAACATCAAAATTTGTGAAGTCAATGGAATCCAAAATTCCATCTACACTAGTTGCTCAACTCTACTTTTGTTGTGTCATAATATTTCCGAATTGTTATCATCAATTTTACGTTTAGTACCATGTGATTCCACATTCAAGAATTCGCCATAGGTAACTATCGTGTCAAGCAAATATAAATTATCATTACTCATAAATGAACCAGTTCCAACAATATATGAATTGAAAGACAAATTGAAAATATTGTTTCCACATGAACATAAATAATCTGATTTGTCCAAATAAGAAACTGGAATTAACTTCCGTCTAAATGACAGAACCATAAAAGTGTTTTTCAAATCCAAATAAATATGGTACACATCAATAATCTAAAATACCCTACAACTTCCGCCTCCACCAACTTGTCATCTCCCACATAGATGTATCTTTCAACATCATTTGGCTTTAGGTAGTTCGACAATTCTTCATTGAAACACTGATGTTAGTAGGTGCTCCAGAGTCTAACCACCAAGTGTTTCCAGGTACTGAAGCTAAATTGACCTCAGAATAGACCAAACCACGACTCATGCTGCTGGAGCGATCTCACTTCTTATAATCTTTATATGTTCAGAAGTACTAGATTTCGAAGAAGAGGGTGATTGCTTCTTCCTTAATGCAAGGTCAAAATTTATGCAGTCTATAACAATTTCCGTGTTCTCATTTCATTCTTTAAGATTTGTCCCATTGAGAACCTGAACCTTATTCTTATTTGCAGACATCGAAGCAATTGTAGCTGAAAGCAGAACAAAAATAAATATCATAAATATACTCACATAAAAGAAAACTGAATTATCAATTTGTTCAAATAATGACATAACCCATCTAAAGATACCTACTGCACCATCAATATTGAGTCTTTGGACACTAATATTAATTGCTAGTGTTACTCTTATTGTAACGATCAAACATTGATAGTAAAAAAAACACGTCAAATAATAAACCCCCTCTTTAGATTGACTTATTATTCACATGTAAGACCTTATAATTATCACAGACGCGTATGAAAAATTGGTCAACCACCAACTATCCTTTAGGTCAATTAGTACTCGTATTGACAAACATACACACAAACCAGATTTTTTTAAATATTCTCATAAATAATTTCCATAAAAGATATCATTTTAACTACTTTTTCATTTCTAACAATTTAATTAAAAGATAAAAAAACAATATGTAATCAAATTTGAACAAAAATTTGTAACCCTAATTGTCCTAACAATTTCACTTCAGCATAAAAAAAATAAATAATCAAACCATTTAGTACTAAACTGCATCCTTAATTGAAAATCATTTTCGACTAAATTAAAATCTAAAAGTGGGTTGAATATACTGAGTGTAAGCCATAATAATTGTTTCCATTAACAATTCGACTAGCATCATTGTAGTCATCTATTAGAAAAACATCAACACTGGGCATGAAGTTGACTATGCTTTTCGGTTTATACATACATGTGTCACATCAGTTGAGAATTAAATAACATATATTAACAATATTATTATCAATTCATATGACATATATTATACTGGCATCATGTTATTAATGTATAGTTTTTTTAAGGAAAAAATTAACATCGCACACGTTAATATATTATATATAAAAATATTTTTTGGATCTGTGCATTCAATATGTTGAAATTTTAAATATGATTTTATTAAATTTAATTTTTTTAATTATAACATTCTTAACATGTATATTAGAACACATGTTAACACGTTAGAATTTCTAGTAATGACAACCTTTACCAGTAATACATAATTTATAATTTTCTTGTTAACGAAAACAAAATAGAAAATTCGTTACATCCCACACATAAAATGAATGATGATTCACTATCAATAGATAGAGTTTCATAAAATAAAATCTCAATTTTGCCAAAAAAAAAAAAAACAAATTTCAATTTTGCAACCTTAAAAATAAAATTTCCAAAATTCAAATTAAATTAAATTGGATGTGGATGACTCTAATACCAGTTGTTAGATATGTTCATAATCTTACAATTCTTATCAATATAGAAATTATGAACAAAATTTTAAATAAGTCTCTTAAACACATACTCGAATACAATTATGAGAATGAAAACGGAAACATATCTGAGTTTGTTATTGAGAATCACTGAAGGTTTGGGTATATGATCGTCCAATTTATAGAGTTCCTTATGGCTCCTTGAATCTCCTCTGACGGGGATAAAGAGAGATTTTTTCCTGATGAGTCGTTTTCACGTTGTCTACAAATGAGGATCATAACCCCTATAAACAACCTTAGGATTATTTCTTAATTTTCAATATTCTAATTCGGCGTCTCATTATATTAGATATTGACTAATGATATCTACACAATAATATTATCTTTCATGATATTTATGTTTTTAGCCACAAACTTATTATTAATTAAACTACTACAACTTTGGCTAATTACATAATAGTCCTAACACATGTAATATTATAATTATGACTCAAATATTCTAACACATCTATCCATACTAGACCGTCTGTTTAGTGGACTCACCCGATGTATTTGGAGTGTAAAGAGATATTGATGTATATGGTCGATGGATGTGCTTAGGGACACTACTACAGTGGCTTGCTTGTACAGGGAGCTGAATGCTACAACAAAGTTCAAGATAATGAAATTATCATGATATATGATACTCCTTTAGGTTGCATATTCAAGTAATCATTTAATCTGTTTGTTGAAAATATTTTATTCAATGCTGTTTACTGATCAACATACATTGATGCAGACATGGATCTATCAATATTTTCCTCGTATAGGCGAGCGAAAGTACGAGCGGGAATACATTGAGATAAATACACATGCTAAGTTTTTCAATCCGACTTAAGAACACCTTCTTATAGAAAGTATCTAGAAATTCTTGATTGACCACTACCATAAGATGCACGGTTCGACTCCTACGTCACTCATCACACCACATGCCCGTTGGATGACATATACTTATATTCTAGTAGGATCAAATGTAGATTGGGTATGGTACATTACCTTTAAAAGTGAGTCTTGCATTTGTTAGGGTACATGTAGACTTTTCCAAGACATTTCATCACCTTTATTGGGCCACGAGCCCTCGAGAGCATGTGGATCATATATATATGTTCCTTTCTTAGACCACAAGTTTGTAGAGAATCGAGTGATAAATGCTAAAAAAATATTAAATACGTAGGCACTTATTAACTTATTTTACAAGTAATCAATGAAAAGACCTCCAATTAATCAACGAAAAATGATAAAATACATGTTTGGACATTTTAAATGCATATTGACCAAAACTAGGTAAAAAAGACTAAGAAATCACAAAAGCAACATAAAAATCGTGCCAAAACACTTTCCCAACAAATCAAGGCTCGTTAATCCAATAACATAGGCACACTTAGCGAGTAAATAGGACTAACCTTGCTAAGCCGAGAAAACATGGCTGCTTAGCGAACAAAGGCGGTTCATGAATTCAGGACTACGTTAATTCAAGGTGAAGGAAGAGTTTATGCACTAAGCGAGCCCGGGTTGTGCGCTTAGCGAACAAGGCAACAAGGCAAGCTGTAGGTGAGAAAAAAATGCTTAGCAAGGAAGAAAGTAGGCGCCGTAAGAGAACCTAGGTGGTGCACTTAGCGAGCCTATAATTTTAAACCCTATAAATAAGGGGGCCAATCATCTCATTTGGGATATATCAGTGTATTTGAGATACTTATTAGAGAAAGTAGTTCTCACCATAAATTACAATATGAGAGAATATGAGATGAAGACCGAGAGCGAAAGTGATGCTCGAGAAATCATCACAGATGCTGTTTAACTTCTTTCTTCTATGGCTTGATTGTAAAGCTACGATGAGTAAGTATAATTAACTTTCTTGGGTTAGATGTACTTGTCCCAGTACTCATGTTTTGATCCGAACCATGGCATTCTATGTA